>JANZXR010000157.1:26293-42053 GCA_027575705.1 Erythroxylum echinodendron | reverse complement strand
AATGACAGGAAAAGTTTGATTAGCACCCAAGAATGCATATTTCAAATTTTTAGGCAAGGGTTTCAAATCAATCAATGAGTGCACATCTTTCACATCACCAACAATATCAGTATTATTCACACAGAACAGAGGCTCGGGTTGATCAAAATTTTTCAAGCATTCAAAAGAATCCAATACCTTTATAAAACAAGCATCATCATTGTCCATAGCATCTTTGATAAACATACCTTCCAAACATGTCAGTAATGGGTCTTTAGAGATAATGGAAGGAAAAGATGTTACCACACAAGAGGATATGACATCCATTCGGCTGTAAGTCAGTGTATCACTTGGATGTTTGAGCGATTTGTATATGTTGAACTTCACCTTCTCGCTATTTACATGCAAAGTTAATTCCCTTTGTTGCACATTAATCGCTGCTCCTGTAGTAGCCAAGAATGGTCGCCCAAGTATGATCGGGATCTCTTTATCTTCTTCCATGAACAAGAACATCTTCTACAATACCTCGAGGATAAGTGAGAGAACAGTCGGCTAGTTAGAGACAAATTGTCGATGACTTGACTTCTCCTAAAACCAGCTTTTGGAAAATGGAAAGAGGCATGAGATTTATGCTTACTCCTAAATCACAAAGCACTTTACCAAAATATGTGTTGCCGATCTCGCACGGAATTGTGAAGCTTTCTGGAACTTTTAGTTTCTGTGGTAACTTTCTTTGCAAGACTGCATTACACTTCTCGGTCATCAATACTGTCTCATAATCTCCAAATTTTCTCTTTTTGGTAATAATGTCCTTGATGAATTTTGTGTAATTCGATACTTGCTCAATAGTTTCAATCAAGGGAATGTTGATCTCAAGTTTCTTAAAGACTTCAAGGAATTTTGCGAATTGATCATTGATTTTCTTCCATTGAAATCTTTAAGGGTATGGCAGCTTGGGGATGATTTTTGTTTGTAGTTCTCCTTATAGTTTCTTCTCCAAACTTATTTTCTTCTCAACTTATGTAGGTTCACTTGCTTCTTCACAAGTATTCTTTCCTTCGTTAACATTGGATTGAGTAGAATTTTTTTCATTAGGTTTCACCTCTTCCAATTCTTTTCCACTTCCCAGAATTATGTCCTTACAATGCTCTCTCGGGTTAGTTTCAGTATTACATGGAAATGTTATCTGATTCAAATTCCCAACAGCATTTGCACGTTGTCCCAATTGAACTTCCAAACCCTTCACTGAAGTCCCCATACTAGTTACTTGCATCTTTAGTTCATCCATCTCCTTCTCATTCTTGTGAAAATGGTTTCTTGTCTCAGTTACAAAAGTGCTAATCATTTATTCCAAGGAAGGTCTTCGTTCTGCCAATAGTGGTCCATATCTAGGTGGGTGAGGCATGTTCCTTTGAATACCATAGTTATATTGCTCCTTAGAGTTGTAGCCTTGACCATATTGATTTCCCATTAGTTGTGATTTAAATCCCAAGTTCCTTTGGTTAACAAACTGTGCTTATTCCACCCCCTCATCATTAGTGTAGAATGAATGACTAGTAGCTGCCACCTGCTCATTCTGTTTTTCCTTTGACATGAATTTTGAAAATTGATTGGATAGGGCCGCCAATTGAGTAGATAACTGAGTTACTTGGTCCACTTCTAAAATTCCTCTCTTTCAAGTATTTCTCTCGGAGGGCCACTGGTAGCTGTTTAAAGCCATATCTTCCAACAATGCACATGCTTCTTGAGATGTTTTTCTCATCAGAATACCACCTACTGCTGCATCCACAAAGGTTCGAGTCTGGCCATTCAACCCATTGTAGAACATTTCCACTTGTACCCAATCTTGGTATCTGTGATTTTGACACTTTCTCAAAAGGTCTTTGTATCTCTCCTAAGCTTCATGCAATGGTTCCAAGTCATACTGTCTAAATATGCTGATCTTTGCTCTTAACTTCGCAACTTTACCAGGTAGGAAAAATTTAATCAAAAACTTTTGTGCCACCTCATGCTAGGTTCGCATTCTATCAGCAGAAATTGAATGAAGCCAATTTTTTGCCTTGTCCCAAAGAGAAAATTGGAACAAACTGAGCCTAATGTCATCTTGCGTTGCCCCTTCAGTCTTGATAGTGTCACATAATTCCTGGAAGCTTGCAAGATGATCATTTGGATCCTCCATTGGTGCCCCTCCAAACTGAATTGTCTCAACCAAATTGATGAGTCCAGGCGAAATATGAAAGTTCTGAGCACAAACATTAGGTCTTTGGATACCACGATAATTGTCTACCACTGTAGGCTAGAAATATTCCTTGATAGGACGTTGGTGCAATTGTTCCTATTCATTTCTATTATCTCCTCTTCTATTTCCTCCAGTCAAATTAGCTACACCGAGTTTGGCCTCTAAATGAGCTAATCTTTGAGCCATTTCATCCCTCTCTCTTTGAATTCTTTGAAGTTCTTCTGTTTGATTATCCATTTTCTTTTGCTGACGAATTGACTTTACCGTTCTTTCCAACTCTAGGTCAAACTGTCTTTCTTGCCCTCTAGTGGTTCGGGGCATACAATCCTTTTACATACAAGCTGCGCTAGAAAACAAAAAATGCAAAAAGAAAAAGAAGCAAATAAATTACTCTAGGGATAAAAAGTAAACCAATAAGTAAATATCAAACTAGCAACAAAAGCAAAAAATAATTCAAACATTAATCCCCAGAAACGGCGCCAAAAACTTGGTTATGAATCGCAAGTGCACGGTTGTCGAAGTGAGTAATAAATCGATAAAAACTGAGTCGTATCCACAGGGATTATGAAAAAGTTCAAATTTCTGTTAGCTAACAGTGTTTGAAATCAGGTTGGATGAAATTTTGGAAAAGTAAAATTAATGTAAAGAAATTTTTTTAAACTTAAATAGATTTCTAAACAACTACCTAATTTAATGCTACCAAAATAACTATGAATATGACAAATTTGTGCAGTAACTAATTAAAAAAAGATTGCAACAATTTACTAATTAAAAGTTTTAACGGCAAAGGGAATGACTTTCTTTTAGGGAATGATATTTTTGTCAACCTTAATATTGAATTAGCTATCCTCCACAACTGAAATATTCTAACCTCGTAGGTGAATTTTAAGAGTAATCCATCCCCTTTTTTCAAAGATGAATTAATTTATCCACTCTAGACGTCACTTAGTAATCCCTTACTTAAGTTCTTCCGAGAGTTTCTTAAGTCCTAAACCTTCAATTTTCACCTCCTAAGTTTCTTGGGTCTCCTCAAAATTTCCTTCAATCTTCTAGCAAAAACTCCCTTTTTTCCAAAGGCGAATTTATACCAAGACAATTTCTAATAATCCAAAGGAATAACAAATAAATCCAAGGAAAAATCAACAAGTATATAAAATTTTAGTCATGGATTCCAGCAAAATTCAAAATTAAAGTATCAACAAAAATATCAAATCCCTAAGAGAAATTAAGGTTTTAGCCAAAAATCATCATGCCAAACAATCCACAAGTAAAAACCCTATATAAACTCATGACGGAATCAAATAAAAATTAAAAACACATCTCCAAATTGCAGCAGAATAATGTGCTCTCTTCTTGAGTGGTGTAACGTTATTTTCCTAGCCCAGTTGCTTCAACATAAAGGTTTCCACCAAGTGTCTCCTTCATTAGCTGCTCACGTTTCTTTTCTTCCACCTCATCGTAACTGCTTCATTTAATTTCCACTATGCGAATAGAGAGTATATGAGTGGTGAGTGTATGGTGAGTGAGGGCTGTGCGTTGTTGAGTGATGAATGAAGGGTTTTGGTGGATGGAAGGCTGGTGGTGTTTTTTTGAATGAAAATCAAGGCTTGCATTTTTTATGGATAAGAGAGCTGCTGCTTTTATGCTTGCGTGAATAAAAATTGGAACCTTCAAGTGGAGAGCTGCTGCTTTTGTGCATGAAACATGGAAGGTTTGCGCCTTTTCTTTAAGGGCTGACTGCATGTATGTGAGCTGTAAAAATCATCCTCCACCTTGCTATATGCATTATTGAAATATTGAGCGTGTAAGTAGCGTGGTTTGCATGCATGATTGGAGAGGTATTATTAGAGGCTAGCTGTTAGTCAATAAAGGTCGCTTGGCTTTTTAGTGAAGAGTGGAGCTTGTGGGTTTTGCATGGAGGCTGCTACATAGAAATAATATATAGGCGTGGAAGCTGGGAGCGTGATCAAGTGCGTGTAGACTGCTTTGTCTTACAGTGAGCTGTTATCTTTGCATTGGCGTGATTGGAGGCATGAAAGACAATGTTGGAGTGAAATAAAGGCAAGAACTATGTGAGGTAGCATTTTCTTGCGTGAGTGGAGGGAGCTGGTCAATAAAAGCTACCGCATGTGTGGGTAGTAGGTGCTGCATGCCTTAAATAAAATGGAGGCAGTCCTTTGTTTTTTCTTGGATGCTAGCTGTGGAATGGATTTTTCAAAGTCAAATTTGACAATGCATAAAAACTAAACGGTGACGATTTAGGAGCTCAAATTTTATTAGTATCTTTTTCTTTAAGTTAGCTTCACTATGAGACTTGAATAACAGGATTTTGCTATCTAAGTCAAAAGTTATGGTCGAAACATCGTCAAAAGGTCATTTTGGCGATCTAAAATCTGACGCGAATTTCAGGAATTTATTTCTCCTAAATTCCAGCTCAGAAAAATCTGAAATTGGTCCCAAAAAATCCATCAATGAGTCAAGAATTTAATTATGAAATTTTAGAATTTTTTCCTAAACTAATCTCAAGATAAAAATCCCACATTGACTAAAGGTCAAGTCTACCAGAAACTCAAAAACATTGCAACTCGAGTCTATTTGTTTCATTTATGCATTTTATATCAACGAACCTCGAATAATGCTAAAACATGATAAACCAACCATAGATGAACATAAAATGAATGTAAATGACTTTGAATTAAGTCCTAAACATATATGAAAATATGAGTGTATCATTGGCCATAAAATGATGCAAGATCTCTTAAGCTCACAAAATGAGCTTTATAAGCAGTCTTCTAAAGATTTTGGATTACCGATTGCTATTTGACAAAGAGCAAAATTTTCTCCAGGCATATTAATTGTTTTATTTTTTATTTTTTAAAAATTAATTATCACTTTATTTTGTTTATAACGCTACTTTTGTTATCTTATGACTTATAGTTTCTTGGTGGAATCAATTCGAAAGTGGTGTTCTAGAATTGAAAAGATTTGCAATTCAGATTTTAAGTCAATGTGTGAGTGCGACAGGCTGTGAACGGAACTGGAGCATGTTTGAATTCATCCATTCTAAGAAAAGGAATAGATTGGAGCACAAGAGATTGAATGACTTGGTATTCGTTCGTTACAATTTAAAGTTTCGGAAAAGGTATGTTATTATCATTATTAATTTTGATGTATTTTCTTATAATTTTCTAATAATTAAATTTTATTATGTACTAGGACTCTTAATAGCACAAGTAGTTCAACATATCCAATTTTTATTGATAATATTGATCTTTTGGCGAATTAGGTTTCTGAGGAACCAGATTTGATAGATGTGAACGACTTAAAAGATAATCTTGGTTAGAAAAGCATTGACATGTCATTTGGTACATTGAATTTGAATGGTGATGATCATGAGACTCCTCTCAATGATAAGGATTTTGTACCAAATGATAACTGAGGTCAGTGTAGTTATAGCAGGTATCCTCATGTAGATGATTGAATGAAGTTCCAAGTTTTTGTTTTTGTTTTTGTTTTTGTTTTTCTTTAAATTTTACTTATATTTGATGTATATGTTAGGTTCTATATATGTAATGTAATTGTAAATGTTTTTATTACTTGTTTCACTTTTACTTGGTTAGTTCCTCTTCACAAACTCTTGTCGTAAATTGTAATAGTTTAATAGTTTTGAAGTAATTATTATGTATTATATGATGAAATTGTAATATTTTAAATACTTTGTATTATTCTTAATTTTATATTTGTATGATAATAATTGTCTTTTTTCATATTAATTGTGGTTATTATTTAAATGTGAAATATTTGAAAATTATTATTATTTCATATTAATTATGACTATTATTTATTATTATGATTTTTGGAAAAGGGTTGATGTAAACTTATATACTATACAATACAAATGTACAATATGACAGTAGACAATTTTGCAATTTCTAAAAAAATTCACAGATTATTTCATAAATTTAAAAAATTACCCGAAACAGTACCCGGTATTGACCGGTACCAGTACAGTACTGTACCAGAACCCAATCCGGTATCAGGTCCAGTACTGTATTTGCAACATTGTCTGATACTACATGAAAATTTTAAAACTTAATATTCAAATGTTAACACATAAATCATATATATTTCGTTCATCCCCATTAAGATATAATAATAACTACGTTGATAAAGTGAATAAGTCACTTACCTTGAGCGGAATTTGACATAATGTAGAGAGAGCTTTCAACAATCATGAGCTAGTTTCTCTTCCTTAACCCCCTTTTATAGCAATATAGCTTGATGAATAGCTAAATATTTTATTTTGAGAGATCTAGTATATAATTCTTAACATTAAATATTGTATGTTTATCAAATACTAAATTAACGGTCAAAATTTAATATATTATTAAATTAAATCTTAAATCAAATTTAATATGGGCTATAAAAAATATGAGTCATAACATCGAGCCATGTTTCTTGCATTGCATGTATATGTCAATGAATAAATGTAACCGTAGACTTATATATATATTTTTTGATATATATTTGATATATATATATATATTTGATAAAATATGTAACCGTTTCATCAAATGTAATATTACATATTTTAATAAGTTTTTAAATAATTTAAAATCAAGTACCGAAATTAAATCAATTGATATTAACAGATCAAACTTGTTTCCAATCGTTTTTTGCAAGTATATTAGGTTATTGCATTAATAATCCATATGAATATTAAATGAGGCAATAAAGTAACAATGGATCCGCTATTCTAAGTTTGACTAGCTCCTAAATAGAAAAAAATTCTCAAACTTTAGTCAATTTTATGAATATAGTCAGAACTTTAGAAAGTAGCAATAAAATACTTAAATATTCAATTTTTTTCAATTCTAACCCGAACTTTAAAAAATGACAATAAAATGCTTAAATTTTCAATTTTTTCAATTCTATCTTGACTTTAACATCTATGTAAAGTTTGCTAACATGTTTACCACATGTTTTAGAAACCCTAATTATTAAAACACGACAATTAACATAACAAATGAAGATTAATAAAATGACATCGTTGTTAAAAATGAAATCTGTAAATTAGTTTGAGCATTTTCTTGTACTTTTTGAAGTTCGAGCTACAGTTACAAATTTGAGCAAAAATTGAATTTTTTTTGTAATTAACCAAAAAAAAGGGATTAAAACGTACACATTTGATATCTCATTCAATCCATAAAATCAAATTATTCATATAGTCTTTATTATTGATATGTGCTTAAACACTATCGTAGAGTGACAAGTAGTAATGACAGTAAACACAATCATACTACAATAAGCTACTTAAACAACTAATAAGCTATGATTCAAAGTAATTAAGAAATTCATGGTGGGCAGGAGAACTTACAAGTTGCTTTAACATGCCGACCCTTGTCTTTGTTCAGTACTCGCAGCTCGAAATTTGCCCATACTTGTTCAGTCGGTCCAAGCTTCTCGGCTTCTATTAGTTCTAAATAGACAGACAGAGAATTTCCTTCTCCATCTAAATTTCCATTGGGATATAGTTGTATTCTCCTGAAAATATTATGGAAAGTTGCAAATTAAATACTGTAAAAGTAAGTCTATATCGAGATTTAGGCTTGACATTTTAGTACTGGTCTAAACCCGACTAAACCAGGATTATATGCGCACCATTTTTTATTTTCTGAGGTAAATTCTTCAGATTCAAGAATGGTGCTGCCCAATTTCGAAAAATTCGTAATTTTCCATGTGAGAAATCCACTTGATGGCTCCTTCACCGTGTGAATGGATTCAAGTATTCCGGATGGCTTGATAACGAAAACCTCAGCTCCAAAGACACAGGTATCATCGACAAGGTAACCATTACAAGCATCATTAAAAGTTCCGATGGGAAGAAATTGATCGAAACCCCATACAGTTTTCATCTCATGAAATCGCTTCACGGTCGCATCTACACGCAACAATTTTCAATCAGTGATCAGTAAATTAAATCCATGACAAAAAGAATGAGAAGTAGGATTGACAAATCCAATTCGCCCCGAGTCAGTTCGATAAAACAAATCGTTTTGTTCTCGGTTCAAACCCTATTGAACCATATCTTTAAAGTGCTAGTCTTTGGTCCGACCTGTTATCATTCCTAACAGGAAGGAAGATGAGCGTCTATACCTTGGACGGCCAAATACTTGTTCTCTATTTGGTTAAAGACAAACAATTTAAACTCAACGTTGACCTCCCAAGTTTTGGGGAGAGAAGCCGTGTCCTGTATGGCCAAGTAAAGGGAAATATGGTCCTTTCCATTTTCAGGAGGTGATGTCTTTCCTTTTGGATAGAGCCATAGCCTCCTGCAAGTGGTACAAGCAAAAAAGTAAGGAAAAGAAAAGAACATACAGAATGTCCGTCCTTTTGGATAGCGCCATAGCCGCCTACAAGTGGCACATGGAAGATCTTTCTCGTTATGGACCTAGTAAGGGAACATACTCGTAGACCTTGACATTACATTCTAACTCAAAACTTTAAGGTATTAAATTCATGGGTCTTTTTCACTTATATGCCCTTCACTGCTTTAATCTCTTTCTAACGTAAAATTCCAACTCACGCTTGATAGCTTAACAAATTCAAATAGATCGATAATTTAAAACGACGTTATTTTAGTTGACTAACTAAATTATTTAAATTTTCTGTACAATATTTGAAACTGACTTTCAGTTCCGAACTTAGCCAGGCGCAATTCTTAACACCAGACAATATAGTAATTAATTATTTACAGGCTTGAGAGGGAAAGTGGACAAACCATTTGTATCCCCCAGCTTCGAACGTAAGAGATCCATATTTCTCATGTTTCTCGGCCAGTAAGGAAAATTGTTTTATCCTGATAGTGAAATCCTTTGGAGGAAAGTCTCTTTTGGTTCTCATGATTCCTGGAAAATAGAAAGCATGAAATTACCGAAAAAGAGAGTGAAACACAAAAGCTGCTAAAGGTCCTAGAGATTGAAAAGAACATACCGAGTTCTGTAATACTGTCTTTGCTCTCAGTCCCCATTAGAACATATGCTCTCCCAGTCTCAGGCCAACTTAATGTTAATTCAGTCTCGTGCAAACCACTTTTTTTTTATCGACTCTATATCTCCACATCTATAACAACAGAATACATCTTCTTTTATATCCCTAAAACATCAAAAGAAAACTCTAGGAATTTGTAAGGTATTAAAATAAAAACAGAACAATAAATCCTTACCACTCTTCACTAAAACAACCATAACTCTCTATTGGGAAGTCCAACCGACTTGAAACCTTCACTATTTAAAAGTAGACTTAAAGAGCTTTAAATCCATAGGTCATACATTCAGATTAACAAACGTTTGGCCTTTCAAAAATCCCTCTTTATTCTGTCTCAAATTCTGTCCACCGATTTTTCTTTGTAGTGTGTCAATATGCGTTTGAGTTTATCCTTTTTGTTTAACACTTTCCACACTTTGCTCAAGCACTTGTATTTGATGTACACGCTTAGCTAAGCTAGTCTATTTATATGCTTGTTGAAATATAAGGAAAAAAACAGTAAATAAAACTATAAAAAGTCCAAGTATCCCAATTTAACGACTAAATAAAGACTTGAGAAAAGCAAATAATCGTTGTTCGCTTGGTTGGACTTTACACTTTTCTTTCAATAACGATGAAACCAGTAAACATTATCGGTGTTGGTGAATCTGGAAGAGGATGGAATGGTGAAGAGGGAACGTGCATGGTGGTGATGATATATAGAATAAGATGGGATGCTTTCTTGAGAAGTCGAATGGGATAGGTTGGGGGAGAAGGAAAGGGATTGTTTGTTTGACATGAGGAGAAGGAAAGGGATTGTCTGTTTGACATGAAAATAAGTGGTTCATTGAGTGAAGAGGGAAGCAGAAAGAAAGGAAGACAAGAGATGTGGTGTGGTGTGGGCGGCACTGCACTACGGGCAAGATTAGGTATTCTTCGCGGATGGGTATTCGCGGGAGTTTTAAACTACCAACTGTAAGCGTTCTTTCAATTTCTTATTACAATGGATCTTCATTCACATTCGGGCCATATTTTAGGTCCACTGCTCTAAGCATCCATAAATCCATTGCGTTTGGGAATTTTTCACTTAAAATAGTAACGTATTCTTGTCTTTGGATTGTAGTGTTTATAAACAAAACCACCAATTATTCTGATTTTTGTTTTCGTGTGTATTGAGTTTATGAATAGAAGAATTGGATCATCTTAATTAAGGAACAAGATGTCTCGTATCCTAAAACTCCGGGCACTTCTTTTGGTCGGTAAGATGTCTCTGCCCATCTAAAGCCATAACAAAGAAGGATACGAGACTAAACTCCAAGTGAAATCACCCTGCTAAATAGCCCAATAATAGACAAAGGCCAGTTACGAAGCATGTGGAAATGCAAGTGCGCAGCTGTGTCAAATGTCCAATGATCCATTTGGTTAGGCTTTAGCAGGCAATCTATCGACTTTAAAGGTCTGGGCCACGGCAGATTCCTTCCCAGTCTATCTCTTGATCTCATAAATTGGCCACAATCTCTCCCTTGTTTCTCTTTCTCATTCTCTCTTTTAAACTTTGAAGGTTTTAGTCCTCAAATAAAGTGATGTAGGATAATTGGCTTTGAAGTTTGAAGAAGAGATGGACAGAAGACTGGCTATTTATGCATTGTTTGTTTCCGTATGCATTGTTTGTAATGTGTTTGAAGCTTCTTTTTCTGATTCACATGCTGATATCATGTCGAAATGCCCTTCATCTATAGCATTGAAAATTGCATGCATTGCTCCTCTTCTTCAGCCTTCATCCATTCAAATGGATCTTTAAGTACCACTCCATTCTTTTCATAATTTGTCACGAGATGAGTCCATTTATTCAACATAGAAGTCCAGGCTTTAGTCTTTTATACTTGAATAAAAACTTTCATTCTAGATTTCCAAGCAAGATAGTTATAACCATTAAGTAAAGATGGCCCAGTGATTGACGTCCCTTCTTTGGTAGTCATGAGTGTGGAACACTGATCTACACCAACTTAACACATCAAGTTTTGATGAAGTGAACCTTGCTTTGATACCAATTGAAAAACTTAAGATTGAAGTTCCGCAAAATTCCTATTCAGCCCTAGTTGCTTTAAATTGAAACTGATGGTTGCTTATTAGAAAGTAACTAAATTAGCAATTACAAATTTTTCATAATTTAATCACAAGTAGAAAAGCTTAATGTGTAGCAAATAAATCAACATATGAAATTTGTTGACGCAATTCGGCACACACGACCTAGGTCTGTGGGGCTATCTCCTAGATTAATCAATTTTCACTGAAGTACAATAGTCTTACACAAGGCTATTACGGAGCCGACACTACTCACTCCTTAACATTATCCACTCGTACTTAAACCCCTGAAAGTTATCTCTTACCTAATAACATGACCACCTCAAATTAACGTCTAGAGGATTTTGAAACAACTAATGATAACAAAGATAAAAATGTCTCAAGTGATTAAATCAAGAATAACATAAACAAAAAGACATTTGAATCAAATAAACACTCCCTTATATGTGTTTAGCTACATTAAACCATAATCTTGGGAAGTCATTAATAAAAATCTGTTGTGAACCTTTTAATTGATCACCAAAGAAATCCACACACAGAAGCGACAAAAATCATTATGAGAACATGTAATTAATCATTGAAGCACACCAAAAACGTAGCTTAAAAAATCGATAAATGTACTACCTATTTATCTCTAACAAATCCTACCTTATTTGGAATTCTATCTCATGATAGATTTACTACATGTTTATCTCCAACAAATCCTACCTTCTTTAAAATTCTATCTCATTTAGGATTCCTTCCTTCCACACTATCTTAGCTTCGGAAAATACTACATATTCCAAGATAGTGAAATCTTATACCAAGTCAACTTTTTATCAAAAAAGATACACCAAATATATCAAAATACATATAATGTCAAAAATAAAATATCATAACAATGTGGTCAACGTGAATGGATTGCTTTGCTTAAATTCTTGATGAATTATATGCCTATAAACTACTTGAACAAGCTCAGCTTTAATTATTCGATGAATAAAGTGTTATATACAACATCTATATGCTATAAAATGTTGAATTTAACATTTGCATATTGGCACAAATAAACATTCAGAATTATAACAATATTTCTAAAAGCGTGCTTCAAATTATAAATGTAAGTCACTGAAAAAAACTTAGACCATTAATAAACACAATTTAATATCATTGCCTGATAAATAAACAAGCATTATTTTTTACTAGTACAAGATCCTTAAGCCTTGATCTCAAAAGTTGCAAGTATCACTAAAAATAGTAAAATCATAATTAAAAGTTCTAAGTTCTAGACCAATGTATAACATTTCAAATAACATTAAGTAGATGTGATGACTCGATAGGACCTAGTGACTCCTCCTCAATAGGACCATAGACATCTAAATATACCAACTCCAATAACTCCAACTTCCTTGTAGATCTTCTCTTGAAAGAGACTTTATGCTGCTTTCTAGCCAAATAATGATCGCTAGGATTAAGCGATTGTGAGTTCTTAACTAGAATAAGGGATTTTCCAACTAGCAACTTTCATCCCTTCTCACTCATGTGCCCCAATTGTCAATGCCACAAATTTGGTGAAGTTTCCTCTTCTGTTATGTATACTTCACCACCACACACCTTTAAGTGTGTCCTGTATAGCGAGCAACATAACTCTTCTCAGGAAACCATCATTGCGCCTTTGGACAGCTTCCACTTTCTATCCCTGAAAGTTTGTTCAAATCCTTCTTGATCTAAGACATTCGCCAATGAATAGATTCAACCTTCAATCAGGGATGTGTCATACATGTCTCAAGGTTAGTAAACATCTGAGGTTCGTATGAACTCATATATCAACCATACTGACAATTTTGTCAAAACTTTGGTTTTCCATTTTTACGCTCTTGAAATCTCCGCTCTTGTCGCTTGAAAAGTGCTCCTTCTTTGGAACACAATAACAGGATTCTCCTATATCAATTAGCCATTTAGAACCATAATTGTTGACAAGGGAATCATTCACTAGTTATATAAACTATTAACACATCATCCTCTGTGCTTGAAGTAGTTGCAGCTGTACTCCTACCATCATCATCATTCTGATGACCTTTCTTTTTTTGATCCCTCTTCTACTTATAACATAACCTCTTAATGTGTCTTAGCATATCGTAATAGTGGCATGTCTTCATGTCTTTGTGATCTCTGGACTTTGAACTGTTCTTAGACTTGTTATAAGCTTTGGGGCCCTTACTTTTGTTCCTTCCTTTACTTTCTATCACGAAAGCCTACACGTTATTAACTCAAATCTCCTTTCTTTTAATTTCTTCATTAAATGTCCTCTTTTTTATGACATCCAAAAAGAACACACCTTCAGTAGCTGAGTTGCTAATCGTCACAACCAGCGTTTTCCAACTATCTAGTAGCAAACTTAACTAGAATAGAGCTTGAAGCTCATCATCAATAATGTGCTTTATTATTTTAAATTAGTTAATTATGTCTTGGAAATCACTTAGATGCTTCAAAATTGATTTCCCAGCCTTCAACTTCAAATTCACAAGCCTCTTAATCAAAGAGGCCTTGTTATTAGCAGTCTTAGATGTTTCAAAATTGATTTCCTAGCCTTCAACTTCAAATTCACAAGCCTCTTAATCAAAGAGGCCTTGTTATTAGCAGTCTTCTTTTTATATAGGCCTTCTAGCTTCTTCCATAGCTCAAAAGGATCCGTTTCTTAAGACACATGGTTAAATATGTTAATATCAATCCATTGTTTGATAGTGCCCAAAGTTTTCCACTTCATCTTGTCACATTCTTTATCTGACATCTTTTCAAGTTTTGAAGGAATATCATCCTTCACACCTCTGTCCACATCAATAGGATCAAAGAGATCCTTGCAATACAGAAGGTCCTCCATTCTAGGCTTCCATAACAAGTAATTTGATGATATTAACTAGACCATAGAATTGTTTCCACCTTCTATTATAATAACTTTGATACCACTTATTGGGATACAAATACATAACTCTCTAAAAGATCAACCAAATATTAACGACAAAAAATAGATCTTCATATTGCAGCAATGAAACAATATAAGAATAAGAAAATAATGATGAAACAAACACCAAGATTTAAAGTAGAAAATCCTCTTATGTAGAGTGAAAAAAACCACAGGGTAAACTAATGAATAAATCCAATAAACTTAATAATGATTTACAAAAAAAAATTGATCTCTCACCCCCCTCCTCAACAACAAATTTTCTCACAAAATTTCAATATTGAAACCAAAATAGATATCACAATCAACAAACCCTCAAACCAATCCCAAGACAATCAAATAAGGATGATAATCTAACCCTCTTTTCCCTCTCTCTGTTTTTCCTCACTTTTGGGGCATTGTGGCTGCACTCTCTATCTCATATGTAGAGCAAGGCTCAATGACCTATTTATAGGCACCTCTAGCTTGATAACTAAGTCAAAATCCTAATTGAACTCAATTAGCTAGATCACATCTTAGCTTAATCAGATCATATCACGTTATCTAATAAGATGATATTCCCATCTAAATAGGACTATATTTGATATGATTTATCTAAATCACAACTAATAAGATAAGAGATTATGTCCATCGAGGAATGATACATCTATATTCGATGAAGATCTCTATTATCTTCAAATGATCCTCCCACATGGTCTTTACTTTTAGAATTGAAATCAAAAATGATACATCTATATTCAATGAAGATCTCTATTATCTTCAAATGATCCTCCCACATGGTTTTAGAATTGAAATCAAAAATTCAAATCACCATTCAATTTATAAAGTAGATCAAAAATAATTAGGTGAGGTAAACAAAAAGTAACAAAGCAAAGGCAAGTACATGGATAGTAAGTTCATATCATACGTTGCATTATATTATCAATATCGCAAAATGAAGCACATAATATGTAAAGGATGTAGAGATGACCATGCTTTTAGATTGGAAGAATCAAAGAGAAAAGTGAGAGTGAAAAGAATTGACACTTCCATGCCCGCCAAATCCCCAAGCATCACTGTCTAATGAAACTATATACTTCCTTAGGCAAGTCACAACCAATCCTGTATCTGCAAGTTTCAAAAAAGAAGAATTATCAACTTAGCAACACAAATGACAACTTGTGATTCACATTCTACAAAGTCACATCCACAACCAGCAATAGGTTAACAAGATCACAGTGCATGTTCAAGTATACACTAACACACCCCTCATTACATATTCTGTGGATGAAAATTAAACAAAAAAACCAGATCTCCCCTACTCAAACATAATAGCCAGTTAGGTAAAATCAATAAGTTAGTGTTGGAACAAGCTAATGTAACAACTGCCAACTGAATTGGAGATTAAATGTTAAATCCAAATAATCTCTCTCAGGGGATTATTCTTAAAGCAGATCTTCAAGTTCACTGTATGTAGGATGATCTTCAGCTAACAGAAAACTACCCATTATTCT
>JANZXR010000156.1:24109-36114 GCA_027575705.1 Erythroxylum echinodendron | reverse complement strand
AGCCATTTTTAAAATTCATTTCTTTATGTTTTAAACTCATATCACAAACATATCCTATTATATATCCTATCACCCAATTACATTTTTAATAAGGTATCTTAAGCTATTTGCGGAATTTGATGTGGCTTTCGTTTTCCAAGCCACTGATTTTGTATTTAGTTTAATTTTATTTTATGGTTAGTTTTGATAAAATAAAAATTAAGAAATAAAAATATATTAAAAAAATCAAGAATAGAATATTTGCAACCATATTATATAGATAGATGAATACTTGGTCATATTCATAGCCCTATATTTTATTTGAATGCCTTATTGAATATGTGTAGATTTAGCTTATAATTTTTCCTTAACCAAACTTTAACCCTATTCCCATTTTAATAAAATTCCTTTTGATTTATACCTCATAGGTTTATGTTGAGAAAAATTTGGTGTACGTGCAAGTTTATAGTGGTGTATTCTTTGTGACAAGAGTGTGAGAGTAAATACTTAAGCCTAAATAATTATGTGAAGGATTCAATATAGTAAGAAAATTTACCAAGGCTTTGTGCATACTTCTAATTTTGATTATCTTTAATTGTCTATGTTTTTTTTTTTTTTTGGGTGAAAATCAACTTGACGTGTGATGATGATTAACTCTTTTTTCTAAGTCTTAAGGAGTATGCATAGTTTAATCTAGTGAGAAAAGGTTTGGTAAAAACTATTTGCCTATCTTGTTTTATTAATCTTTCATTTGCTTAGGGATAAGCACGGATTAGGTATGGGAGAATTTGATGTGTCATAATTATGGTTATAAATACCGGTATTTATCGGCCGGTACTAGCCGGTTCAGACCAAGGCCGGTACAAAACAAGGGATTGGTGGTATCGGGTTTAAATATTGGTCGGTACCAAAAATTTTGAAAAATAGGGAGACCTTTTTGTAAAATTTTCAAAAAAAATTAAAATCTCCCTCCCTCCCTCCTTCCTCTTTTTCCTCCCTTTTTTCAAAGTTTTTTTAATTAGTTATTTTATTTATTTCAACTTTTCTAATTATAGTTAATTTTTAATTTTTGTTTTTAAAATAATAATAAATATTTTTATTACTAATAATAATTATAAATTAAATAAAATTTGAGAATACATTATTTTAATATTTTATATAATATTTATTAATAAATTATTAATAAAAATATTTTCTTTTTTAAAATAAATAATTTAAAAAATATTATTTATAAACTAATATTTATTATATATTTTGAATTATTAAATAAAAATTTATTTGAAATTTATATATTTTTAAAATCTATTTACATTTAATTATATTTATTAATAATTATTAAATTATTTTTATAAATTAAATTAAAATTGTGATTATTATTTATTATTATGATTTTTAGAGACAGAGTACAACCGTATGCTAATGGACTATTTAGTAATTTTAAAAAAATCTAAGGGACTGTTTTATAAATTTAAAAAATTACCTGAAACGGTAGTCAGTATTAACCGGTACTAGTACAGTATCGTACCAGAACTCAATTCAGTACTAAGTCATGTACACTATTCGTAATATTGGTCATAATGATGCCTTACTTTTAGCATTCAAAGTCTTTCATAATCTATCTTAATATGTTTAAAACTTAGTATTTTAATTATTTTTGCAGGATAAGGTTGAAAGATGCCGGTTGAGTGAAAAAAGAATTGAGCCTTAATCTAAATATAAAATTTTAAATGGAGGAGCAATTTGAATAATAATCAAGAGTTAATCAAGAAAATTTCGGCTAACAAAATGTTTTATTTTGCAGAATGAGACCATATTATAGGAATCAAAGTAAAATTTGATTAAAAAAAAGGTCTCAATCAATAAGGTTATAGTTTTACATCAAATCCTCCATTTCAATCTGTTCAATTAAATCTCATCAAAATATTTGCATGAGGTTCACGTAAATATATAGATAAAATTTAATAGAATATAATAGAAATATTATAACTAGAACTAAGAGATTTGATCCCTTATAATATAGGATATATAACGCATCCAATTTTCAGCTACATTTTATAGCTTCTCAAAGCTCTCTTGTTTGTTCTTTTCTTTAGTCAACATTGGGGTAGTTTTTCTTCAGCTTCTACCGATCGGAATGATCATTGCTGACTAAATCTTTATTTTTAGTTGAAAGAAGTGGAAGGCTTTTCTAGAACATTGAAGATTGGAAACAGAGCAAGAAGAAAAAACAAGCACAAAGTTACAGGATTTGAATGGAGTTAGCATCTGGGCCCCCATTTATAATAGTGTAAATCTGTAAATATTTTTTGGCCGAAGGCGAGACCATCCTTGTGTTTATACACATATAGTTTTTTCTTTTAGTTATCCTCAAGATATTTTAGGCGGGTCTCAATTATTATAAGATATTTTTAAATTATTTACACTCAAATTAATTCCCACTCGAATTGAGTAGGTACTTTACGGGAGGCAAAGCTCGAGCCGGGTATACACATATAGCTTTGATGTGCTTAGCTGCATCTAAGAGTTACATCTAGCTTATTTTTCTCTTTAGACCTGCAAGTAATGTGGATTTGCCATTTTCACCAGGACAAAGCTTTTGATTACGCCATCAGAATGTATCCCGTTAAAACAAATAGCCAAAGGATGTGGATGTGTCAAATGCCAGAATATGAAAAAATAAGGCCAACTTGTTTGAACAGAAGATATGAGGCTGTGGTGTGGCCATGGCTGCCTGGGAATAAAGCTAATTCAATCTTTTATAGATGACTTCAACAAGGATTTAATTATCATAACTTGAGTTAAAACATAAGAAAAATAAGAGAAGACGCTGTCGTTACATGTATAAAATTTCTACAACAGGTTTTAACAAGATCGATATTTCATTATTCAAGTACACATGCAAAAGGCACCCATGTTATTATTTTACTGTTAACACAATTAGCGCAATTCTCTTAAACGTTGGGCTTAATTGCAGCACTGAATCCTTTGTCATATTGGCGAGACCAGACCATGACACCTCCATATTTGGACGACCTCTTGACAAACGGCAAAATCTGAGAATTCACAACATCAGGTCGGACGTAGCCACTCCCCGCCGCGCTAGGAGAAGCAGGCAACCCCACGTATACTTTTCCGGCATTAATTGTCGTCCACTGATTCCAAGAACTCCTGAACGCGTCACCGTTGCCTGAGAATTGACAACCGTTGTTGTAGAATTGGACCCAGACGTAGTCGAAGAGTCCAGTTCCTATTGCCCCATTGAGCCACCTATCTGGGAATGGACACTGAGGAGCTGCTGATAAGTACACCTTCTTCTGCCCGCGGAATCCTCTCAGTGCTCTTGCCAGCTCGTCCCAGTGTTGAGTTGTGCCTCCTTCAATATCGAAATCAATACCGTCCAACACAGCATTACCTAATGGACGAGACGCCGATTGCCCTCCAAGATAATTGTTCCACAGGTACTGTGCAACTCTCCTGGAATTTTGTTTTGTTAGAATAAAGAAGACGATATGTATGGAGAAAAAAAAGCTGCAAGTTACTTTACGTGTAAGTACTCCTTCCACTACCTGGCATCATCAGCTGAAGCGAGTGTGTAGCCTCCAGAAGCACCTCCGAGAGAGAGCAGGACCTTAATGCCTCGACCCTGGCAAGCTCTAATGTCGTTGCTTAAACTAGAACAGCCACCCCCGGCAGGGTTACAATGCCCTGCTAGGTTAAGTACTGGTGTCTGTCCATTGCCAAAAGTGACAAGGAAAGCTATATTTACAATGGCATAGTTGCCTGAAGAACAAGCATCTGCCAAGCTTCCCTCATTCCCATTTTGACCCCAATACACAGCGATATCGCCTGCAGTGGACCCCTTAATAATGGCAGAACACAGCAGGCAGAGAAAGGTAAGTGAAAATGCAGCTCGATAAGCCATTGTTGTTACCTTCTTTTTGTTGGTTTGCTTCGCTTCAACATCTTCTGCCCTAATTTATAGAAGAATGTCTCAGGTTAGCCGAAATCTTGTTGAAATAGACTTGTCGGAAAAGTCTACAAGACGCGCGCTTTGGGTAATCTTTGTGAAGTTCAAACGCCGTGTAGAATGCGCAATCAGAGTTTACGTATTTTGCGGGTAAATTTTCCATTGAACTTATCCTAACTCATTCAATCGGTCAAGCTGAGAAATATTCAAGTTCTTGTACCTACCTTTACATTTGGCAAAATTGAGAAATTTATGATAATGTTTCATAATGGAAAGTCAACAATTTCGGTTTTATATGAAAGGCGTATAATGCAAGTATTGTTGGGATGTCTATCTTTGATTAGAAATCTCGCGTGTACTGTTGGGGTGTCCATCTTTGATTAGAATAAGTAAAGGGCATATAAGTCAAAATAATTCATAAATCTAATATTTTAAGATTCTATGATAAAGATCTACTATAAAAATGGGTTCTTCAGATCTAATAAGTAATATAAGAGTCGATAATTTAGCAAAGGACGAGTATGAAGATAGTAGAATAACAACAATTTAAAAAAAAACAAACAAAAGAAGGCTTTCACTTAAGGGATAAGCTCAAGCTTAACGTGAAAGTTCATACTTAGGGAAAAAATTGTTGAAATGTTAAATATGAGTAGAAATTTTACATTAGAAAGAAATAAAATTAGTAAAAAATTTATAAATAAAAGAAAATTATAAATTTAATGTCTTAAAATTTTGGGTTAAAGTGTGATGTTAAAACTTATAAATTTATTTCTTCGCTAAAATGATGGTAAAAGTCTCCTATAAAAGTAAGGCTTTCAAATCCGATACGCTATCCTGAGGGCTTGAACTGCATTTCAGGTTTAAAGGTGTAGACTCTGAATGATACTTAAGCCCAATGAATAGAACCTTCCAAGTTCCAAGATATAAAGTACTACAAAGCATGAACTATGAAGTCGATTCCAGTGTAGAACGACAACGCTCCTAGGCCCAAGTACTAGACAGATACTGTATCTTTTTCCAAACTTAAAACTTTTTTATTATAATAAAATTAAAATTCAATATATTATAATATAATAAATCAATTATTAATCGTTAATTAACAAATTTTAGTAAAAATTGAAATTCAATATACTAAAGGTAGAGAAATTAAAATGTTAAAATTCATTCATATCTTATAATTTTCTTAATTTCCAATAATCAGAAATTATGATTTTTGTGAGTAGTCCTAAATTCATTTTCTAATTTCCAATCGTCGGAAATTTGATCTCAAGTATGGTTTACGTGAATAATTGTTGTTGATTAGATTTGTAGGCTTGGTAATTGGGCCTTAAACTCCACCCACCTAAGCTTAAGACCGACGGTTATGAATAAAATGATATTATTTTATAAAAAGGTATCATTTTAAAAAAAATTTTAAAAAAAACTGTTAAATTGGGCCTGTTAGGGCAACCTAAGTTGGGCCCGAGCTCAGGTTTAAGTATCAGGCCGAGTCATTGTCTTGCCTTTATTACTAAATCTCGTAGAATTTTCGGGAGAGAAGGTTCTGTCTGTTCATCCGGAACTCGTCTACGGAAGGTTCTTATGTATACCCTAAACGTGGGAAGCTAAATGAACCAATGGTATTCATCAACATATTTGATCATCTTTGGTGTATTGATAGCTGTCCAGCTGCATTAATATGACCATGAAACTGCTCGCAGAAGAACAAACATATGGTTAGTTTGTTGCTTAGTCTCTCTCTATGTGTCGGTCGGATTACGTGTCAAGAAAATCTAGATGGTTCAGTCGTTGGGGACTACGGAGACGCGCGTAAGTTCTCGAACGAGCTCGAAGGTAGTTCCCAACGTCTCTTTGTAACTTCGGTGCATATAAAGTCACCTTCGCTTCTAACATTTTCCATAAGAAAAAGTATCAGAATCGAACGCAAGCTTTATCGACTAAGAAGAGACAACCTAAGTTGGAGCAAGCGTTATTGGGTTGGTGGACCGATTCGAGCCGATAGCTGGGTCATTTGGATTGTGGAATCGTTTGGTTTGGAGTTTCTGTTTCTTTCTCGTTTAGAATTGTAAGTAGCTGACAGTTCTTTATCGTTCAGTTCGACAGTGATATGCCTTTCTCGTATCGAAGTGAATGTTCCTGATATCTGGGAGTTAATGATGTAGAATTGGCATTGTGAATTTCAGGGTAGCTTCTTTTTTCATTGTTGTTTTCCTGAAATACATATGCTTACTAATAGTCCTTGAGCCAGCTCTGTTTTTCTTCATCATGATGATTTGAGTCTTCAACTGGAATCCTTGAATAGATGCCAGCGTTCAAACAGGAAACTTGTAAAGATGATGCCTGCTTCGTTGTTGTTGACTTGTTTGCTATTCAGTTCATCGTTGACATGCCTTTCTCGTACTGAAATGAATGTTCATGACATATTGGAGTTAGTGATGTAGAATTGGGAATGAGGGATTTCAGGGTAGCATTTTTTTTTTGTTGCGGTTTTCCTGAAATACATGCGCTTACTAATTGGAATTCCCTGAATAGATTCCAAGGGTTCGGGCAGGAAATCCTGTAAAGATGATGCCTGCTTACGGATACACGGACTCTTACAACAGGAGCCAAGTGCCTTCAATGCAGTACTATCATCCAAACTTTGAGGCTGTTCCACCACACATGAAGGTAGATCCATCTAAACCTACCGTCATGTGTGAACTTTGGCCTTATGTAACCAACTATGCCTACCCAGCTGCGCCTTGTCATGGCTGCTGCAACTTCCCTGGTTATTATGGGCTTCGACCTCCTTGTCCTCAGTTTGTACCGGGCCATCCTCAATGCTGTGGACAGCCTGTACAATATGTACCTCCTTCACATTATATGACGGAGCTGCCCAGATACGAGTATGAAAAGATTGCCCCTAGAGGCTATGATTATCACTGTTGTGGGTGTCCCAATCACGTGCACAACCAGAGAAACAATGGATTTGTGAAAGTTGAAGAGCACGAGCCAGAGGAGACAAAGGATGATCGATCCTTCGTGCCGTTTAAAGGGAACAACAATGGATTGCCTATTGCTTGGATTCCACTCTCTAATATTGAGAAGCCTGGAAAAGCGGCGGAGTCAGAGACTGCTGATAAAAGCTCCCAAGCTTTGAAATCACACGAGACTTTAAAGCTATTTGAACCAAAAGTGTGGAATGGTTGGTTCCCAGTAGATTTAAGAAATTTTGCACCATCAAGCGAAGGTGGAGATAAGGAGAAGAACATGAGTGCCCAAAATGGGGAAAAAAATGGAGCATTTCCATTTCCTGTAATATCGATACCTTCATATGACAAGCAGGATGACAATGAGAAGGCAGAGTCTAAAGAAAAGGATCCTCATTCTAAACCGATTATCAAGTTCTTTCCAGTGAAGCTTCCAGGCGACCATGATGAGGTGCAAAAAGATTCTGGTGGTGAAATGAGCCCAAAAGCGAAGGAAGCTACGAGGGAGATGGATCCTCCTTCTAGATCAGTAAAGGAGCCGTCTGCTGCCATTAAATTCTTTCCGGTGAAACTTCCAGGCGACCCTGACGCCTTACAAAAAGATTTTGGTGGTGAGATGGGCCCAAAAGCGAAGGAAAAAACTGTAGTGAAGGAAAAAATCCTTCCAGTGAAGGATATAGAAGCACTCAAGGAGCATGAATACACTGAAAGGAATGAGGAATCATCAGATGAGAACAACTTGCAGAGTAAGTCTTCTAGAACTGCAGCTAAAAGACAGTCAACATCACCAACAAAATCATCTAAGTTACCTCCAATTTGTTTGAGATTGGATCCCTTGCCTAAAAAGAAGAACGGGAATGGAAGTTCAAGGTCTCCTAGTCCTCCTGGGTCATCGGACAAGAGGCAAGAGCAGTCAAAGGCCACTGCAAAAGATTCTGCTTATTCTGATGTGGAAACTGAAAGTCTTCAGGATTATAGTTTAAGAAGCAGCAACGATTTGGAAGAGAAGAAAGAGGAGAAAAAGGTAAAAGACGAAGTGGACACGGGAAGTAATGAAAACCAGGATGAGAGCAAAATCAACAAGTCTTTGTCTGTGCGGGTAGAAAATGAAGGATTGAATGATGTTGTTGGAGAATCGACCCGTGAGGAGGAATTGGGAGCAACAAATACAGATGGCTCAGCTAAACCTGAGATTAAAGTTGAGAAGAAAAACTTATCACATAAAGAGGCAGCTATCATTATTCAGTCCGCTTTTCGGGCGTATGAAGTCAGGAGATGGGAGCCTGTGAAGAAGTTGAGGGAGTTAGCAAAAGTCAAGGAAAAGATGGTTGAGCTCAGGAATCAGATTCACGCTTTAGAGTCTTCTTCTACTCTGAAGGATGATAAGCAAAGGATGATTATTGGAGAAATGCTAATGAGTCTCCTGCTAAAGTTGGACACAGTTCAGGTACGTATCCTTTCCTCATATTTGATGGAACTGCCTTGAGCATATTGTCCCTGATGAATCCAGTGGAACTCCTTGTCTTGTTCTAAACTTTGTTATTTTAGAAGATTATTTTTGAAATATGCATAATTTTTTAAATGCTAGTGTACACACCTGATTCATTTCAGAGCAGGTTGGATTAGCTTCATACCTATGAATATTTCTGAAATCCCAGGATGTATTATGCTTGATTTTTAACTTTGAAATTTTTATTGAACAGGGTTTGCATCCAAGTCTCAGGGATATAAGGAAATCCTTGGCTAGAGAATTGATAACCTTGCAGGAGAAGCTTGATGTGGTGACCAAAAGATTTGAGGATATGATGGCCAAAGATAGGTTTCCAGAAGGTCCTTCCGTTGATCCTTGTGGTGATGATCATGAAACAACTGCAACACCGACGACAATATGCGAGCATATGGATGAGGAGCTTCGGAAATCGATCATCATGTCTGACGAGGAGCAGAGGAAATCTGAAGTTGAACATGCAGAAGAACTGTCATCGGAGAAGAATGATTTTGAGGCAGGTGGCAAACCAGTAGAGGTTACATGCTGTGTTCCTAGTGCAGCTGAATTACAGGAAGTTGCTGAAATTTCCAATCAAATGAACGTTCAAGCGGAATTGCATTTAGGAGTACTTGACGAGGAGGAACCTAAGAAATGTAAGACGTCTGAAATGCAGGAGGGTAATGGCAGAGTCCCGTCTTTGTCCCTAAAGGAAACACCAATTCTAGATGAGCCAATGGAGCACTCAGAAGTAGGTGAGTTAGTGCAGCAATCAGAAGTAAAGGAACTACCAATTTTGGATGGGGAAGTCAGAGTTGGACCTCCGAAGGAGAATGATAGTTCCGTAGATTCAAACGGATCAGTTCTTGATTCAGACGTTCAACAGGTTGAAGTTAAGGAACTCGATACTGTTGATGAGAATGGTGTAGTGTCAGGATTTGAAGGATTGGAGGATGTGGTTACTCAACTGCAGAACCATGGCGACTATGATGTACAGGAAGAGATAGATTACACTGTTGACGAGAATGGTGTAGAGTCAGGACCTCAAGGAATAGAGAATGTGGTCACTCTACAGCAGAACCATGGCCACGATGATGTACAGGAAGAGATAGATCACAGCCTGACGACTGAAGGTTTCATCCAAATTATGCCAACTCAAGAGAAAGATGAGCACAACGAATGCCAACTCAAAGTACAGGATGTAAATGAAGAGTCGACAGGCCCAGAGGAAAAGTACAATTCAGATCAAATGAAAGGGCCTGAGACACACGAAGATCCTGTTACTGGTCCACAATTTGCTCCAGCATCTGAGGAACTCGATGTAGTGGCATCAGAGCTATTAACCATATCGTCTCCGGCTAGCAATTTGTCTGCAAATGAACAGGACATCAGGATGGAAAATGATTGGAAACTTATCGAAGAGAATGCGAAACTGAGAGAGATGATGGAGAAGTTAATTGAGGCAGGCAAAGAGCAGCTGAGTGTCATTTCCAATCTTACAGGGAGAGTGAAACATTTAGAGAAGAAACTGTCTAAGAAGAAAACTACCAGGACAAGAAGACATAAAACTGCAAGGGTTCCAGGTTCCTGTGCTAAACCATCGGATGAATCTAGAAGAGAGGCTTTTGATGTCACAATGTAAACATGATACCCTCCTTGTAACAAAGTCTCTTGTATCTAACACAGGCTTATGCCTTGGAATTTGACCTGGTTGTGTAGAAGTTCTGTGGTTCAATGTAGCCATTCAAATGTCCAAGCCTGCCTGGTTGTTCAAATAATAAAATTAATCATTTAAGAATCTTTCCTCGTAAGCTTCGAATGGTAGCAAGATACGTAGGGGATCTCCTTCGACCGTCGTCATAAGAAAACGATGACCATCGTGCTCCGCCGTTAAGCTCACAATCTAGATTGCTACTCTCATAACCGTCGGTCTCTCTTTCCTTATTTCTTGATCAAATGAGAACCGTTATTTACTGGGAATGAACAGAGACAGAAAGCCTGACCATGGAATCGAGAAAATCTGATCTCAGCGCAAAACTTAAGTCGGCTTCTGCTATCCTGCGCCGGTCGCAAAGTGGATCGATTCGTCCACAAAGCTCCGGAGCCGTATTGACTCCGGCGTCCTCTTCCGAGTTCATCGTCTAATAGGCACCGTCCGCTCTTATTCGCAGTCTTCAACTTTCTTCGACGCTAAGTCTCTAGATTCCTTTACCCCTTGGAAGATTTCACGCCATGTTTAAAGCCGGCGCCGTTGTCGCTGACGATTCTTTGAGTCAACTTGAGCTTCGGCTACAAGGTATCGTTGTCTTGTGGGAAAGAGTATATGAAGTAACACTGCGTTTTGACGAGGCGAACTTGACGTCGATGATAGAAGACTCCGGCAAACGTTCGTGGGTGGGTCCGGGACATCTTCGATGTTATAGAGTCTTCGACGTCTTCGAAGGATTTGAATATTTGGCGGGAACGAATCATATGAGATCATCATCGGACGGTGAGGATCTTTATGTGGGATGTAACTGATCAACGGTGGGATCTTCTCAGTTTCTGTTTCTACTAGACCAACGGGATCTTCTCAGTTTCTGTTTCTACTAGACCAACTAATGGGTTAGTGGACGAACGGACAATTGTGTATTGGGCCGGTAACGGGTGAGAACTGAATCGGGTTTAGACGTTCCAGTAAATCGCAGACAAAATAATGAATATTTATTTTAATATAATATAATGTATATATATATATATATACATATATATAATAAAACTAAATAAGCATAAAATTAAATAAATATGTATAATTAAAATATAAAATAACATAAATAATATAATAAATATAAAATAAGTTAGTAATAAAAACAAAATAAGTAGATAAATAAGTAAATAAAAATAAAAATTAATAAATAAACAAATTAAACCAATATATTTATAAATAATTATCTTTATTTATCAATATAATTATTGAATCAAAAGTAAAAAAATTTAATTTCAATATTTAACTATATTTTAATCATAAAATTATATAAAAAACTTATTTAAAATATTTAAATTTACGATGTTTTTCTAAATCATTTATAAATTTATTGTTAAGCAACCGTTTCATCATAAAAACTTAAGCAACTTAAGCTATTGTGTGAGACAACTTAATTAATTTTAGGCTCATTTCATCTTATGCTAATTAATAGGTAAGAAGTGGGTGGTAAGATTTGAACTCAGGACCATTTGATCACAGATGCTTTAAGACCACATTAAGCGACCGTTTCATCACAAAAAATTAAGCTATTGAGTAAGTAATAGGTAAGAAGTGGGTGGTAAGATTTAAACTCAGGATTATTTAATCACAGATGCTTTAAGACCATATTAAGCAACCGTTTCATCACAAAAAATTAAACTATTGAGTAAGTCCAACTTAATTATTTTTATATATTCATTGACATTTATTACTTTAACTTAGTTTATTACTTAAAATTAAAGTTAGGTACTGTTAAATCTTTTCTTTTTTTTTTTTTGAATACAGGGAAAATGAACATAAAAACGCGACTAGACTAGGTCAGCCGGCGGGCAGCCCCGGCGATACAAAGTGCTGCTCCAGTCAGAAGCTAATCGAGACAGT
>JANZXR010000156.1:0-18998 GCA_027575705.1 Erythroxylum echinodendron | reverse complement strand
TGGGTGTTCCTTAGTCACTGCCGCACTGTAGGTTAGTGGGGTGATAGTGGGAGAGGCTTCCTCGCGGCTTCTAATACGGCTTTTCTTTGGAGGTTGCCCGTCCGGAGCTGGCGGATCACTAGCTGAGGGGTGGTGCATTCTGTCAAATAGCACTTGAACTTTGGATGTTAGGGATATGGGAGCAGGAAGATTGCTGGAGAAGAGAACAAACGGAAGTAGGGTGGTGCGAAGAATAGTACTATATGAGCAACTTGTTGAAGCAATTTTACTGTAGCATTTCAGAGTAATTTTACTGTAGCATTTCAGAGCATTTCGTCAACAAACAACTTTCCTACAATTCCAAAAGACTGAACGCTTTTAATCTTTTATTTACGTGTTATTGAAATTTTTATTTAACACTAGTAGCTGTTGTTGGACTTGATTTGCCCGTTAAGCCCGCTGCGAACTTTTACCAGGCTGAGCATACTAGTTCATTACAACCCACAAATTTGCTAGGCATTCAACCTGGACAGCCTGATTAACTCTTCTCATCTCAAAGTACCACAAAACACGAAGAAGACAGTTGTCGAGTCCAGGTGAAAGTGGAACCCTGCCATAGAGTAACTGGCACGAGTGAAAAAAGCGGCAAAGCACAAGTGATGCAGCGTCAGGAAAATTTGGGGCAGAGAGTAGCAGAGGCATGCTTAGGGAGAGTAGCTGAGTAGTAGCCTGCAGGCATTAGCACAGCGGGACTTTGATTGATTGAAGGAGATGTTTAGTAGCAATAAACAAATACCCATCACAGTTCACAGGTTTTTCATTTCTGTTTCAGGAATACCAATTGGAGATCACATCCCGATAGATACGATCATCTGACGCAACGGCTCTGAATCTGCCTGTCTTTGGATTCGGTGATTCATTTACGTCAAAGTGAGGTTGGCCTCTCTTCACTCTTGTCTTTACACGCCTTAGCTTAGTAGTTACTGCTGCTCAGAAACGTGCATCTTCATTCATACTGATAGCTAGCTACCAGGAGGGGCCTGAGATAGCTATGGCGCTGATAATTGTTGGAGTCTTGGAGAAGGAAAAAAGACGCTTGAGGTGATGAATTTATTGAACTTATTTGCTAATTTGTTCTCTCTTTTTGCGCAGTTCTTAGTGTAGGTATGTTATAAAAAGAAAAGATAGAATCAGGAAGGACTCTTCTGTTAAATTTTCCGAATAAAACTTATAAATGTTCAAGTTACCATATGCATATCCAGATCTGAAAAAGTAACATATAATCTGAAAACTGGAAAGAAGGATGAACCCTTGAGATCTAAAGCACGCTTTTTCGAATATATTTAAGTTAAATACAATGTTGTAAGGGCATGTTCCAAATCAGAGAGAGCATAGATTGGGGACAGGAACAGAACTTAACCATCCCTGATCTGCAACGAAAACAGCTATGTCCATGACATTCAAGACAGGGAAGCAATGCAGCCGAGCCTATCTGCCTATTCTAACATCAGCCAAAAAGAAACAGGCAGAAGATCCTAGGCTTTTCCGCCTGACATCAAAATCTAAGCATTAAGGAGAAAGATTTCTTAGTATCAGAAGCTATATTGAAAGTATTTTCTAGTAGTGGCTTTTGTATAATGATTTATCGTTTCTAAAACCTTGTTACAAAATTTTTAGATTACAAATTATGCTACGGATTACTATAAGAATTGCAAATAATACGGTTATTTTTATAATAATATTATTATGTAAATTATAATTATTATGAGGCTTGTGTTATCATTTTAAAAAAGAAAGATACATTTTATTTAGCTTAAGAATATGTTGCGAAATCTTTGGTCTTTAAATTTCTTAAAAAAAACTCTTTCTTAAGCTTAAATCTCTAAAAAACTCTTTATTTTAGGCTTCGGATAACAATAACAATGAAATGCACGCAATATGAACATGAATTATGAAGTGACAATTATCACTAATATACCAACTTAATTTACTCCTTAAATTTGATATGAATTAATTAAATTGAGTTAAATTAATATTTAATATTAAATATAATAAAATATTAGTTTGAGGAGTATTTAATTTTTCGACTCAAATTTAAAAGTTGGATTAAATTTAACATGTTAATAAAATTTGATTAATTTTCGAATCATACTCGTGCATTTTATTATTATCTTTTCACATAAATTTAAGAGGAAGTATTTTTAAATTAAAATCAAAAATCAAAAATTTGAAAATTAATACATGTTTTTTAAATTTCAAAAAATTTTTGTGTCTTACTTTTAACAACCTTATATACATAATTGAGTGATATGAGAGTGAGTATTGAAATAACCCATAAAATTATCTTTTGCGATCATAAAATTAAAAGTTTAAATCATAAATACAGTTCCTTTTGTAAAAATATAAAAAAAGATGAAACTTCAAAGCATGCAAAAATATATTCTTGAGTCAAGTAAGAGGGGCTATAGTTTCAACTCTTCACTTAAGAGTTTTCTTTATAAGAGGTCTTAAATTTGAGTCACTATAAAAAGGGAGAGAGGGAAAAAAATTTTTTTTGATGATTCTTTAACCTCCTAGGCATGTTGGTTGGTCGGATCAATTTCGGACGTCCCGTTTTTAATGGCAGTGTGGGAGTTGAAACTAATAAGGAGCTAATGATCAATAAGTAGATGACTAATTAATATGTGACAATTCTTTATGTGTAGAAGTGTCCAGAATACGTAAAAACTTGAGGAATCTTAAAATTTTAGATTTACCTCATGTAAAATTTTTAGAGTAGAATATTAAGAGATTAGGATTATTCCGACAAAATTAGGATCTCTTATGTAAATAAAGAAAAACATATTCTAGAGAAACATAATTATTGAGAAGACAAAACATTATGTTGTGTCTGTCGACTCCAACTTGATTTTGAGGTTGAAAAGTATAAGGGCCGCCTGACCTGTCTTCCACATTTTAATAATGGGATCGTTGAAAGGCACGGTAAGATTTCCAAAATGATATTCTGGAGATGCACCACCACGCAAACGCATGCATGATAGCTATGGATTTGGAATAGGAATAGGAATAGGAATTTTATTTTATTTTTTTATAAAATACTTCACAAAACAACAAACCTTAATGCATTCTAATGGACCCCCAGAATTGAAAGTACCAATTGCAAGTGACCATAATCTCCCGAAACTCCTAAAGGCTAAAGGTATTATTATTATATATACATATATTCAAAAGTCTTTTGTGTATTTAATTCTTTAAAAATCATTTCATCACTTGCCACCCACCAAGATTTTATACAAGATTTTGCCTTTGGTGCATTTCTTGTCATGTTTCTCCAAAACTTTGTCTGTCATCACCCCATTTGCTTGACCCATGACTTGGTAATCATTTCCTTTTAAGTTAATAATACCATGTCTTGTCTCCGATTACCTACTGGCTCCACTATCTTCTCTTCTCAACCGTCGTACTTTCTCTTTTCTTTTTTTTCCAATCTTAATTTTACTTCCAATGGAAAATGCCCATGAGCCATGAGCCATGAGCACGACCGAACCCACAAGTTAGTGCAGTACAGAGTAGGGTCAACTCTTCGTGATTCAGTCCCATCTCCAATCAATTGTTTTGGACACAACATCACGAGATCTTTGTCCTACCACGAACCAAATACGATGTTACAAGTGGCATGTTTGGTCTATTTTTCTAGACGTACCGCAACTTGCAAATTTCTCCTCCAGGAATAGTCCGAGGAGAATAGTTCTAATCCAATGAGAAATTTCCGTTCTATAAGGTGCATAATTGGTACTGTCTTTTGTTTTTACTGTTAAAGTACTTAAATGGGAAAGTTCTCCTTTGGTCATAAGTTAAACACGACAAGCAGTATTAAGAGTAAAGGAATATAACGTAAAGAATTGGAAATGAGTATGTTATAGTTTCTTAATATTATGTGGTTTTATTAATTATATTAAAACTTTGTATTTTTCCAAAATTTTGTAATGAGTTGTTATATTTATTTAAAATTTTATCTGAATTTTTTTTACACAGACAATTACTTGATAAAAATATGATTCAGAATTAATGTATTATTAAAACATTATATATTTGATAAATTAATTTTTTTATTATTTTAAACAATTTTTTATAAATATAAAAAAAATAAAAGACATAAATTCTCTTGTAATTTTAAAAATTTTAGATAAATACTATAATTTTTAAATTACTCAAAAAAACTCTTTCTCTTAGACTTTGAATAAAAATTACAATTAAAACATATGTAATACAAACATAAGATGAGACTAATCAAATATTATTTATACGATAATTTAATGGGCTTATAAACTCAAACATAACAAATTAAGTTCGTCTTAAATTAATAATGTAATATAATTATATTAAATTACTAATTCAGCGATACTTCTATTATGAGGTTATTGTAATTAATTTAAATCAAATTTAATTAATTCAAGTTAAGTTTAGAGTTGAATTGAATTATCATATTAGTTATATTTTATTTGCTTATATTTGATGTTTATATTATTTGTATTTTGTTGTTATTTTTAATTGAAATATCAGAGAAGGGGTTTTTTTTAAAGCCGGAAATTATTAAAAAAATTCTAAAAAATTTTAAAGATCGATTAATGTTTTAAAAAATTAAACTAATATATGTTTTATCCTATAAAAAATGAATAAAAATTTTGGAACTCAGAGTGATTTAACAGAATCAACAAAATTGCATAAAAAATAAAAAAATATCCATTTTACAACAATAATATCTAGTATAAATTCAGTAATACGTAGGATTTACGTATCTGAAAAGTTCAATAGTATACAATATTATACCTAACAAGTACAGAAGACGTAAACAAGAAAACAAGTGAAAGTACATGCCAGTATTATTAATATTAACCCTAGCATCTTAAAGGGAAGTCTTTTAGTTAAGTTTACTCGCTTTTTGTCAAGTCGGGTTTTGGGATTTAGGTTTCTAAACTTGATTGTTACAAGTTATAGGGATTAGATCATCTTCCAGTTAAACCAGTTCTAACCCTGTCTTAAAATGTCTTGGACACAAAAAAAGGTCTACTCGAGCTACAGTGCGAATCGTACGATGTTTTGGTTTTGGTTTTGGTTTTGGCGTCTCTGTTGAAAACGAAAGTTTTAGGAACACTTCATGTGGAGTGTCTTAAAGTTGACTCAAACCACAAGCAAGGCAAAGCAAACACAACCCCATCTCCACTCACTAACAACACCAACTGTACATCCTTTTCAACGTTAAGTTAGGGCACTCCACCACCGTCGCGAAACCACCACCACCTTCTGATCAGACTCACCACAAAGTGTTGATGGTTCAAAGATATTTGGTGGGATTTTGTTAACAAATCACACGCATAAAAGGACAAGGAGTACATATTTTAAACAAAAGAATAGTTGAAAAAAGCACAGTACATAAACTATTAAAAAGATACCAGAAGTGACACATGACTTAATGTTGCACAATACGTGCCTGGCTGGAAAGTGGGTGCAGTGGTGGTGCTCTGCTCTGCCACTAAAATCTTTTTCAGTCACTCTTTAAATTACACACAACCACCTTTGCTACATGTTAAGGTCAATCTTTTTGTTTAACTTAAAAAAAAAAAACTTGTAGTATTATTACTAATAAAATATATCAAAATTTAAATAAAAACTCTTAATTTGAATACAAAATTTTTCTTAAGTTAATGTATCTCAGGTACAAGATTCTCTACTTTGTAAAGGTTAGAATTAGAATAGGGTCATTAATGTACGCAATATTTCTTTTATAATTTTTACAAAGAAGATGGTTCTCTTATTCACGCATGTAATTTTACGGTCACAATGAAATAACTTTTATTGGTAATTCTAAAGCGCTCTCTCGAATATAAAACTTTTATATTTTTAGTATCGACGAGAATGTTAGAGAGGCTCCACCAAAAATGCATTAGTGGAGACTACGATTTATATGAATTCATTAGTAAACATCTTTTTGTTGGCATTTGTCTTTAAGAAGCAAGTGTTGTATTCCTCTTGTGTTTGTACTCAATGGAAATGGTATATCCTATAGTATATGTTCTAATCGATGAAATTTAAAAATAATATATAAAGGAAAAGAAGCAAAATTGAGGTCCATTGATACGTCTTCTGGTGTTCTTTAAATGACCTCGTCACATCGTCCTTTTTTGATGTTAACTTTTGTGAGATGGATTTAGAAAATTTGTATGATATCATAATTTGTCGTGACAATACGTATAATGGAGTCTGAATACTTTAAATCATTCGATTAAAAAATAATTAAATAATTGAATTCGAAATGAAGTGTACGGTCACCGATAATTACAAAGGAAAACAAATACCATAGAAAATTTAAAAATAAATTATTTAAATTTTATTTTAATATCTTATACAACATTTATTAATAAATTATAAATAATTTATATTTTATTAAATTAAATTAAATAACTTGTAAATTAAAATTTAGCTCATACATTAATATTTATTTTAAATATATTTGAATAATTAAATCAAAATGTATATTTGAAATTTATATATTTTGGAGGCATTTTAAATTTGATTATAATTATTAATAATTATTGAATTAATTTGACTTAATTAAAAAAATGAAATAAAATCATAAAATAAAATACAATTATTCTTAATTCTTAATTAATTAAATATAATATAAATTAAATTATTCATAATTCTTATTAATAAATTAAATAATACATATTTAATTGATAGTAAACTAAATTATAAAGAACAGAATATAAAAATCACTTTTTATAGTTTTATAAATTTAAAAATTAGAAGAAATTACAAACAAAAATAGAAACATTTTTTTTTATAGTTTTGATAAACATAAATAAAAAATAAAAAACATAATGTAAGCAAACATGCTTAATGTCAAAGAACATGTCTTCTAATTAGGATAATTAAGAGTTACAAATTTAAATTATTTAATGACTATCATTAATGATTTAGCTGAAAATAATTAATTTAAAATTTTAGATTCCCAATTTAGGAAAAATAAGACTTTCATAAAATATGATTTTGAACATTTCCACGACAAGACTATATAATAATTGGATTAAAGAGAGAGGTTGATTAGGTTTCAGTTAGGTAAAGAAGGCCCATAGCGGTAAGATATATCACTCTCAAAACAGTAAAAAAAAAAAAGAAAAGTTTCTGAAAAGAAGGCCCAAGCTCGGGGCCAGGAAAAGGGCATACACCAAAAACTGTACATGCAGAGAAGACTTAACTATAAAGAAATGGATCTTCTATTATTTAATATTTTTTTCAACTGTTTTCTTAATTTTCAATTTTTTAATATTATTTCTTTGAATTATTATTTTTTAAAAAAATCAAGTTTCTGCCATCAACGACAATTTCTAAATGAGAATTTAATGATAAAAATATGAAAAATAGTCTCCAAAAATAGTAAGCCTGGAATAATCGATAAGGTTATTCCTTTGTAATCATAAGATCATACGTTAAAATCACAAAAATAATCTTTTTATAAAGTAGAAAAGGAAAGTTATGTATGTTATAACCTTTCTTAGGCTCTTATAAAGCGGAAAATTTTGTGTATTGAGCAAGTTGACTTAAGTTTCTAAAGAAATGTTTTAATCGGTAGAAATTTGTTTTTCAACTATTATCAACCAAAAGTTTTAATTTTATATTATAATTTAAGGATTGCTATTTATTTTAGTGATATAGTAGATAATAAATAAGAAATGAAAATATCCTAAAATTTATAAATAATAACAACAACAACAATAATTCAGTAAAAATTTTACTGATATGGTAATTTTGGGAAGGTCCAATAGTATGTAATCTTATCCTTAATTAATAGAGAGACTGCTTCCAAGTAAGCTATAAGAAAAATAAAAATTTAAAAATAAAATTAATAATAAAGCATAAAATATAATAAATAATAAATAAAATATAAAACAACTAATGCACTAAAATTTATAAATGTTAATTGAATTTAACTAATTACTTAATTTTAAATTACTAAAATGTGAATAGTTTATAAAAATATAATTTATCAATTATTATGCAATTGGATGGTTATTTAACGTGTAAATTTACCCATAAAATAATAATTACTGATTTTATTAAGATAAAACATGAATAATAACTAAACTAAATAAAATAGAATGCATGATAATTAAAAAATTAAAAATTCTGGCCAAAATAATTAATTATATAAAAAATAAAAAATCAAAGAAAAAAAGTCAAGAAAACGTGGAGGACGAGGAAGACAGCATTCCAAAATTCTATTTAATATTATTTTCTGTCATTAAAATACCAGTTTCTCCACACACGCGCCATTCCTTCACACTATTGGAGAACACCAAGACGCCCAAGAGAAACCGCCTTCTCATCTTCGTTCCTTGTCTGTCCTCATCCTCGTTATAAAACGGAACACACCATTATACACTCCTGGTGGTTCTCCCTGAAATGGGTCTCTGAGGCATCGTTCGTCGCTCAAATCTGGGCTGACCGGTCTCGGAGTTTGGCTTCCATTTTTAGAATTTCTCTTCATTTTGCCCGTATAATCTCTGTTGTTTCCTAGTTCATTGATTGCACTTTCTTTTGATAGTGGGGGGTTTACTATTCCCATCACTAGTGAGCCGTTCTGTTTCTCTGTTTTCTCTAACTTTTTTTTTTGGTTTGTTACTTTGTACCCATTTTTCTTCCTCTTGTTTGTTTAATCTGACGAAGACCCACTTGCGCATTCAAAGTGGAGGAGGCGGTTTTTATCGAGGTAAATGAGGTTTTTGGTTTTTCTTCGTTGCTTTTAAAGTGATGTGTGTTGTGTCTTTTCAATTTCTGTCGTTGGTTTTGGTTATTGATGATTTGATGTTAGTGGTTTTTAGTTAAGTGGGGTTTTTGATGTTTGATTGATGGGTAAGCTAGGCCTAATCTCCCTATATTTTACCTAACATTGTTTCATCTCTTTGACCCAGAAAGCTTTTCCCTTTCGTTGTTTAGGGTTTGATGTTTTCAAACCCAGTTATGTTTGTTCTTTGAGGAAGAACACAACTTGTTTTGATGCCAGAGGATGAGCGTTTTGTTTGTTTCATCAAAACATGCCGTTCTTGTATCGTTTTGAGTGACTTCCTTTTTCTTAAAAAGTTTTGACTTTTCAAGTTGCAATTTTGTGATTAATGTCAGATCATAGAACTCCTAGATTCGTGATGGTAATTTTGTTCCTTCGTATTTTTTTCTGGATTCCTGTTCGTGATGCGTGATTAGTCTCTTGGATTTATTCTGGCATCTAGTTGATTTCTTGCTCCAAGTTGATTTTATTGGTTTATAATAGAAATACTATCATACGCTGGCCAAATAAATGAAATACGTACGTGTGGGGTTAAGCTATTGATTTCTTTTTACGTACGCATCTTTTCTCTGGAGGCATGTATTTGATATATTTTCTTCCACGTTAGGTTATTTATCCTATTCCAGGAATAAGACTATCTTCTGGTGTTTGCTTGCCTGTGCTCTAATTGGTCAGTTCTGACGCTTAAGGTTCAATATTATGTGTTACCTTTAATGGTTTTAACCATTAGAGATTTTTGCCGTTAGGATGGTGTCAAGTGGTTGGTATTCTCGTAATCTTTGGAGATCTGTAGGTGGACTAATTCGTGATAGGTCGATGGTATAAGGAAGCCCTTTTAATCTGGTGCATAGATCATTTGTTTCTGGATCCTATAAACAACTACTTATTAAAACTTTTGGTTACAACTACTAATTATATACATTGCAGGTTTCAGTGAATGGTAGTCGTACATCTGGATGCAGTCTGATTGTAGGCTTTGAAGGTGATTCCTTGCTTGTAGTATCGCAATTTAAAACTTCCAAGTTTAATTTTTGTTGTATGTATTAGCCTTTCTACGTGTTGTATATTTCTGGTATTGCAACCAGTTGGTACAGTTTTGGTTCCTCTAGAGTTAATACGTCCTTAAATTTCATCTAGTTCCAAGTTGACATGTTCTGAAGGTGTAGTTCGTTCTTGCTATATGTCTGTGAGTTTGACATATATCTACCTTCTTTTCTTCTTACAGGACTTAATTTTTAGTTTCGTGTGTATCTCCATCATGGAGGGAGAATCGTCATGGATAAGTGATTGCTTTGTTGACACGGGAAGAGGTATTGGACAGTTTGAGTCATTCTCGGAACTTACTGATGAAGGCAACAAAGATCTTGATGTGGTTTCTGTGGATTTGATCTTACCTGATGATCTGCTAGAACGTATCCTAGCCTATCTCCCTATTCCTAGCATCTTCAGGGCAGGTTCTGTGTGTAAAAGATGGCATGAGATTGTTAGTTCAAGGAGGTTCCTGTGGAATTTTTCCCGCGTTCTGTCTCAAAAACCATGGTATTTTATGTTCACAAGCTCTGATGAGCCTGCTGGTTATGCCTATGACTCAATCCTTCGGAAGTGGTATGGCATTGATCTACCCTGCATCAAGACATCCAATTGGTTCATTGCTTCATCATGTGGCCTTGTTTGTTTCATGGATAATGACAGTAGAAGTGAATTGTATGTCTGCAACCCAATCACAAAATGTTATCGGCGGCTGCCGGAGCCCCCAGGTTTAAAATTTTCCGATTACAGTGCACTTTCAATTTCAGCAAGCAGGACATCTCATGGCTACTCTATAACAGTTGTGAAGTCTAAGCAAGTTCCTGGGAACTTTTTTCAGTGGGATCTCTCTATTCACACATATGATTCTGAATCAAGGACATGGGTTACTTCTTGCACAGAGGTTCTGACCGGGTGGAGGGGTGGTGATGAGAGTGTGATATGCAATGGAGTGTTGTACTTTCTTATTTACTCAACTGGTGGAGGTGCACCTGAAAATCGGCATGGTCTAATTACCTACAATCTTTCTGGAAGATCTTCTCATGGTTTCTTGATAAAGAGTTTCATTCCAGTACCTTGCTCTCTTACTTGTGGTCGCCTTATGAATTTGAAGGAGAAACTGGTAATGGTGGGAGGAATAGGGAAGCCAGATCGAGCTGACATAATTAAAGGAATTGGCATTTGGGTTCTAAATGGTAGGGTGTGGGATGAGGTTGCCAGAATGCCTCACAAGTTTTTCCAAGGATTTGGGGAGTTTGATGATGTTTTTGCCAGCAGTGGCACAGATGATCTGATATACATACAGAGCTATGGGGCTCCAGCTCTTTTGGTTTTTTACATGAACCAAAAACAATGGAGATGGTCACAAAAATGCCCAGTGACTAAAAGGTTCCCGCTTCAGCTTTTTACTGGTTTTTGCTTTGAGCCCCGGCTTGATATTGCACCTTAAATTGTTTATTATTGAATTAGATGTGGTGATGTTGACAAATTTGTCTGAGACTCCCACATATTTGTTCCCTTTTGTAATTTCAGTTGTGAAATCTTTGCAGAAAGTTTTACACAAAATGTATCTGCAGATAAAGCTGCTAATGTGTGAAAATGGGAACACTAGGTGTACAAACTCGACTCTGAACTGTTTTTGACCAACACCAACTTCCCACATTGTGCAAATACGTAGACATGCTTCTTAAAATTTCTTCTTATTCTTGTTTTGATTATAGTGGAGGGCTCAAAACCAAATAAGGTTGCATGGTGTACATGTTTCTTGTGGTCAGGATATAGCAAGGAAGTTCTTTCTGGTTCTGAATTGATTCCTTGGAAATATTGCACGAAGGTGTTTTAATTGTTCAACTGTATTTGCCCTCTACTTATCTTCACGTTCGAGTGTAGAGTTGTTTTCTACTTAACTTGCCATTGTTGATCCCACTGGTTACCTTATTTTTACAGAATGATTGTCGCATGCCTCCTATATTTGGGCAAGCCTTTTCATAATAGTCTATCCTTTGACACTCGCCTCGTACATTGTACCCTTGCAAGCATAAATTGTGCTCATTTTTCTACAAGCATAAATTGTGCTCATTTTTCTCTCTCTACAAGCTAAAAGAGCAATTTAGCCTATAGTGATTACACTAAATTTGAACACTTAACGTTTACAAAATATTTAAAGTAAATCTTAATGTTTAGAAAACGTTTAAAACAATCATTACTTGAAGGGAGCTACTCACAGAATTAGGCTTCTCTCAACTAAATGCTGAAGTCGTAATCCTTTTCGTTGATGTGGATTCTTTAATAAAAATTCAACACGGCCCGAAGCAGCTGTCATAAAGGAAGCTTTATTGACAGCGTTGGTTCCTTACTTTCCGCTTGCCGGACGGCTTAAAGAGTACGAAAATGGTCAGCTTCAAATAGATTGCTGTGAGCAGGGTGCGTGGTTTGTGAAAGTTTCTGCTGATTGTACTCTGGAAGATAAGGACAATGTCACAGCTATTCCCAACGACAACCTACTTCCTGAACATGTTCCTGAGATCAAAGGCACTGAACCAGTTGTCCAAATGCAGGTATCAGATTTGTGTTGGAAAAAGAAATCCCACCTTAAAAACCTCGTATGATTTCACAATCTTAAGACATTTCACGTTCTCTGTCTTCCAGGTTATCCAATATGGTTGTGGTGGTTTGTTACAACAAAGAATGTAAAACCAGAATGTTTTGGGAAAGAAATAGTATTGTATTGATTGGAATCCAGCAAATAAGAGTAACAACTCTCTATGTATGTTTTACGAAATGAAAAACAAAGAAAACCACACCACTAGGGCCTATTCTATTACAATGAGCAATGACAACAGTCCCGTCATGTCCTTTTATTCCTACAGAAATTGCAAACTTTAATTCTTAAACGCTGCCACTTGTCCTTCGACACTCACTTGCATTTTTCTTGGGTTTCTTCGTGTAAACTTGCTTAATTGGAGCTTATCAATACTCCCAACCAAAAGTTTCACCTTGTCCTCAAGGTGGAATTAAGAAAAGTGAGCGTTAATATTTTCAAATTTCTCCCAAGAACTTTCATACACTAGTAATTCATTCCATTCAATAAGAACCTCCCTTACCATCATCCATAATATGTGTGTCCATAGCAGATTTTGGAGAAATCTGTAATTCCATTTCATCATTAAGATTATCCTGTAAGGGCTGATGTGTGAATTGATCTTCAATAGCTTTCTTTAGTTGAGAGACATGAAAAACCGAGTGAATCTTTGCATTAGCAGGTAACGCAAGCCTATACGCAACTACTCCAATTCTCTCCATGACTCAAAATGGCCTGGTTGACTCTTCTTGCCAAACTATGTTGCTTGTATGGTTGAAGTCTCAAATAAACCATATGGCCAATATCGAATTGAACTTCTCGCCTCGATGCATCAGCCCACTATTTCATTTTGCTTTGAGCAACCACCAGATTAGCCTTTAACATATCTAGCATTGCATTTCTCTTATGAATCAACTAGTTTACATCTTCAACAGCAGAAAGCTCATCTGACAACTTGAAAAGAGTTGTTGGTGATCTCCTATACAAGGTTTTGAACGTAGTCTTTTTTGTTGACTCATGATAGGTGGTATTAAACCAGTATTCTACCCAATGAAGCCATTCAACCCAAAGTTTCTGTTTATCACCATAAAAGCAGCGTAAATATGCTTCAAGACATCGATTTATCACTTCAGTTTGACTATCTGTTTAGGGATGGTAAGCTGAACTCATTCGTAATTTTGTACTTGCTAGTTTGAATAATTCTCTCCAAAAAGTACTTATAAAAATCTGATCTCTATCAGACACAATCGAACTAGGATATCCATGTAAACGGACAACTTCTCGAACAAATATTGTAGCTACTTCTTTAGCAGTGTAAGGATGTTTGAGAGGGATAAAGTGCACATACTTGATTAATCGATCAACCACCACTAGGATAGAATCAACCCCTTTTGATTTAGGTAATCCACCAATAAAGTCCATTGAAATAATTTCCCAACTCTGTTTCGGAATTGGCAAAGGTTGCAATAGCCCTATAGGAGACAAAGTAGAATGTTTGTAGCGTTGGCAAATCTGGCATTGAGCCACAAAGTCCTTGACATCCTGTTTTAACACTTCCCAACAGAATATGGACGTGATTCTTTTGATTGTACGAAAGAAACCTGATTGTCCACCCAAGGGAGAGCCATGAAATTCTTGAAGTAAGGTAGGGATCAAAATGGATCCTTTTGGAATTACTAGCCTACCTTTATAGAAGGTTGCCCTCATCTAATTGTGTAATGAGGATGTGAGGATGGTTGCAATGCTACTTCTTGTAAAATCTTTATGAGTTTAGCATCTCTTTGCAACTCCTCCTCCAGATCTTCGAACCCCACTACCTAACTCACTGAAACTATAGCCAACAACGTTTCGTCTTCTACTCGTGACAAAGCATCAGCCACATTGTTACTAGGTCCTGGTTTGTATTATATTTTGAATTGAAATCTAAGTAATTTCAACATCCATTTTTGTTGCTCCTCTCCTATATTTCTCTGCTCCAGTAAGATTTTAAACTTCTCTAATTTGTCCTTATTATAAATGGTTTCCTAAGAAGGTAATGCCTCCACTTTGTCATAGCAAAAACAATAGCCATCAATTCGCGTTCATACACAGATTTCTGTCGTGCAGTTGGAGAGAAGGCTTGGCTGATGAAAGCTATTGGTCTTCCTTCCTACATAAGAACAACCCCAATTCCAATTCCTGATGCATCAGTTTCGACCAAAAACTGTTTTGAGAAATCGGGCACAATCAAAACAGGCACCATGGTCATGACTTTCTTTAACACTTCAAAAGCCTCCATAGCTTCAGGGTTCCAAATGAAATTGTCCTTCTTGAGGAGTTGAGTTAGTGGTCTAGCAATGAAACCATAGCTTTTAACAAACCTCCTGTAATAACCCGTGAGACCCAAGAATCATCGAAGGCTTTTAACATCTTTTGGTAAAGGATATTTCAACATTGCCGCAACCTTCTTTGGATCAACCTTGACACCTTCATCTAATAGGTTATGCCCCAAATACTCTAATTGGGATTGAGCAAAGACACATTTCTTCTTATTAATACACAAAGTGTTGTCCATTAGAATCTTGAATGTCATCTGCAAGTGCTGTTCATGAGTTTGAATGTCAGAACTATATACTCATATGTCATCAAAGAACACCAATATGAACCTCCTGAGATGTGGTCGAAATATGTTGTTCATCAAGGATTGGAATGTTGATGGTGCATTTGATAAACCAAACAGCATTACTAAGAATTCATAATGCCCCTTATGTGTCTGAAAAGCTATTTTTTCAGTATCTTCCGCTCTAACCCGTATTTGATGATATCCTGACTACAAATCCAGTTTAGTAAACTCTCTCGCACCCGCCAATTCATCTAACAATTCATCGATTGTAGGTATCAAAAATTTATCAGTAATTGTTGCCTTATTAAGCTCTCTATAATCTACACACATCTTCCAACCTCTGCCTTTCTTTTTGACTAAAAGAATTGGACTAGAGAAAGGACTATTACTGCATTTTATGATTCCTGCTTCTCATAACTCACTCACAATCTTCTCGATTTCTGTCCTTTGGTAATGAGGATATTTGTATGGCCTTATATTTGGTGGTTAAATCTCCTCTCTCAATCTGATTGCATGATCCTTAACTCTCGAAAGTGGTAGTTTGCTTGGAGATTCGAACAACTTCTCATGGGACTCAATCAAAGTTGAAATCTGTGGTGCTATTATATGCTCATCCCCCTCAGTAGTTTCGTCAATAAATTCCACCCAATATCCCTCTTTCTCTGCCAATAATTCCTTGACTAACTGATTAAACGAAATGATAAACTCCGACAAAGTTGGATTACCCGAAAGGGTTATGGGTTTTCCTCCTTAATGATATTGCAGAATCAAGGTCTGAAAATTGATGTTGATGTCACCTAACTTCTGCAACCAATCAACTCCCAAAATGATGTCTACACCCTTGAACTCAAACGGGTAAAAATTTGCACAAATCTCAGTCACCTGCGCCTTTACTATTAACCCTCTACAAACTCCTGCTCTCTGAACCCTATAACCATCTCCCACTTGAACAACAAAATTCTTAGTCTTATCAATAGATAACCTTAATTCTAGAACAATATTATCCGATATAAAATTATGAGAAGCACTGGAATCTAAGTTCTTTAACCAGTTTCATAGTTTTTTTGGAAGTGAGTCCAGCCATTGAGAAGTTGGATAATTCTGTTTCTGTTATCTCTTCATATCCTGATTTTGATGGCAACACAATCTCAGTATTCTCTATCACTTCTTCAGCTCTTTCTTCCTCGGCATCATTTTTACATCTATGTGTGGGTCCCTAACATTCCCCGCATCGGAAGCACAGCCCTTTCTCTCTTCGACGCTGTGATTCTGCTTCTATCATCCTCCAGATGTTCTTTTGACGCTTATCCGGTGGTCTGACATTTTGATTTGGATGTACATTATTTAATTTAAAGTGGAATTTTGATGGTTCTGGTTTGGGGTTATACGACATCGTTTATTTGTAAACATGATCTGAAATTGTTGGCATAAGTTGTGAGCTGCTGATACTCACCCCATTTTGGAATTGGGTTAGCATGATGTTCTTCTCTTCAATCTTCTGGGCTAGTGTCATGAGCCCTTCCAAATCGATAATGGTAGCTAGCCTCAATTTAGCTTCTATGTCTCCTCTAAGCCCATTTATAAATGCCACAACCAGACAAGCTTCAATAATGTTCCTCAATGAAGCCGAAACCATTTCGAAGATGGCTCTGTATTCTGCTACGCTCTTGTCCTGTTTTAATGCCAATAACGTCTCATACGCATTCCATTGTCCAGGGCCTTTAAATTGTTTCGAAACCTCCTCATCAAATTCCTTCCATGACGCCTCGGGGTGCCTTCCTTCAAACCACTGAAACCAATTGAGAGCTTCATCTTCTAAACATACAGCTATAACCCCTATTCTGTCTTCCATGGCAATCCTATTATAACGAAAGTATCTCTCAATACGGAACAACCACCCATATGGATCCTTGCCCGTAAAGATTGGTAGCTCTAGTTTTCTCACTTGCCTCTCTCCCCACTCTTCTTCTTTCTCACTATGTTTACTCACTCGTTCTCCACTTTTTTCAGCCCGTCATTCACCTTTTGACAACCCTGTAACCCCTTCAATGATAACCACCTCTACAGTTTTTTGACTCCGTTCTCTCACAGCCTCACGTTCCTCTCTTTTTTGCGTAAGCTCACACATTTGCATCATCCTCTCTTTTAGAATACTCACATCATCCACTAAACCACCAACCACTTTTTCTAATGTTTCGATCTTCTTTTCCATTCTCTTCCCAACCATATGCAGCCCAGATTTAGGGTTCTGATAGCTTTGTTACAAGAAAGAATGAAAAAACAGAATGTTTTGGGAAAGAAATAGTATTGTATTGATTGGAATCAAGCAAATAAGAGTAACAACTCACAATATCTGTTTTACGAAATGAAAAACAAAGAAAACCACACCACTAGCCAAGGAGACTAGGGCCTATTCTATTACAATGAGCAATGACAAAATCGAAAGATGAGTAGCAGTCCCTGTCATGTGTAACATCCCGTTACGTTTGGGAAGTTAGAATAGTAAATATGAGTGATTAATGAGAGCTTAGAAATGCTTTTTTCATGCTCATGCATTATATAATATGCTCATATTCATGAATATTGAATTTTTGCACATGAAAATAATTGTACATGCATTCATAGACATTCCGGGTATAATTAATTTATAATTGAATTGTGAATGTGATTTTATGGAGAATTGTGGCTTTTTATATGTTGAAAAATTGATTTGGAGAGTGTATTTAGTGATTTAGAATTTTTGGCGATTTTCAGAAAATTTCAAAAAATGACAAATAGCAATAGAATTAAGAATCAAATGGCAGTGAAAATTTTTACTAATGACTTTGAGAATTAATGACATATGTTATTGAAATTTGGAGACAATTGGACTAGAAATTGGAGTTAAATGGATTAGTTTTAAAGAGGAGTCCAAATGGAACCATAGGATGGTGACAAGTGTCACCAACACTTGTCACTCATCCCTCACTCACGACTACACCCATTTTAAGTGCATTTTGGTCTTTCATTTTTGCTCTTCTCTATCTCACGAAGCTTCATCTTCTTCACTTCTTCATGTTTTTACTTCTCCATTTTTTTCCCTCTACTGAAACTCCTACTTACCTCTATCAAATTGATTTTTGGCCATAATATCATACTAGTCACTTAAACAGCTTGCTACCTTCTTCTTACTACTAAAAGATCCAACCTAATCTACTTTTAGAAGATGAAATCATGTGAATGCTTGGGAGTTAAGGTTGACTAAGATTTTGAAGATTTTGAAGAGAAATCAAGTTATGTCTCAAATATCATGGGTATGGTTAAATGAAGCTAGAATGATGAGTACATTAAGATTGATGACTTGATTATGTGAGTTTTTACGTGTGTGTCGTGGGTATGAAAATCTGGAAAAACTTGAAGACGATGGATTAGAAACTGTTCACTGCATATACTTCACTGTTTTAGCCATAACTTCTTCTAGAGTTGTTCAATTGAGCTGATTCTAGATCTGGATTAAAGTCTACCTTGCTTCAGGTCTAAAAATTCTTTCATCTTCCGATCCATATAAATCTTTGGCATATAATTCTCTCCGAACACTCTCAGGAAATTCCCCCAGGTCAAACTACAAAGTCTGGTGGTACTACCGGGAATAGTTTTCCACAACTGATATGCGGGACCTTGTAGGAGTGAGACAGCATAATCGAATTTTTCATCTGCTTCGCAATCCATCTGGTCTAACACTCTTTCAATTCGCTCTAGCCATCCTTCTGCTTCAGCCGGGTCTGTACTTCCGTAGAAGTCTACAGCTCCCTGCTTTCTCAACTTATCATATCTTCTTTGTCGCCTCACGTGAATTCTCGGAGGCATTTGAGCAAACTTAGGTACAGGAGACTCTACATTGACTCCTACAGACTCCCTGTCAGCTGACTCTACATCGTGAGCTCCTACAAAAGATGACCTATAATAACCAAGGAAAGTGTGATCAC
>JANZXR010000155.1:35610-70855 GCA_027575705.1 Erythroxylum echinodendron | reverse complement strand
TTGATTTTGAAAATCTTGTAATTTACAATTACTGGTTTTATGATTAAATGTATGTGATGCCATGTGGAGTTTCTATAATGATTGCGCGTAACGCTCTGTTATCTTAGGATATGTATCGGAATGACCTACGGGCGTCCCGATGCGTACCCTAGGGTAATGGGGTGTTACACAGTGAAGATAAAATATGAACAGTAGCTGTTTCAAGGGATTTTCATCGTAGCTAGGTTGAAGAAAGAAGAGAAAAAGAAATAAAGATGAGCATGAAATAGAGGGCTGGAAATAGCATGAAAGCTGAAAAAGAAAGGAAGAAAGTGAGTGAAAAAGAAGGGAAAACCATAGCCACATGGGAGTTACAAGAGAAAGAAGAAGCTGGGCATAAATAGTAAGGTTACATGAACAGTACCAGTGGATAAAAACTACCTTATTAAATCACATCAGCTACAGTAGCAAGGGGGAAGGAGAGAAAATACAGCAGCGAAAAAAGGGTGTTTTTATTTTTATTTTTGTTCTTACTTATTTTAATTATGTGGATTTAATCAATGCAAACATATGTTATGACCATGATTTATGTTACATTGATGAATATGTGTGAGTAAGTTTTTCTTTTCGGTTAAGGTTAAGATTGATATTGGATTAGGATAATTTTTGTGGTATTGATTTTTGCTTGATTGAATACATATTTAGTCCTAATTTAGCTTGATGACCTAGTTTAAGACCTTAGATGATTGAATGCTATAACCAATGGGATTTAATTTTTCATAAAATTAATCAAGCGACATACTTGAGACCAAAGTGTAGACCAACCTTAGGATCTTGTGTGATGATACCTAAGATTAACGAACTTAATTTTAGGCTTCTTATGTTTAACGCCTTTTTTTTGAATTATCTATGAACCAAGTAGGTGACTCGGATTTATAAGAGAAAGGAACACTCATGAAAATTGGGTTCGACTTACTTAAGTGAAGTATTTCTTAATTCAGTCCACCGTTACAATTTTATTTTTAGTGTCCAATCCAATTGAAATCTAATACCTTAATCGACTTCTATCATTTGATTAAATCTAGTCGTTTTAATTCATACCTTGCATTTTTCAAATTTACTTGATTTGCTTACTTTAATTTATTTTATTTTCAAATCAATTAATTCTTAATCGTTCGAGTAATTTTTCATTGTTTAATTTAATTGTCTTACATATTGGAATTTCCCTTGGGTACGATATTTGGTTCTTACCGATTTATATTACTTATTAACGGGGTGTGCTTGCCTCTAATTAGTCTAGATAGAATTTAATTTATATTGTTTTGTTTAGACCGCAACATCAACCCCCACATTAATCGTTGTAAATTCTAAATCTCCTTTTTTCCTAACCTATTTTATTCTCTTAACCCTAAAATAAGAGCAATGATTAACAACAAATTTGTAACTAATTTTGTATCCAGTTCAAGCACTTACAGAGATAAGGTGGAGTGTAGAAGGTTGCGGTCCTGTGATCAGCATATGTGACTGAAGCAAAGCATGTTACAACAATTCCAACAATCAAAATGACTTTCTTAGTAGCCATATCTGCACTATTGCAACTCAATGATTCGAATTATCTAAGCATTTGATGGTTCATGTCATGAGACTAGCCTTCTTTTATAGCAAAATTCACAGGGACTATGACTAGTGTTGTAACTATCTACTATTTTATAATGTCAGGATATAAGCCATTTTGAGGCATTTTAGCTAGATCAACTAGCTTGGAAGTTGATTTTAGGATGGCTAGATGAAGTCTTTAGTAAATACCAATGCTACACTGTGAATGGCGTTATCTTGCATTTCTCGCCAATGGATTTTATTGTGTGCCGTGATTGGCCCAGAAACATAATTTTAAATTATATTAAATGCCATTTTGAAAAAAAAAATATATAGTGTTGATATGTGAGAACATAAGGCAAGTAGTAGTGTTCGGTTTATCTTAGATTCCACATTTTTTAGGACATTCAAATGTGTACAATGCGGTGTATAAGGACTTCTTCCTTCCTTGGTGTAGATATTTTGACTATTCCAAAGATTAGTTGATCTTGCAATTTATGAGAAAAGAGGGTATATACAAGTAGATAATCTCGAGGATGTCGTAGTTGGAACAAGAACCTTACAATTAAGTCTAAATTTTAGACACTTATGGCCCTGTTTGGATGTTGGCTGATCAGCTATAAAATAGGTGATTGACCATAATTAGTTGATTAACTTTGTCAATCAGCTATTGGTTTTGTTAAAATATAGAAACTGCTTGTAAGTAGCGTTTACACAACAACTGATTGACCTTTCCTATAATGTCCTTCACTCTCTACTCTCTATGCAATGTCTGTCTGGTCTCAGTTTTTTGGCCTCTCACTTTAACATGGTTACCATTTAATAAGTCCCTAGGGTGCATGACTCACTTATGTCCTTTGCTATAAGTTCAATAATATAAAGTTCTTATATCTCACTTATGTCCTTTTCACAATTTTTTTAAAGTTCAATAATATAAATATAATATTTTAAATTATTAATCTATATTTTGAGGATTATAAATATTTTTATAAAATTAAATATCTAAAATATAAATTCCTATAAGAAAATACAACAAAATACTAAGATATATAATATTCATACCTTTATAATTTTTTTGAAGTCATGTTCTCAGAAGTCATTTTACACATAAACAACTAATACTAAGTAACTAATTTTACCAAACATCAAATGACAAATGACTAATACAATCCACTGGTCAAATCAGCTATCAGCTAATAGCTGATAGAATCAGCTAACAGCAATCAGCTGATTGTCAGAAAGGGTGTATATACGTATATACATTATGCTTCAAAGTGTCTAGTACATAGTTACTGCATTGAATGTCTAATTGAAAAGATACACAAACACACAAACTAAATATGCATCGCCACTAACCATACATAAGTATATTTTCATCCTTTTTAAAGAGTAAGTAAATGATGATCAAACCACGGTCATGATGCGATATTCCTAATTTCTGTCTGGGATTTTCTTTCTATTGAAGTGAATATGTTTGCAAAGGAGAATATAGCATTTTCTCACAAGGATTTGAAGAAACAGCTCCCCTTATAGGGACGATGAGGAGCACCGCCACCCCAAGGGAATAGTGTTTGGTTGGTGGAGATAAGAACATACACCGAGCCTAACCAATTTCTAAAGCATAATTTGACCTCCCAATGCTGCGAGTTTCCTCGTCTAGGCTCGAAGTTTCCTGAGAATTGGAAAAGTGAGATTGGCTTTGATGTCATACGTGCCTTAAATTAGTATCTTATTTATATAAACTCACGTTTTACTTATTTTAAATTTATTTATAGTTAATTCAATGTTTATTTTCATCTTTATCTTTTAAATCTATAAGTTATTCTTTTAATGTTAATATATGAATTTTGTAAAATTATGATATCTTATCTTTAGTTTCACATGTACTTATTTTTGTTTATATATATATATATATATATATTGTCCTATTTTAAAAATATGAGTGGTTATTTTTTTACCATATTTTCCCTCTTCTTTAAAAACAAATTTTGTTAGGTTAAAATTTAATGTACTATTATTGCTTCCTTGGACAAGAAGAGGAGAGTCATCATCACTCTACACTCGTGAGGCAAATAAACTATTAAAGACAATGATCTTTCACTCCTTAAGCTTACTTTAATTTTTTCTTTTATTGTTTGTCACAATCATTCTTAAGAGTTTATTAGACTTCTATTCCATTCTAAAAACTTTTTTTTCATAATCCATAATCTCTTCGGGCTGAGAGAAACACCAGAGAGAAACTCTAACTTCTCTCTTACCACCTCTTCCATACACCAAACCCTAGCCCTAACCCATATCTCCATTGGAACTCTACAGATCCAGTTTGATGTCCTGTTAGTTTCTAAATCTTAAATAGAGACTAACTTTCCACCTTTACCTTCTACCTCTAAAATAACCTCTTCCCCGACCCCCCGACCCCCCGACTCTCCCTCAACCTTCCTTCTCCATCCCACTCTTCAATGATCCCTAGACCCACCCCTTCCACTTCACCCCTATATCTGGCGACATTGCCAATGGTCCTAGGAAAACATGGAAGCAAGTTGTGGGAGACAACTCAGGTTCATCTTTCGTTTTCAGTCCTCCTGTGGAGTTTGATGGGAAGCTAATAGTGGCTTCTAGTCTTAAAATCCTTTAAGAAGGAGTTAGGTCATGGGAAGCCAGTCTTGTTGGGTTTTTTTATGGACAAAAGGTCTACTTTCTAAGTGATTAAAGCATGGGCACAGAGAAATTGAAAAGGAAGAGGTCTTACGGAATTAATGCTAATTAAGGAGGACAACCTAATTTTCTCTTTCTTATCAAAATCGGAAGCTCAAAAGGTAACTGAAGAAGGCTCTTGGCACATCACTCAATTTCCTTTATTTCTTCAAAATTGGGAAACGGGAATGGAACTATAAAAGATTAGAATTAAGAATATTCCTCTATGGGTGAACACCCACAACATTCCCTTAGAATATTGGACTACCAAAGGTTTGAGTATGTTAGCTATGTTCTTATGGAAACCAATATGTATGGAGGAAAAGGGTTGGATTTGCAAGGTTATGTGTGAGTATAGATCTTTCTAAAGAAATGAAAGATAGCATCCCTATCTTACGATTGGAAAATGAACATTCTCTTGAAGAGGATAAAGTTTTGGTTACTTATCAATGGAAATTGTCTCTTAAGGCTCAAGGCAAAGCATGGAAACCTATAGGAAAAATCTTTACTAGAGGGGACTATTGGGAAGTGATGGGGATGGATGAAATTTTATCTAGGGATAACATAGAAGGTGAGGAGTCAAAACAAGAATCTAGAAACTGTGAACGAGTTCAGGCTGAACAAGTTTCTCCTATAAAGGAATAAAGCAACCAGGTAGAGAAGAGCCCAATTTCACTCCAAAAGGAAGGAACAAGTCTGAGTCTACCTAATGAACCAAACAATACTCTAATGAATAAGGGGAAAACTATTCTGGAAGCTAATGAAGATAATTCGAGTGAAGGCGTTCAAAAACCTAAACAGTCTGGAAACAATATACAGAAGGTTAATCTTCAAAGTGGAGTTTCTCAATTGGAGCAGTTTGAGCAAGTTACCTCTAGGAAAAGTAATCGGTGCAGTGGGAAAGGCTCAAAAACAAAAAGTAATCTCATATGACGTTAATCATATGGAACATTCGTGGAATAAATAACCCCTCCAAGCTTAATGATTTAAGGGAGAGAAACCTCTAGTATTTTTCTTTTGGAAACCAAAATTAGAGAAGTTAATTTGAATAAACTCTATTGTTTGGGTAGCAAATGGAAATTTCTTACAAACCACCAAAGCCATGCCTACGGAAGGATTATTACTTATATGGGGAATTTTTTGAGGTCAAAGCTCTAGAATCTAGTCAGCAGTTTATCCATACTGAGCTCTACTTAAAAATGGAAAATTGTTATGTTTTAGTAACTTTTGTTTATGGTTTTAACACTATTTTCCAAGGAACTAATCTATGGCATTTTCTACAAAGAGTAAAAGCTTCGATAAATGTTCTATAGCTGGTTAGTCATGATTTCAACACCATTTTACTAAGATCGGAAGTGGAAGGAAATTGTAACCTACTAAACTACTCTTTGGACATATTCAACAATATGCAGGAAGTGAAACTTATAGATCTAAAATTTGAAAGCCGTATATTCACTTAGTCAAACAAGAAAAGTTCTATTTGGCACATACAAAAGAAATTGATAGAGTAATGGTTAATGTGGAATGGTTAAATATTTTCACAAGAAGCTCAGCACAATTTCTAGACACTGAAATTTTGGACCATACACCTTTGAGGATTGGTAATTTGTTTACAAATGCTAGAATCCATCATCCTTTTAGGTTCAACAATTTTCTAGTAAAAATGGAGGGTTTTAAGCCAGTAATAAGGAAGGGGTTGGAGTGTGATTTTTACGGGATAAAGCAATACACCTATCTCCAAAAGCTCAAATCTATTAAAAAGTAATTGAAAAGCCTAAACTCAAAGAAAGGTCAGAATCTTTCTAAGGAGATAGAAACTGCTAGAGACAAACTTTTAGTTATTTAGAAATCGTTGGCTACTAATCCCACAGATAGGACTCTAGCCACAACAGAAAAAGAAGCTCTCAAGAACTACTTACAATTGGTTGATAATCAATGTTTCTTATTGAAGCAGAGAGCCAGAATCAATTGGTTAAAGGAAGGGATCGATATGCGACGTTCTTCTTTAAAATAATGCTAACTAGGAAGAATGAAAGTAGAATCACTTCCATCAAATCTGAAACTAGAGAAGTAGTGTATGGGTAAGATGGAATCTCAAAGGATGCTATGAATTACTACAGAAATCTCCTAAGTTCAGATGTTGCCCCTTTAGGCTCTGAAGCTGACCTAAGGTAGTATATTCAAGCTATAATCCCTGATACTAAAGCTTCTTTGTTAATCATACTAGTGACAGATCAGAAAATAGAGAAGGTTGTGTTTGATATGAATGGATCTAAGGCACCTAGCCCTGATGGATTGAATGGGATTTTCTACAAAAAATCTTGGAGTAATATAGGAGGGCTAGTTAAGGAGATTGTACATGAATTCTTTCTAAAGGGAGCATTGCTTAAGGAGATTAACAAGACTTTCTATATTTGATCCCTAAAATCTCCAACCCTACCTCTTGGAGTGAATTCAAACCTATTTCTTATACCAATTTCCTCTACAAGATCATTGCTAAGATTTTGGCAAATAGGCTAAAGGAGGTTCTACCTTTTCTCATCAATAAGAATCAAGGAGCCTTTATGAAACAGGGACATAGGGGATAACATCCTTCTATTGCAGGAGCTTTTGAAAGGTTATAATCGCTGAACAAGTCCTTTATATTGTTCTATCAAAGTGGACTTACAAAAACCTTTTGACAGCGTAAACTAGAGTTTTCTACTCAGAACCTTGGAAGTCATGAATTTCCCCCTCAATTTTCGAAGGTGGATTCAAGAATGCATTAGTACTACTTCCTATGGTTTATTAATCAATGGGTGCCTTACAGAGTTGTTTAAAGGAAAGAAATGACTTAGATAAGGGGACCCTCGGTCTCCATATGTGTTTTTAATATGCATAGAGGTTTTTACTTAAATGATAAAGCATAACACTTCAACTAATTCCAGTTTCAGATATCACTCAAAGTGTAAGAAACTCTCTTTAACTAGTTTATGTTTTCCAGATGATCTAATCCTGCTAAGCAAGGAAAATGTTCACTCAGTCTCTTTACTGATAGATACTCTCAAAACCTTCAAAGAGGTGTCGAGTCTGTGTATCAACCTCGGTAAAAGTTTTTTCTGGCTATCCAAAAGTGTTTCTTATTTGTCAAATGTCTTTTTTTCTAGCTATTGGAATGGTCCTTAAAGATCTGCCACTTCCATATTTGGGAATTCCTATTTCATCTCGAAGACTTAAGTTCTATGATCTCTAATAGAGAAAATCCAGAAAAGATTGTGCTTATGGATAAATAGAACCCACTCTTATGGAGGGAAATTACAACTTCTTAAATCGATTATCAATCTATGCAAACCTACTAGTGTTCCCACCTATTTCTCTCTAAAGGGATCATTAAAACTATTGAAAAGCTGATGAAGCAGTTTCTATGGGGAAAAGGAAATGATGAGAAGGGTATAGCAAAGGTCAGTTGGAAATCTATCTGTCAAACTAAGGAAGAAGGAGGTTTAGGATTGCAGTCAATTAGCAAGAAAAATACTCTTTTAATGCTTAAGAGGATTTGGAGAATCCTAGGTGATAAACAATCTATGTGGATCAAATGGATACATATCTGCATACTAAAAGGTGAGTGTCTTTGGGCTCTAAAAATCAAAGACAGTTATACTTGGTTCTTTAACTAAATCCTAAGAATGAGGGATGAAGTGCAACCGAACATCACTTGTCAAATTAGGATAGGGGAAAGACTCTCCTTATGGTATGAAAATTGGACAAGGCAAAAAGTTTTAATCCAAAACCAATTTGCAAGAACTTTATTGGAAAGGTTCCTTTTGAAAACAAAGCTTAATGAGATAGCTAGTAATGGAGCTTGGTTGTTAACTTTAGAAGAAATCAGACACTTGTCCATTCTACAGTTTAGAAGTCTTGGGGAGAGTGATATTTACCTATGAAATGGGATTCTGGTTTTGACTATAACCGTAAGGGAGGCTAGAAAGCTAAGAGTTGGGTCAGTAAATAGGGTAGATTGGCACCTTATAATTTGGAACAATACCTGTTTCTTCCTCTCACTAGCTATGCTGAACAAACTCAGCACTATGGATAGGCTGAAGTTCTTATCCTCCTCAAAAAGTTGTATTCTATGTAATACTGAGGATGAAACTAAAGATCACCTCTTTTTTAAGTGTGATTTCTCAAATGTGATCTAGTCTAAAATCTCTACCCTTTGTATCACTGATCTAAATTACAGAAGACTTTCTGAGATCCTACTAGATCTACCTCACCTATAGTTTTCTAAATTTGATAGGGTTATTCTATTGATCTTGGTTGCTACATATGCTCAAGAAATATGGAATGAGAGGAATAATAGAATATTCAGAGAGAAATCTAACTCTCAAATCTCTCTTACTGATCTCACCTTAGCTAGTATAAGGGAATAACTAATTATACATCAGTTGAACCTCTATTGTGGCAGAAGAATGGCTCTCACATGGAGAGTCTAGTCCTCGCTCTTTCTTCCTAAATGCTAGCTACATAGAACTACGCATACAATCAAGGGGCCAGTCTAAAACAGTTCAATAAGCAACAATTCAGTAGTAAGGCAAATCAACCAAAACATTTCAAATTCTCTAGCAGTTCAGAAATACACATACACGAAAAATATTGAAGTACTAGCCTTCTATACTTACTTGGTTGAAAGGAAGGGGCTTTCTCAGGAAAACTCTATATAAGTTGATCTAAGCTTGATGGATAGTTGTTGTGTCCTTGTTATCAAACAGAAAGAGGGTTGTTTGTGAAGACCCATCTTAAAAGGAGGATAATATAATGTGTCGCAAAATTACCTGAGTAACGATCAGTTTTGATGATCTTTAATGCAGTAAGGAACTGACACAGAGAGGATGACCCCCGTAGAGAAGATCGTTCCCACTAAACCCTAACACAAAAAGTTTTGTCATAATAGAGTCTATAGGGATGGAAAAAGTTTGCCGTAATCTCCAAAAACTTCGTAATCAAGAAGATGATTATGTTTACCTGTGCTTGAGAGACTTCATGCAACACAAAACATAGTCGAACTATCGGGAGACAAACCGATCTTCTAAATTGCCAGAGCTTCACTATCACCTCTCCTTCCCATTTCTAGAAAGTTCTCAAGGTTTTCCAAAAGATGGAGGTCATTATACCCCAATTATTTAACATTCTTGTTTAATTCCTCATGTATGACATCGTCGTCTTCGTCTAAAATTTGTTGTTGTACGTTTAATAATTGTTGTTGTATGTCATCATTTTAGTAAATTGCCTTTCATCTATCCCATGTGAGAGACCTCTGTCCTGATGTAAACATTTCTTCATTAATAAATTTTTTAAATTCTAAAAAAAAAACTTTTTTGCTTTTTCTATTAGTATAAAGTCTGCAAAAGAGTAAAGATTCTCAATCTCATCGAAACCTATTAGATATATGTTAAATATATCTATTTTATTTTATTTTAGAATATTTCTTTAAATTGGCATATTCTTTACTGTCTTGGATTCAGAAACCTAGTTGGATAATGTTTTAGATAGAATAGAATTCTATCTTGAATAGATGGGTATTTGATAAAGGATATTGAAGAAAAGTCTAGTTTGAATAAAATTGATTTACGTGCATCATGTTGAAATAGGGGCATGGTTGGAAGTCTTTGGATGTGAATGAAGTTGCTCTGCATAAAATTGTGGCTAAAGGGTTAAGAGCATTTTTGTAAGCCTCTTGGTGAATTAAAACAATCCTTCTGGAAACATACATAGATATTATGGTTGAGTGAAAACAAAAAGAACTACAACTGACTTTGCTTGGGGGTGTGCGTGAGTGTGTGACCCACGGCTAATGTTTATGTAACTGGAGTATGGGTCTTCATTTTTAGAGTTATGTATGTATCTATTATAGGATTAATGAATCAAGTGGTGTTGCATTATTATGGGATAAGTAAATTAGGTGGTGTTGCATCATTATGGGATAAGTGCATCAGGTGGTGTTGCGTCAATTGTGTAGTAAGCGTTAATTGAATTTTTGAAAAACACAGCTGAAGGGGTGTTGAGATGTGCTTGACCAAGCTCTTGCGAAAACAATCCATTATTCCTGGGTGAAGGCTTTGGCTGGGTATTTAATTAATGGGTTGTGCGTGATATTTAATTAATTTATTGGAGGCTAAATTGAGGAAGATTTATGGAGTGGCTGGTGCGTGGACTGCTATCCCATTGTTGTTACGACGACTTCAAGATTTAATTCAATAAAGATAAACTTTTAGGAAAAATGTCCTTCTCTTTTGTCTCAAGTGTTTATTTTTGTGTTCTTAGTTGATTGATCACTTGAGTTATTTTTATTAATTATCTTTTAATTATAGTTGTTTAGAAAAAAATTCTTTGTTGAGGTTAACACGATTCGGTCGTGTTATTGGGTGTGAAAATCTTTCAAGGGAAGGGAGTTAAGAGATAGTGTCAAGGGTTGAGTGATATCGGCTCAGTAAAGCCTTGAGTAATTCTATTATACTTCGGTGAAAGAATTAATCTGGGTAAAGGCCCCGCAGACGTAGGCAAAAGGTATTGAACTACGTTACCAAATTTTTGTTGTTATTTTTTATTTCATTTTTGATTTGTTTTGCTTCTATTTGTGCAAGAGACGATGAAATAAAATTAGAAAGTTTATGAAACTACTACCCCTACAGTTTTTCAATTGATATTAGAGAGGGTCATCATTTTAAAACTTGGTAGCAAGTTGGTGTAGATCTTAGTTTTACGAACATGGCTATACAAGAAGGAGCATTAATTATTAGGCCACCATTATTGGACAGTTCCAATTATCCTACATAGAAATCACAGATGAAGGTCTTTATTCTAGCATAGGGAATAAGAACATGGAACTTAATGTTATATGGTCAGACAAATCTGATGATTACTAACGATAAGAGAGAGATAGTTCTAAAAGATCCATCTGAATGAACAAGGGCTGAAGACGAGAGGGCACTTGGAAACTCACAAGCAATGCATGTGATTTTTACTGCTATTGATGAAGGACATTTCTCAATGATATCAGCCCGTGAATCGAGTAAAGAAGCGTGGGATGCTTTGCAGACTATTCATACAGGGTCCAAATATGAGATAGCGTCAAAATTACAGATGTTAGCTATAAGGTTTAAAGAACTAAAGATGGATGAAAATGAGATTATTGGGGACTTTCATGAAAGATTACAAGATATAGCAAATCAGGCACATTAACTCGAAAAGAAATATTCCGATTTGAAACTAGTAAAAAAGACGTTGAGATCACTACTTCCTATATTTATTCTGCAAATTGCAACAATAAAAGAGGCCCACGACATTAATGATTTTTCATTGGAGAAGGTAATTGGAATTCTTACAAATTTCGAAATGAATCTTTCAGGGATAAGCAAGAAAGAAGCAAAGGATTGGCACTACAAATTGAAACTAGAAAAGGTGTGAATGATACAGAGAGACTGAAGATATGGAGCTATTAACATAAGAGTTCAGTTAGTGGTTGAAAAGAAAGAAAAAGGATAGATCCGAATTTAGACAACACAGTGGGAGTTCATCGAGTATCAACTTAAAGCAACAAGCTAAAGCTCAAAAGGGTGAAAGGAAGGTAAAGAGAATCCAGTGTCATGAGTGTCAGGGCTTTAGGCACGTTCAAGCCAATTGTGCGAACACTTTGAAGAAGAGAAAAGGGAAATCTTATAGAAGTACTTAGAGTGAGAATGAATCCGAAAGTGAGTATAGTAGTGAAGAAAAAATCGCTAATGGTGCTGCGTTAGTTGCTTTACATAGCCAAAGTCCATTTACTTGCTTAACTATAACTGAAAAGGAAGTAACTAAAGATGTAAAAGGGGGGGAAAATGAAAATTTTCTCGAAAACGCAAACAACTCAGCTCAAGACCAAATATCAGATTATGACAGTGATGAAAGTGGCCTAGATGATAGAAAGGAGAATATTTATAAGGCTTACAAAGCTATGTATGAAAAATGGGTGAATATGTGTAGAAAGAATGAAAGATTGAAAGAAGAAAATCTCTCTATGAAGAATACTATCCTAGAAAAGAATTTGAAGTTGACATTAAATGAGCTTGGTGAAACTAGAATGAAATTAGTAAGTACCAAAAAGGGATTGAGAATGTTGAATTAAGGCACATAGAAACTAGAAAAGTTAATGGAAATTGGTAAGGTTAAAGGGGATCTTCAAGGCATTGTCTATAAGGGTGAGTGCTCTAAGGAGAATGATGAGAAAATTGATATACCCATATCTGTCCAAGAAAAAACATCAAGGAACAATCGGAGATTAGTTCCCACATGTAATTTTTGCGGAGTTATTGGGCACATAAGGATAAAATGCTACAAGTTACTGCAGATATTGTTTCAAAGAAGCCAAAACCGAAGGACCCTATATACCTTATATAAATTTCAAAATCAGCTTTCAGTATCAAAATTCACTTGAACTAGAAAGGGTCAAGGACAAGCACAAAGACGTAGTGAAGGGAAAACAAGAAAGTGTTTAGATTCATAATTAGTTATTGTTTTTGAAGAAACTGTTCTTACTGAGGACAAGTTAGTTACTTCAGATGAAGAAATCAATCAGACAGTTGATGACCGAGATAATATGACAAGGGATAAGCCCAGGTTTGAATTTCTTCAAGGGCCACAGGGACTGAGTGATTTACATTTTTTAAGTATAGTTTGATTTTTTTAAAAAAACAAAAACAAAAAAATAAAAAAAGCAAAAAACGTTTTGTTTTTCTTAATTCTTCTTTATTTTTTATATTGCCATTATAGTCCCATCTTTTTAGTAGTTTGCATTGTGACTTTTATTTAGCTCCACCGAAGACTCTTCAGCTCGCTCATCAGTATGGATCTCTCTCTTGGTATCTCTACCTCTTTCGGGCATATCTCTCGATGTTTTGAACGGTGGTAAATTATCATCTTGGTGGGCTTCTGATTTTTTCACTGCATCTATTGTTGATTCTTATGATTCTACATTTTGACACTGTTTTGTCCTAAAGGGAGACATCAAATTGTTTTTGGTGACTATTCCATTTAAGGGGTGATTTCAAGGTATATGCGTGGCTATTCGTCTTGCTTTTTAGTATCTTTTGTCCCAAGGAGAACAAATTTGAATAATTGGATTATTGTTTCTATGGATGTTCTTTGGAACTTAATGTTGGGTTAAAGGGGAATTCATATGAATTATGAATTCGATATCTATATGTCCAATTATGTGAATTAGGGGGAGCTTTGGATTTGTGAAAAATATGCCAAAAAGGGGGAGATTGTTAGATATATGTTAAATATATCTATTTTATTTTATTTTGGCATATTTATTTAAATTGGCATGTTCTTTATTATCTTGGATTCAAAAACCTAGTTGGATAATGTTTTAGATAGAATATAATTCTATTTTGAGTAGATAGGTATTTGACAAAGGATATTGAAGAAAATTCTAGTTTGAATAAAATTGATTTACGTGTATGATAGAGAAATAGAGGCATGGTTGGAAGTCTTTTAGATATGAATGCAGTTGCTTTGCGTAAAATTGTGGTTGAAGGGTATGGGCATTTTTGTAAGTCTTTTAGTGAATTAAAACAATCCTTCCATAAACATACACGGATACTTCAGTTAAGTGAAAACAAAAAGAACTACGACTGACTTTTGCTTGGTAGTATGCACGAGTGTGTGACCCATGGCTCATGCTTATGTAATTGGAGTGTGGGTCTTCATTGTTAGAGCTGTGTATATATCTATTATGGGATAAGTGAATCAGGTGGTGTTGCATTATTATAGGATAAGTGAATCAGGTAGTGTTGCGTCAATTGTGTAGTAAACATTAATTGGATTTTTGAAAAACACAGCTGAAGGGGTGTTGAGATTTGCGTGACCCAACTCTTGCGCAAACAGTCCATTATTACTTAGTGAAGGTTTTAGCTAGGTATTTAATTAATGGGTTGTGTGTGATATCTATTTAATTTGTTGGAGGCTGAATTAAGGAAAATTTGTGGGGTGGTTGTTGAGTGGACTGCTTTCCCATTGTTGTTGGGACAACCTCCAGATTTATTTCAGTAGAGTTGAACCTTTAGGGAAGTTGTTCTTCTCTTTTATCTCAAGCGTATTATTGTTATGTTCTTAGTTGATTGATCACTTGAGTTATTTTTATTAATTATCTTTTAATTATAGTTGTTTATAAAAATATCCTCTATTGAGGTTAACAAAAGTCGGTCGTATTATTGGTTATGAAATATTTCTCGAGAAGTGAGTTTGACAGATAGTGTCAAGAGTTAAGTGATGTAGGCTCAGTAAAGCCTTGATTAATTTTATTGTACTTCCGTGAAAGAATTAATCTGGGTTAGGGCCCTGTAGACATAAGCAAAGAGTACCGAACTGCGTTATCAAATTTATGGTGTTATTTGTGTAAGAGACGACCACATAAAATTAGAAAGTTTGCAAAATTAATACCCCTACAGTTTTTCAAAACCCATTAAGGATTTTAGGTGATGGATTCCTGCTTTGTTGCTATCAATTACTGGCCAGGTCTTTATTATGGAAATTGCCTTGCTTTGGATGAGACTTTACCCTTCTGTACCAAAGGTCGAGCTACCATACCCACTTCTGTTATCAACAAGTTGCCTCTTAACAAGTATATATGGCATTGTGACTAATTAGTTGATGTTGCGTATAATTCATGACAGTGAGCTTGACTAGATATAACTTCTCTTTAGAATGCCACTAGTTTGCATTTCTGTGATTTCGCTGACTAGCTCAATCTTTGAAAGGCAAGTTTGGATCTTTAAATCAATTGTCATCAACTCTTCCAGGAGATACAGTCGTTGTCTCCTCTCTTTGTTTCTCAGACCCATTATTTACATGTTCTCACTGTCGACCATCTTTCCCTTTTCTCGACATTTCTTTAATAGAGGGCGATAGAGGAGCAATCGAAGTCACAATGCGGAAGAGGAGCCTATCATGTGTCTAGGTTTTAAACATACACCTCCACATGTTTTTGATCTGTAAGAGACCAATTGCCTTTGTGTAAAGATAATAAAAAGAATGCTGCAAGCCCAAGTCCCAGATCCATATTTAGCTCCAGCCTAAATATTTAGCTTCCTCATAATAAAGGAATGCACCTGCAAGATATCCAATAAATACTACAATTCTATTGTAAAAAACTTTAGCTGTATAGACACACGAATCTCCGTATATATATTCAATCAATGAAAAGAAAAAGAGTGGCGATTCCATCATAAAATTTCGTTTCATCATCTTACATAATATCAGAGCCACAAAGAACAAACGTCCATGGTTCATATTTCAGAAGCTTCTTCTTCTTCCAATCATCCTCCTAATTCTCAACAAAATCAAACAACCATAACTATGCCCTCTCTTGGCTTCTCTACACTTGCTAAAACACTCAATTTAAACTTACCCATTAAGTTGGATCGAAATAACTTCATCAACTGGCGTGCACAAGTTCTAACAGCCATACGTGCCTTGGATCTTGAGATCTTCATCACACCAGGAATTTCACCACCTAATCCAGTTGTTATTACATCTTCCATCACTGTCGAAGCTTAGCCTTCATCAAACCCAGATTTTTGAGACTGGAAACGTTCTGATCAACTCCTCCTTTGTTGGTTGTTTTCCACCGCTGGTGATGATATGATTGGAAAGGTCAACACTTCTTCAACCTCACTTGAGTTATGGAAAACACTTGAGAGGTTGTATGCGCAAACATACATGGTTTGTGTCTTGTAGCTCAAACAATAGCTCTCTACAATACAAAAAGGCGCGTTTAATATTTCAAAATATATCCAGAAGATTGAATAAATTAGAGATTCTCTCTTAGTTCCAAGTCATCTAGTTCCTGCACATGAACTTATTCTAAGTGCTCTAAATGGCTTAGGACATGACTATGACCTAGTAGCTGTTTTTCTCGCCCACACCATGAAAACTTCTACCTTACAAGATACTCAGTTTACATTAATGATGCATGAGACTCGAATTGAACAACTTAATACTCTCTCTACACAAGCTACTACCACTATACCCACAGCTAACATTGCTGCTTATAAAAAAAAATAACAACTACAATAGACAGCCAAATCATGGAAGCAGGTCGGGCTATAGAGGTAGAGGAGGTTGTGGCAGAAATGGTTGATAGTCTAAAGCTGGAAGAATTTTTTATCAGTTATGTCAAAAGCCTGGTCATGATGCTCTCAAATGTTACAAGCGATTTGACCAAACTTGGCAAGGTTCACAGAGCTCACCAAATTGGCAACCACAACATCAGTCTCACAATACAAATCCTTTTTACCTTTTCTCAATCAAACTGGTATTCACCATCACTTCAATTGTCCCTACACTCACCAACAAAATGGTGTTTTTGAAAGGAAACACCATCACATTATAGAAACTGGCTTAACCCTACTTTCCCATTCCAATATGCCTCTAACTCTATGGGTTGAAGCCTTTTTCCCAACAGTTCACTTAATAAATAATCTTCCAACCCCACCTCTCCATAATAAATCACCATTTGAACTTCTATTTCACAAATGTCCCAACTACCTTCATTTAAAAACTTTTGGCTGAAGTTGCTACCCTTACTATATTACTCGAAACACAAGCTTGATTTTCACACTACTAAATATGTCTTCTTGGGGTATAGCCCTCTTCATCGAGGGTATAAGTGTCTCAGTCTAAATGGCAAGGTTTTTATCTCTCTTCATGTTGTTTTTAATGAAAATGAGTTTCCTTATACTTCCCTTTTTTCCCCCAAACCTCACTTAACTCCGCCCTCTACAGGCTTACCTCTCTCTGTTTTAGCTTTTGCTGCCTATCCTCAGATCTCATCTCGAAGCACTCCACTTTCAACAGGTTTGCCTACCATACCTCCTTGCACCAGCAATCATTCTCAGGTAACTCCTCTCTCTCACTCTCTTGTTCATTCTTCTCTCCCTTCTACCTCCACTCTTCCTACACCGCATCCTCAGCCTCACCTTGGTTCTACTCCCCTCCTCCCACCCAAAATATCCACCCAATTCAGACTCGATCCAAACATGGCATCTTTAAACCTAAAACCTATTATATTATCTTAACCTCTTGTCCTACCTCAGAACCTGCCTCTGTCTCTCAGGCCCTTCAAGATCCTATATGGACTCAGTTTATGAGGGATGAAATCACTGCACTACATAAAAACCAAACCTGGACCTTAGTTCCTTATGATCCTACCATGAATATCATGGTTACTAAGTGGGTTTTTCGAACAAAATACAGAGCTGATGGGTTTGTGGATAGGTTTAAGGCACGCCTTGTTGCCAAGGGGTTCGCTCAAACCCCTGGCATTGACTATTCTAAGACCTTCAATCCAATAGTCAAAACATCCACCATTAAGGTGATTTTGTCTCTTACAGTCTCATATAATTGGGACATCCAATAAATTGATGTCAACAATGCATTTCTCAATGGTGATTTACAAGAGGTTGTCTACATCAGCCAACCTCAGGGTTTTGAAAGCTCCACTCACCCTGATCATGTTTTTCGTCTCTCCAAAGCCCTATACGGCTTGAAGCAGGCTCCCAGAGCCTGGTTTCAAACTCTGAAGATAGCTTTCAACACTTGGGGTTTTGTCAACTCCAAATCCGACACATCTCTCTACTACTATAGGAATAATAATTTACTTCTAATTTCTTTGGTTTATGTTGATGACATTCTCCCTACAGGGAACAATGCAGAGGCTATACATGATCTTATTGCTTAGCTTCACTCTCAGTTTGCTCTCATGACACTAGGAAGTATAAATTTCTTTCTAGAGTCTGAGGTTTACCGAAATGCAACAAGGTTGTAACTCTTTCAGAGTCAGTATGTGCGAGACTTACTTCACCGTGGTAATATGTCCTCTTCCAAACCTTGTGCCACTCCCATCTCCACTGAGTCTAAGCTCTCGATTCATGATGGTCTTCCCTTCTCTGACCCTTCACTGTATCAAAGCTCAGTTGGGGCTCTTTAGTATCTCTGCAACACAAGACCCGACATTAGCTACTCAGTCAATAAATTGAGTCAATTTCTTATCAATTCATCAATTACCCACTGGATTGCCCTAAAAAGGGTTCTTTGTTATCTTCAAGTGACTGCTGATTTAGGTCTTCACTTTCGGCCCTCCTCCTCTCCTCTTCAGCTTCACGCAGTTAGCGATTCGGACTGGGCTAGCTCACCTGATGATCGGAAGTCCACTAGTGGTGGTTGTGTCTTCCTCGTGGGGGAATCTTATGTACTGGAACTCGAAGAAGCAGCCGATCGTAGCTCACTACAGAACTAAGTCAGAGTATTAGGTGCTTTCACATGTCTCCACTGAAATCATCTGGCTCTTTTCCCCACTCTTTAAACTCAGGTTTGCCTCATTCCAAAAGCCTATCATCTGGTGCGACAGTAATGGTGTTCGGACCTTAGCTCACAATCCAGTATTTCACTCCCGTACTAAACATTTTGAGCTGGACATCCACTTTATTCGGGACAAGGTTTCAGATGGTGTTCTAGAGTTGAGGTAAGTCAACATAATAGATCAAGTCGCTAACTTACTCACGAAGCCTTTGCCAACCACACGATTTTCCTATCTAATATCCAAAATCACCTTATCCCAGATCACAGATCTTGTTTAAGAGGGGATGTAAGAGACCAATTGCCTTTGTGTAAAAATAATAAAAAGAGTGCTGCAAGCCCAAGTCCCAGATCCATATTCTGCTGCAGCCTAAATATTTAGCTTCCTCACAATAAAGGAATGCACCTGCAAGATATCCAATAAATACTACAATTATGTTGTAACAAACTTTAGCTATACAGACACACGAATCTCTGTATATATATTCAATCAATGAAAAGAAAAAGAGTGGTGATTCCATCATAAAATTTTGTTTCATCGTCTTACATGATCAACTTGGTTTATAGAGTTCATTTGAAGTTGTGGATAAACATGGATATCATCGAGAATGTCAGAACAACTAGAGATCCTACTGTCCAAGCTATTTGAGCCACTAGAGGTTTAAATGAAGGTGACACGAGTTTTACTATGGATGTTTGCCATCCACAATGCAAATTCTTTAGCTGCAATACCTGTTCCTTTTATAAGACCATTTATTGACATTTTAGACATTGAGAAGAGATGGCATGAGAGGATTTTCTCAATTCTAAATGTGCATGGGGTGGCATTCTTTTAACAAAACCAAAACCTAATTTTGAAATTTCAAATGGGAGGAAGTTTAAGCATTAGATTCCATTCAATAAGGCATGTCGACATACATAAGTACCTTATCCACTGAATTATTTGATGTTTATTTTCATTACAAAGAGGCAATGGAGATATAAGATTCAATGATTGTTAAGTACATGACTTAATATGTAGGAAAGTAAAAGCTTGCAATTAACAAATTTTATCATTAAGAGATGACATATAAAAATGACATCAAATCTCAAATTAATGAATGCCATAAGCTTATATAGGATCTCAAAGCTAAAAGCATCAATTTTGTACAGCAGTCCTCAAAAATTGAGGATTCACGGTACTGTCCCGATACCGTCCAGTATTGTGAATACCGGTCGATACCAGGTGAAAATGCCTGGTACCGGCCGGTACTTACAGCTGGTACCACTCCTTCTAGTACTGTTCTGTTTTTCGGCCTGTACGGTACCAGCTAGTACGGAACAGTACTCAGAACTCTGATTCAAACCATGTTAAAAACAATAATATGAATTAAAAATTTTATTAATAATTATAATTAAATGATAAATTGGTAATAAGAAAGTATAATTAAAAATACAAATTCGTCACTAAAACTTTTTAGATACAAATACAAAATCATCACCAAATATTTTTGCTTACGCTTCCCAAAACGTCTCTAATAACATTTATCTACGTTTTGAAAAAATGTAGCTAAATATTTTCTACTAAATAAATAAATCGTGGCTAAAAATTATTACCTCCACCCAATCTAACAAAGCTAATTACTTTTAGCCACCAAAATGAAATATATGCCATTTGCGACAATTTTGTTTCTCTTCGCCTATTACTATTTGCGATGGACACGTGATCGTAGCAAAATCATTTCAGCGCTATGATTTGGAGAAAACGTCGCGGATAATTATTTGCTACCGAGCTTTTGCGACCATTTGTTCGACCAATTTTGACCGTCATAAGAGCTTTTTTGCGACAATACATTGTCTTTCAACGTTGAAATTTTGCGTTGCCAAAACTGTGCTCTCTTGTAATAATACCATGCATCTATAACCGAGCAGATGGACCAAGGACAAATATATTCAAGAATTCTAACAAAAATGTTGAGTGAAGAGGAAGGGCAGGAGGATTCCAATGATTCCTTTCATGTATAAATAGTTCAATTACGTTGGAAGCACGAATGTTCTCGCAGAATAAATTTTCTAATGCAAGACATAGGGGTGAAGAATAAATAGATTGGGTGATGCGTCAAACGTAATTCCAACACCCTGAAATCCTCCAAGTTTTCCAACGACTGCAGCAAGTAATGAATTCACATTGAGAGACAATTTCGCAGGCAATAATGTTGTTGGTCTTTCATTTCGTGTTCTTATTCCAATTTTGGTGAACGTGGCCTCCGGGTGATTTATGACGGGGGTGTGGATATTTGTCAAAGGGAAGACACGCGGCAAGTGAGGAGTGAACTTTTAATTAAACTGGGAAGACTAACATTTACCTTTGATGACCCATGTTTCACGGTCAATAAATGAGAATTGTTAGTCATGATTTTTTTTCTCTCGTGGGGTTTCAAAAATATTTTCAATGGGACCAAATGTATAGAGAAAACTTACAATTGTCACAGTAATTCGTAGCCACAGTATAGAACGTTAGGGCTCCTTTGTGACCATAAAATTAAATATTCAAGATATGAAAATAGTCTCTTTAAAAAAATGTAAAAAAAAATTATGTACATCATGACACTTCCTAAATTTTTGTGTACTAGGACGTTGATTTTAGTACAGTTTTGACTCGCTTATATAAAACCTTCTTTCTCCCATCTTTAACCTTCTTTATTACTTGGGGCTGCAACTCTAGTTTACCAATAAACCAAGCTTAATTCTTTCAATGCCTAACGTCATATATTGAAGATTTGTTTTCTCCAAGGACGTAAATATTAGTTATTTCAGTCACAGTCAACAATCTCTCTCCAAATTGATGCTTCCTGAGCTCTTTCCGCCCACCCAAGTCAATTGCATGCACAACATAACCCCCACGACACGATAAGCTTTGCCTATAAATGTTGCAACCCTCATAAGGCTACTTCATTGTACCAGCAAGCAAGCCAAGCTCGTTAAATTCTGAACCAATATTGTTGTAGTTAAGTGGAAGCGATGGGCAGTGCGATTCCAGTTCTTATTACATTATGCGTGGTTTTATGCTTCGTCAGTGTAGCACACGCAATAGAAACAGACGCTGTTTTCTTTGATCCTCCAGAGACTCCGCGTAAGTAGATGTTAAATTTTGAAGCATCTATAACAATTTAAGTACACATGCAAATTTCTAAGCATCTGTAACAATCTAAGTGCATGAATGGACCTTATTTGTTTTCGACAGGCTCAGCTTGCTATGGGAAGGTAGACAAAGGGCCAATGGTTACAGGTTAGATTTTAAATTGCTATCTGAAATCGAATTGTCTCTCTAATATTACGACTGCGATTTGGACTATTAACTCAATTTGTCACAATTATACTTAGACGATTGACAATTGTCGCAATCTGTATAATTGTATTGGAATTTGTTGTCTACAATATAAAATACTGATTACAGGTGTAAGCAAGGAGCTGTGGAACCATGGAATTTGCGGGAAAAGATTGAGGGTGAGTTGTGTAAAAGGTGCAAATGTAGCTCCACACCCTTGCAAGCAAGGCAGTGTTGATGTCACTGTTGTGGACTTCTGTAGAGACGTTTGCAATGGAAACCTTAATCTCAGAAGAGAAGCTTTCTCTCAAATTGCTGATACTAATGCTGGAAAAGTTGTGGTGGATTACAATTTTATATAACTTGCTAGGTAATTAATAGTAAGTCAGTCGAACCATTCTCTACTCTCTATATATTCTTAACGCGCGATTTAAAGTAAATACATGTATCTCGGAAGTGTTAACAGTTTATTCTTCTTCTCTTCTTTTAGGATTGATCCGGTGACGAAGTAATGCTTGCAAGAGATCAATAAGAGCCTTATGTTTAACCTGCTTTGGATGGTGTAAAATTATGAGCAGAATGTCTAAAAATATATGAAGAGAATAAAAGTAGTTATACATATACATGTGCGGAAATAGTAACTACTATGAACCTTGGTAACTATGTTTTATGAAATGATTCCTTTGTGTTCATAATTTGGATTCACATGCTCAAACCCTTAGAGAATTAGGCCATCAACTGGGTTTGTGAGAAAAGACTCAAACGAATTATCTTGGGCCTTCTATCAAATTTTAGCCCAAATGAGCCTCGTATTCTAGCTAAATTGGACATGCAAAGACAAAAGAAGTACTACAGTAAAATCTCTATAAATTAATATTGTTGAAATCATGATATTTTATTATTTTATAGAGATATTAATTAACCGATAAATTAATATTTATTAATTTAAAGACAGTTTTGTAATTGATTGAAGTTAAATTTTGATTACATCAAAAAGCATTGTATCTTGGAAAAATTCATGTTTCATATTAATTGAATGAATCTAAAACATAGATTCACTGTACATGATATTAATGAAAACTAATAAATAATATTCATTGTTTCACATCAACCTTTTGGGATTTACATAGATTCATTCTTGAAACCACACCCAACAATGGCTCCTCATTTAAAAGGTGTCACGAAATCATCAATGACGGATCAAATACGCAAAGAATTTTGTGAGTACAAAAGAGATCATTCGATATGCACTCAAAAAGATTGGTAGTTGTGGCTTGAAGAAAAGTTTCATTTGAAAGTTAGTCAAGATACAATCTCAAACACACTCAAACGATTGGCTGAGTATCTTTCGGCCAACCTAGAAAAAGGAAGGGATATCAAGCGGCACAAACCAGCAAAATTTTCAGATATGGAGAAGGTTGTTTATGAGTGGTTTCTCCGGTACCAAGATGGTGTGAATATGACCAGAGAGCTAATTTTTCTGAGCACAAATTTTCTCAAGGATGGCTTGAGAAATTCAAACTATGAGACGGTATCAACTCATTTCGTCGTTTCGGAGAGAGTGGTTCAGTTGATATATAAGACATGGAGAAGCCATTGGAGTCTATAAGGGAAAAAATAGATAAGTTCCCTGTCAAAGATGTTTTTAATATGGATAAAACTGGTTTGTTTTACAGGTTACAAACTGATCATTCTCTTGCTACGAAGCAACTTGAAGGAAGAAAACAAGACAAAGAAAGGCTGACAGTTATTATTTATTGCAATGAGGATGACTCCGAAAAAATCCCTTTATGGATTATTGGAAAATATCTAAAGTTGCATTGCTTCAAGATTGTCAACATGAATAGCTTGAATTGTCACTACCATGCCAACAAAAGGGCTTGGATGACAAGTGTGCTTTTTGATTAATATATCCGTTGGTTTGATAAAAAAAATGCATGGTAGAAGAATTTTGCTTATGGTAGATAATTGTCTAGCACATCCAAGAAATATTAAAGGGTTACATAATGTTGAGTTGTTCTTCTTGTCACCCAACATGACATCAAAAATTCAACCTTGTGATGATGGAATAATAAGAGCTTTCAAGATGCACTATCGTAGGAGATTTTACCGTAGGATTTTAGAAGGCTATGAGTTGGGACAATCTGATCCAGGTAAGATTAATATTTTGGACGCTATCAATCTTGGAGTCTTGGCTTGGACAGTTAATGTTCAGCAAGAGACAATAGCAAATTGTTTTCGACACTGCAAAATTCGTTCAGGGGATGAAGTCTCAAGGAATTTAAATGAACCCACTTGTGAAAACGAAATTCATGAACTTGAGCTCATGATTAATGATCTCAGCTATCGCAATAAAATTGATGTCAATAGCCTATTGGATTACCTGGGTGAAAATGATACATGTTCAAAGGTCCAGAGCTTAGAAGAAATTGTGGCTACTACCTTTAAAAATAATTTTGATGATGAAGTTAAAGACGATACAGTAACTTTGGAATTAGTTATGCGTAAGGAAGCACTTATTGTGTCTAGAACTCTTCACAATTTTTTGGTGCAGTTCGAGAACACAACACCAAAAATTTTAGATGCAATAAGAAAAGTTAGAGATGAACTCCAACTAGACTTAAATTTTAAGAAAAAACAAACAACACTAGAATCATATGTCACTAAATTGTCTTAGTTATGTTTATGTAAGTTTATATAATTATTAATTTATGATATTAATGGGACCCTATATTTACATAGGGGTATTTTGAAAATATATTATCTTATTTTCTTATCAAAATTTGTTAAATTTTTAATTGGCCCAATTCAGGAGCGGAGAAAAATATTATCTTAGAGAGTTTATTAATTTACCGAGTATCAATTTAAAGAGGTTCTACTGTATATCGAGTCTTGGCCTAACTTATTACAAAAGTCACTAAGGTGTGCTTAATTAATGGGTTTAGGAATGTATCCATGGATGAGGAATAAAAAACGTTTGGTTGGTCATGTGGAAGCATATTGAATTCTTTGTCCCCCATTCTCTCTCTCCCTCTTATGACTCCTATTTCTTCAGTAGACAAACCGTTCAAGCAAGCTGTTGAAGAATTTAACTAAGCCTCATTTGTGACAGAACATTAAGCATTTTTTGACAAGGATATGGATAAACAGCTATTTAGATTCTTACAGAGACGATAAAGAGTACCGCCACTCCAAGGGAATAGTGCTTGGTTGTTGGAGATGAGAACATATTGGTGGAGATGAGAACATACACCAATTTTAAAGAGCTTCTAACACATAATTTGACCTCCCTACACTGCCATTGTCTCGTCTAGACTCAGAGTTCTTAGATAATTGGAAATTAAGATCGGCTTTGATGTTATCATTCACGTGATTTATGGGTGCCAAAGGGTGGTAAGGCATTAAAGAGGAAGAATGAAATCAAGGGTGTTCGACCCAAATAGCTATGTTTAGAAGGATTAGAAAATTTATAATTTTAATGAGATGATTTGAATTTTTCGGGTCAAATTTGAATACAAAATTTAATCCTGACTAGGTATCAAATTTATATATTTCTTAATGTGTTTGAAATCTGAATATATTCTAGTTTGGATTTAAATTTTAAGAAAATCTAAAATTTAAACAGTTATCTTTGAATCACATATATTACAAGTAAAATAAATTTGCAGTTATTGAAAACATTTTTATTAGAAGTTAATAAATTTAAATAGGTTAAAAGAGAGTGAAATTTTAAAATTCATTATAATTGTGGATAAGAAGTCACTTTAGATTAGGCATGGTAATTGGATTTGGGTCTGTCCAATTCGAAGTTAATGGAATATGTTCGGTTTGACTAAGATTTGGGCGGGATCATAAATAAAGAATGGGCCTAAAACTTGATTCGATCGATTGCTCAAAATAACATTATTTTAATTTGAATTTAATAAAACTTAAGAATAAAATGACCTTGTTTTGAAAAGTTTACCAAAGTGACATCATTTTACAATGTTTAACCTAAAAATGATATTATTTTAGGTGACTTGTTAGGCTCGATTAGTTATTGGCACAAAAAGAAAATGCAAATTGAAGAGTTTGAATATTAGTCGCTTCAATAAATAATGGTTCATGACATTATCTTTATCGATATCTCAAAAGCAAAGTAGTGAATTAAGTACCATACGAATCGTGTCAGCAAAGAAAAGTACAAAATATATTAGCATCAATTTCAGGCACTGATCGATACCAATCATTTCAAAGAGTATCAGCCTACCTACAATACCTATCACAGGTTTAAATTGTAAATATATTCTCATCAAATCCTCTGTTCTACTTACTCTGCTCCAACCCTGTTCCATTAAATCTCCTCCATACATTTATGTCGGATCTACATAAATGTGTGGATGAGATTTAATGGAACATAATAGGAACACCATAATTGATACAGAAAATCTGATCCCAAATATATTGGTATCATATTTGGTTTCATATACTAGTCGATATCAATCATTTCCAATAGTATTAGCCTACCAATAATACTTGTAAAATACTAGGGTTAAATTGTAAATTAAAGAAATTTAGGGACTTAAGCCTATTGTAACCTCCCTCTACTCTACTCTGCTATTGATGCCTTCTCACTCTCACTCTAATTCTCGGCTCTCCCTCTTCTTTGTTCTACTCTACTTTGCTTTTCTCATCATCGATTCTTGGTTCTCCATCACCATCCATCGTTTGCTGCATGCTGCTTGACTGCCGCAAGTCACTTTCTGTAGATTTGCTACTCCTCTGTCTGCAACTCCTTAGTAGTATGATGTTGTTCCATCATCTTCTCCCATCGCCAACCGAACTGTTGAAGTTGTGGTTTTGGGACCTTTTAACTTTTGTATTGCTTTATGAGTTTGTGTTGGCGACTTAGGAGCCGTTTCGTTTCACTTCTGTTTTCTTATTGTGGTTTTTAGTTTTTTTCTATTTTTCTTTAAAAATACAAAAAATTGTTTGGCTGTGATTTGTAAATAAAAACCTGTTTGGTTGAGAATAGTAATCAAAAACAAAAACATGTTTGGTTTTATCATCATGTTTCTATTTTTGTAATTATACTCTTATATTAATAATTTTATATTGTACATTATATTTTTAAATTAATTAATTATCTTACAGTTAGAATTTAAGTATATGCAAATTAAATGTAATTAAAAATTACACATTAATTGTATATAATAAAATTCTAGAAATTAGAAAATTGTATCAATAAAAGCATTTCATCATATTATAATTCTTGACAACATAATAGTCCTATCATTTACAAAAAGAAACATAAATCAATTAGAAATAATATAATTATTCCACATTTGCCTAGCAATTTCATCTTGCTTCGAAAACATACCTCGAAGTTATGCTGGGGTGATATTATACTCCACGAGACTTGCATCTTCATTTTCACTTTCCCTAATTTGATCTTCATTTTCGGCACAACTGTCAAATAACTCATCGCTTTGTCCATACATTTTAATATGATTGTGTATAACACAACAAGCAATAACGATGTATTTTTGTTTCTTCATATCATAACTCGAAAATTTTTTAGTAGAGGGAATCTTGCTTTTAGGACGCTAAAACATCTTTCCATAATATTTCTTAATGAAAAATGCATGTAGTTAAACAATTCTTGTGGACCTTGAGGTCTTCCTCTACTACTATAATCTCACAAATGATATCTTTCACCTTGATATGATAAAAGAAATCCAAGCATATTAGTGTAGCTTGAGTCAACCAAATAGTACTTACCTAACATAGAAAGAGCATAATATTAAAAAAAGATATTAAAAATGAATCATAATTACTATGTTTATTTAAAATAATATAATCCCTTGTGGAGGCATAGGAAATTGATTTGCTAGATTTGTCATTATTTCCAAAAGAACTCGAGAGTCATTTGCAATATCTTCCCATCCAGCCATTACATATGTAAAACGCATGTGAAATGAGCAACAACACATAATATTTTGGGTTGGATTAATTCTTTTGCCCCTGTATGGTATTTATTCATCGATCGGAATATGTTCATCAATATGTGTACCATCTATTGCTCCTATACAATCCTAAAAATTAAAAAATGTATTAAAATAATTTTTAATCATAAGGGCATAATTAAAATAATAATTAAATATAAGAATGTACCTAAAAATATGTAAAGAATTTTGAATTATGTTAAATCTCAGGAGGTATATTAGTAAAATATGGTGGAGTAATGACTCTTTGCAAGACGATTAACTACATATAAGACTTTTCGAAAGTACTTCAAAATTGTCCAGGTCGAATGTTGAAGCATTTTGCATTGACTCTAGTTGTCTCACTATACCCTATGGTCATCAAGAAAATTGCTACTTGTTCCTCTACAGTTAAATGATTTGTTTCCTTTAAGCCTCATAAACTCTTCAACTCATCACATAAGCTGAAGAAGATTATCTTTCTCATTCTTAAGTTTTCATAAATCCCTGTAGGATTCCCATTTAAAAGTTCTAAAATCCAATCATGACCTGGTAAAGCAGAACTTCTACATGGTTGCTTTTGTAAATGAAAATATTGGTTCTCTCCCCCAGCTACAGAAATAATGATTACCTTCTTCCGTTCATCATCAAAATTTGATTCAAAATCTGATAAGAAATCCATGTATCTACAATGCCAACATTAAATAATTAATAAAATATTCAATCAAGTATATTTAATCAAATATAGAAAAAATATTCGTACAAATTATATACTTAAAATTAAGTCAAATATTCATACAAAGCATAAACTTACAATGCTCAAAATATAGAATAGTGCTTAATATAAAGTGTCAAATCAATAAGAATTCGATATGGAATAATATGAAAATATAACTACAGCGACATAATCCAATCCAACTTCCTTGTTTATGTCATCTTCAAAAAAATATCCCTATAAAGTGGAGAATCATGTAAAGCCTTCACGGTTTTTCCATATTGCACATTGTCAACTCCCAATTCATCTAAAGAATTCAAACATTCCATCATTATGTTAGACTCTTGAGATCTATTCCCTGCAGTGGATGATGATTCACTCAGTTTTTTATCAAGTAAATCATTCTTCCTTTTTGATTGTTCACCAAGTATAAGTAAGACTTCTTCTACAATGTTAGAATATGTCTTCTTTGCCTTATTGTTTTTAGGAGACTTCTTTCTCTTAGATGGAAAACTTTTATCTTGATCTTCTTTTCCATTATATAGGTAATCTTCATCATCATAATTTCCATGTTCCTCTTCTGTACTATTCGATGAAGATTTAGTTGATGGATGTGCATACACACCAGTTGTAATAGTATCTCCAAAAATATGACACAAGTATAAAAATTCCTTACATCCTTTTTCCTTAAATTTGTGAGACAAAGATATATGAGGATGAATATTATATAATATGATATATTAATAAAACAAAAGACATATTTTACCTTAAATAGGTTTTCCCAACATTCATTTGTAGCATTAACTTCACTAGTAAAAGAGTTGTAACTGATTCCTATTTCTTTAAGTAAGTTCTTGAAATTCTTCAATTTAGCTCTTAATCCATTATACTTATTCTTCAATTGAATATCAATATACTCCTTATTGAGTTTTGTTTGAAGCCCTGCTTTAATATTCTTCCAATTAGATTTGGAAAAGCTAGTAGTCGTTCGATTTCCCTTCTTCACTTCTGCAACCATCAAGGAGATTAAATACATCTCTATAGTATTATTCCATACCCTCATCTTTTTTATTTACTTTTATACGATCATCGTAATCATTCATATTATTCAAGCCTTCCATCACTAAATGTAATAACATATAAGTGACATCAATCACAATAACTTCTACAAAGTATTAAAAGCTAAATATGGTTCAAAATAAACATATGACAACCATAACAATTTCAAAAAAATATTTGGTCTTTAAACTTATACACAAATTAGATTTTCACTATGTGTGAAAACCTGGTAGCAAAACCACTAGAGTAAATTATTTACACATTCCTTCATTTCAGCTTCAGCTACACGTAATAGGCCATTTCAACTGGATTCATGACCAAAGGTTCGAGAAGCTTATAATATAATTGAGATAGTATAAATGGAAAATTTTCAACACAACGTAAAATTGATAGCGAAAATGGACTTTAATGTGCTACAATAGTGTCTTACACCAATGTGTTTAACTTGAATTCTAATTTATTTAATGGTCAATTGTTTGACATCTTTGTCAACATGTATTAACATTCACAACACAATTCTTGACTAGAAAGTCTCTTTCTCTTCTGTTTTCTGTCATCAATATGTGATAGAAGGAGAACCTTTTTCTTTCTTATGTTTAGTTAAAACATAAAGAAAGATGACAATGTAAGTATGGCTACGCATATATCAAATTCAACTCATGTACAAATGCATTTAATGTTTCAATTCATTTATTAATTTCCACTCTTATAAGCATCAATAAATAAATTAAACTACTTTTGTAAGGGATAAAGCCATATGGAAGAGTCTACAGTTCGTAATTATGCTGCAATTATATATTCGTCTGGAGGAGCACAGGAAGAATTAGGATTATAATCATAAAACACTTGTTAATATATATTTTAACATATATAAATAGTGAATAAAGGCTAAGCTAGCTAGGAAGTACAGAAGTGTCGATTGAATTTGTATGCAATTATAGCATAATAATAAAATATTGTTTTATGACACACCAAAAGTAGAACAAAAGAAAAATAGCTACAAAGACGTGAGGAAGAAGAAAACAGTTATAGCTATCTCCACTTTAAAATGACGTGAGGATCAAGAAAACAGCTATAGCCTTCGATTTTAATAACATTATTTCATAGGTTGTTCACGGTTCTGTGTTGGTTCTTTATAAAGTATCAGTTTGCCACAAAAAGATGAAGTTATTGTTATGTTTAGCAGAGGAGGTGAAGCAAAAACTGAAGAACTAGAACACATCGCACGAGAACTCATTCTAGTAAGAAAAATTGTTGTTCCGAGGAAGAACGAGAGTGCATCATCTTCTTTATTATCACAAAAAAATGCAGAAGCTTATGCTCAAAGTAGAAGTTCTACATGGTTGCTTTTAGTAAGTATGGATACATCTATAGTACTGTTATTTTCTTCATATCTCTCTTCCTTTTCACAGTTCTGTGTTGGTTTATATCTCTCTTCTGTCACGCCTAGTTTTTTTATTTTGCTTTTTACTACCAAACTAATGTGACTAATCCTATCATCAACAATATACTCAGCTCAGAGTAATACAAAGAGAAAATAAGAAAGTAGTATTGATAGTCACAAGAAGGATGATGGGTCTGATGTTATGGACAAGAGAGACAAGAGAAATCGCAAAAGCAACAGATAGATATAAAAACAAACCTGGAGATATTGCAACACTGGTGAAGACGCAGAAGACGAAGTCAGCGCAATGGAGAAAAACCTGAATATGATTTCCTTTTGTGAAAAAAACATTTCAAAATAGATGAAAACCTATTTTCAGAAATCACGAAAATGTTATTTTTACATTTTCGTAAAATAGTTGTCTTTTTTTTATTTTTAGAAGCAAAATATACAAGCGTGTTTAACCAAACACGGTTTTAAGGGTCGTTTCTTAATTTACAAAAACCACATAAAAAACCTTTAAAAATGAAAACAAATAGCCTCTTAGTGTTTAACACTTTGAGCTAGCTTGCCTGTGCCTTTTTTAAACAATATAATATAATTATACAAGCATAAATTTTCTAGTTTAAGTAAAACTTTAACTTGTTTTATAAGAGTATTACTATTTATTAACCTGATTTATATGTCTTATTAAACTGATTTTTTATATTATTGTATTGTTAAATTTATGTATACTATTAATGGGTATTTTTGTGAACGATTTCATGAAGACTTGAAGATGAAGTTTTATTTATTTAACTTTTCAGGTTATTTTTATTATAATAATTATAAAAATGAGAAAAATTTTGAATTCTTTGTATTATTAATTTTTAATTGATTTATGTGAAAAATACAATCCACAAATTGTTTTTTATATAAAGAGTATTTAATATATGATTAAATCATTTAAACATAAGATTTAATATATTATTTAATCATTTAATATATGCAACCAAGTTTTTAAAAAAATGTTTGCATCCCTATATTATTGTCATTAGAAAATAACATTGCAAATACACAAAATTAATCTTTGGAAAAGAATATTTCTAACATAATAGCAAACTTACAAATGCACATTAATTATCCTAATGGATAGTTAAATATATAATAGAAAATAGTTCATAAGAATTGATATGAACGTTAATCTCTCCTTTATAGATTCCACAAGTAAATGCACTTATCAAACTATAGTGTAATGTCAGTGAATATTGAGTGTCAATCTCATAAGGACTCTAAGTACTACTAATAATTTATTTTCTATTATCTAATTGACAAATAGGATGATGATTTAATTAAAACTAAACTAAACTAAAATTCAACACAAATAATAAACCAGAACATAGAAAACACTAAGATTAATCAATATCAAATAACTAGCACCTAGGTGATGAATCTCCCTAAGATTTTTTAGATATTAATCTTTTATTATGCAATTCAATTATTGACCATTGGACCGTATAAATTCATATCTTATATTAATATCTTTCTCAATATTATTAATAACTAATCATTGATTGATTAACTAAAACCTCTTTCTGATTAAAACTTCTAAGATTGCATTACTCAATTCATGAATTTCACTCTTAGGTTTGTCCTTAATCTAATAGATTTATGTCAACCTATCTTTAGGTTTACATGCAACTCATTCCAGGATCTATTGATACAAAAGGACTTCTCAATCTCAACCATATATTGAATTAATATCCCAAATATATATTAATTCAAGACTTAAAACACAAAATTGAATAACAATGAATTAATTAATCAAATTGCATTAAATAAAAGATCAAATCACAATATCCATCCTAGCATAGGGTTCATCATACCTAGTCACCAAAGAAACTTAGTTCATAAACATAGAAAATAGAACAAACATCAAAACTTCAAAAGAATATATAAAAAAGAATCCATAACATATAATCCCCTTTTCTCTAATGTAATCCCCTTAAAACTTCAATAGGAAGTTGTTCTTTATTAGATCTCTGAAGTAATCTTTGTGTTTTTCCCCATCCTAGCTAGGTTTAGAATTGTGTCTTAAATTCTAACTTTGCCTCTAACTCTGACTCTAATTGCTTCTCTCACATTTATTCTTCATAATTACCTTTTATAGTGCAAAATTAGGATTTTTGGCAGATATATGGCCAATCACACAATTGTGTAAGTGACTATATACCTAAAAAACACTTCAAAATTGTAAGTTTACACATTCATAAGAGCTTATATAGGTATGGGACATGAAGATATATGCTACTTATAAGGGTGTGTATCTTCATTCAGTAAAGTAATGTCTTAAAGATTTACATGTTCATAGTGATTTAAACAATTAATTACATGATCATGTATCTTATTTACACAGATATGTACTTCATCACATCGGTGTATACCTTTAAAATGGAAAAAGTTTTTCCATTTTCTATCTTGATTTCTCTCGAATTTTTCTCCTTTTGATCCATTAAGGTAACTGAGACTTGAAAACACATAAAAAATATAATAAGTACCAAAAATAATAAAAAATCTCAAATAATCAAGCAAAACATACTAAATATGGGCATAAAAAGATAGTCTATCAGACATTTATCATTATTCCTACCTAACAAGAAAGGATTGTTGCACTTCATGTAAGGAAGAGAAAAAGACATGTTCAACCTTTTTTACTAAGAACAACTCCTAGAGCTTAACCTTTAATCTGTAGTGCCTTATAATTAAAAAAAAAACAACTCATAATGTGGATATGATAATGGTTAGAATGTGGAATGATGTAGGTGCATCATTTAATGCTACTCAATCTCATTATTACCAGCTTATGGTGGATGTTATTGCCTCTTATATTTTAGGATATAAAGTTCCTTCAATTGATAACTACAGTGGTAATATTCTATTTTTGGATGAAAGAAGAATGACTTGGGTAACTAATGGGTGTTCAATCATATGTAATAGTTAGCGAATTAGAAGACATGAGCATATTATTACTTTTTTTAGTTTTTCTGCTAAAGGAATAATATTTTTGAATTATATTGACGCATTTAACTTTGTCAGAAATGATGATATTCTATTTTAGATATTGGATAAAGATATGAATAAAATTGGGCTTGAAAACATCATACAATTTATTATTGATAATGATTATGTTTATAGATCAATTGAAAAAAGGTTGTAAAGTAGGTATAGTTCTTTTTATTAGACTTCTTATGCTACACATTGCATTAACCTAATGCTACAAAATATAGGAGATCCTAGATGCTTTCCTATCATTGATAAAAAATAGTGTAGAAAGTTAAAAAATGTGACTAAGTTCATCTATAATCCTACACAGGTCTTGAATTTGATGAGAAAGGATTTCACAAATAATAGAAATTTGTGTCATCCTATTATTACAAGGTTTACAACAAATTAGGATGACAAAAATTTGTTATCACCTTATTCCTCTGTTATAATAAACAAGGAGTTGAGACAAATATTTAAAGTAATAAGTAAGTTGCATCACGGTATGTCAGGTCTAATGTTGGAATAGATGTTTTTAGTATTATACCTAAAGATCATAAATTTTGGTCCCAATGTCAATATGTAATATGAATTTGTGAGCCTCTCGTGAGAGTACTTTGTCTGGCTAATAATGATGAGAAGGCAACATTAAGTTATTTTTACAATGTTATAGAGAAAGCGAAGGAAGCAATTAAGACAAATTTGAAAGACAGGTCTTCTTTATATGCACCTTATCTGGCAGTTATCAACAAAAGATGGAAAAGACAACTTTACTCTTTGTTTGTCGGCCCCCTGAAAATTTTTCCATTTAACTTAAGCAAGATAGCTTATGGAATAAATGCATAAGAAGAAATTGAGGGCATTTTCAGTATATAGCTTAAGAACTAAGGGTAAAGCGGACTTTTGGGAGAGGCATGGTGGACATGTCTTCTTATCAGATGGCAGCGTGAATGAGGCAAGAAAAAAAAGAAAAAAAGAGAGGTTTCGGCTATGAGTGAAAAGAAGAGAGTTGAAAGCTAAATTGAAATTTCTGTAAAGCTTAAAGAGAGAACATCCGAGTGCAAGCAAGAGAGGAAGAAGAAAGAAGGAAGAAGGAGCTTTCTGTGGAGTTAAGAATCTCATTACTTGGTAAAGAATCACAGTAAGTCATTTTA
>JANZXR010000155.1:4292-35510 GCA_027575705.1 Erythroxylum echinodendron | reverse complement strand
TGAAGGAAGTGAAATTTGTGAAGTTTGAAGGATTGAAGAAGTGAGAAGTTTAATAGGTAAGAATTGTATTGTTATGTACTTAATTGATAGTTACATGCATAAATTGTGGTATGAAGTGAATTGAGTGTTGGTTGGTTCAGAAATGGTATGGAAGATGTAGAATGGGAGTTAGGATAAAATCTGGAAATTTTGTGTTTGTATATGTTTTATATGTTTTCAATGTTTCTACCATAACTTTTTACATGATTGTGCAATTGAGATGATTTTTAGCTTGAATGAAACTAGAGGAGTTTGGCTACAATTCTTGTGAAGGAAGTGATGTTTAATTCTGGCCTTAAGAGCTCCAAATTTGGACATGAATGAGAGTATACGTGTAGGCATGAATGGTGCAATTTTAGTGACACTAAAGTTGGATTTGTGATCTGAAATTTTGGAAATTAATCTGGGTTGAATTAGATAGAATTTGCTAAAGTGGTATTCATGAAAGTTATAGATTTTCTTGTTAGCTTTCTATCGCCATAAAGTATGACATTTTTCTATATAAGGATTGAAAGTTATGACTTGTTGAATTTCGGATGTATTTTGAAGATTAAGGTGCTTTTTGTGTGAAATTGGCCATAAGTGTAGGTTTTGTGATTACTGGGTTCTGAGGCCAATTCTGGATTGTTATGGTCTGAATTGGAGAAAGTATACTTAATGAAAGTTGTAGATTAATGTTATAGCTTTTTAATGATATATAATATGCTATTTTTGGATGTAGCAATTGAAAGATATGAATTTATGAAGTTTGGATATGGTTTAGGTGATATCTTTATTTAACAATCCTTAACAGGGCAGCCACAATAATGTGAGAAATTGACCTAGTTATAGGTGGATTTGGCTTCTAAGTCCTTCATGAGAATTGTAGCATGTTTTCTGATCTTTTCATTGATATAAAGAATGGAATTTTTGAACAATGGAATAGGAATTTATGAGTTTGAGAAGATTGTGGTACGGTTAAGATGACATGTGCAGGCAGAAATTTTGATTGCGAATTTGACCCTTTTAGATGTTGAATTTGCTTCTGAGTTCTTCATGAAAAGTGTAAATTGTGTTCTGATATTTCTATTTCTATAAAGTATGGAATTTTTGAGTAATTGAATAGGAAGATATGATTTTTATAAGTTGTGTTATGGTTTAGGGTGAAATTGATAGGACAGACATGTTTGAAGTGATTTTTGACCCCTAAAGACGTGGAATTTGGTTGTGAGTCCTTCACAAAAATTGTAGGTCTTTTTGTTAGCTTTCCTTGATACCAAATTTGTGAATTTTGGATGTCTAAGTGAAAATTTAAGTGTTTTGGAAGAGTATATGTTTTTGAAGTGGATGGCTAGTGAAAAAGGGAATAGGAATTAGTTAGTTCGGGAATATTTCGGGTTAAATTTTTGATTGATACCGGGATTGCCATGAATATGCATAGTACTCATTTAAATTCTTACATGTGCATTTTTATACATTTTGGTTGTTCAATTTGTAATGTGTGTATATTTGATTTGTATAGAGGCACAGTTGGAACGTCAACACACCGACGTTGCTGAGACTTCCAGACATTAGCTCGGAAGCTATTGGTGAGTGACCTAGATGATTTCTCTCAATTTTTATGTTCCTTATGAATTGTGGTGAATAATGGTGGGAATTGTGCGTTTGATTATGAATTCCGGACAGAAGGTCCGATGACTGAATATTGGGAGCTATGACATAGAAGTGCTACTCTTATGTGATTTGTGACTTATTTGTTTCAATGTGATTAATTGTGATCATGTTTGATTAATTGATGTGATTAATTGATTTATTGAGATATAGGCATACGTGCCTAATTGTGTCATATGCATTTTATTCATGAATGCATGATCAGATAATGACAGTTGTGACCGGAGCAGCCACCGATTAGAGCTTTAAGCTCAACGATTGATTTGGAGCCTCGAGCTCCACAGTGATTCAAAGCCATAGGCTCAATGATTAATGTGCCCACATTGGGACAGTTTCAGGTGCTCGTTCACAATACCGTAATAAATTGAAAAAGTGTCACATGAGCATTTCATATACAATTGCTTGATGTGTTTGATTGTGTGAAAGGCTTAAAGCCTTATACTGATGAGTGAAAGGCTTAATGCCTTATACTTATGTGATTAATGTGATACTCCTGATTATGTGAAATTATGAAACACCTGTGGTATGTTTAATGTGTGGATAATTATGCTGTGTTAATGTGTTGCATGAATTGAGTGAACCATCGATGATGGTTATCTCACTGAGTTCCCAAACTCACCCAAAATTGCAACATATTTTTCAGGACCAAGAGTAGACTCCTAGCTCCAGGGAGACTTTTCTAGCCATGTAGATCGTGTTGGCGAGAGAGGTTATGGCTCACAGGTCGGTCAGTTGGGATTTTTGGGATGACCTAGATAGTTTTGATGTATTCTTCCTCTTTCATGTAGTATCTTGTACTAGGCTTTTAGGATATGTACAGATTGTACAATTGGGATGATGTATAAACTGTTGATTTTGATCAATGAAATGAGGAAGAGTTTGATTTTAAAATACTGTGGTTTACAATTAATGTTTTATTATTCAAATTGATGTGATGCCATGTAGAGTAACTGTAGTGATTACACGTAGCGCTCCTTATCATAGGATATGTACCGGAATGACCTGCGGGCGACCCGGTGCGTACCCTACGGTAAGCGGGTGTTACACTAAATCAATCCGACACAATCAAACAACAATGACCAATTTCATCCACCGCTAAAGGCTGTCAGCAACAACCTCTATCTACCTCAACCAATACTGATGCATCTTCAAGTTTGTTATTATTAACCACCTATATAAAGTTATGCTCAAATATATATTTACATTTTAATGTATTTTTTGTTATCATTATTCTTTTGTTGTGAGGTTCCAATAACGGAATAAGAAAAAGAGGTATAGGTATCACTAAAGATTCTGAGTTGTAACGTATAAATGCTGCAATGAACAACAAGTTGTCTATGCATATTAACCCCACATAATGTCGTCCTATTGACAAGATCCAATCAACAAAATTGGCTACTGAGTTAGGAGTCACTGTCAGGAATGAATTGCCTTGCCTTCAACATTTGAGATAGTTGAAGGAAGACAACTTGATCTAGAATGCTTTGGACAAAGTTTCAATAAATTTTCAATTCATTTTATTATATGCAAATTTGTTTTACTTATTTAAAAAGTAAGTTAACTTTTGCGTGTTTTTCATAGATGAAGCTCAATATCATCGATATCAAGAATCCTAAAGTTTCAAGTTGTGTGAGTTCACTGTTGAAACAAAGGACGAAAGATCATCGTTATTGACTTCATAAATACTACAAGTCTTTTTCTTCAGTTGATGAGGCAAGGAGGCATGTTCCAGAAAGAGTGAATCCATAAATTTGGAGTGAAATGTGTGATTATTGGGTGTTTGCGAAGGTTAAGGTTTGTCTTCGTTCTCTTCACATTTGCTTCCATTAATTTTGTTTTTGCATTTAGTGACTATTTCTTTTCTTTATCTAGGAAAAGTGTGAGAAAGCTAAAGTTAATAGAACAAAAATAAAAACTCCTCACAACGTCGGATCCAAATCATTTGTTGTCATACGACAAGCATTTGTAAGTTCTTTGTTTAGAAGTTATTATTATATCATTAAATACAATATAATATATTGTGTTTCAATTTTTTTATTCATTTAACAGAGTTAGACTCAACTACACGGATAAGAGTGTGATAGGATCATACTTTACAAACTGACACATTTCAAGGAAAGTGAAGGTTGGATGTTTGAAGAAGCGCAGAATATTTATGTAAGTATAAAAATTATAATTTTAGAGTTTATTTATTTATGTAACACTAACTAATAATATTTTAATTACATCTCGATTTTGCATATTAAATTGTAGGACAAGATGTAGTAGTTGTTATAGATATTATTGTCTGACGAAAATGAGCTCAATGTAGATGACATTTGCAACGTCCTTGGTACAAGATTAGGGTATATCAAAGATTTTGGATATGATCATAAGCTAATTGATTCATCATCGTCATGATCAACATATGTGACAACATTTCAAGAAGAGAACCGCTAGCTTAAGGCTCAATTACAATTTAATAAAGAAAAGTTAGATCGTACTAAAGAAAATTATAAGTTAATGAGTAAAAATTAGACTGCACTAAAAGAGAGTTAACCAAGCTTAAAAAAATAGTCAAACAATTGCTTGGGTCAAACTATGTAAGTAGTAGTGACGATGAGGAGTCTTAGTTTATCCATAAATTTTTATTCTTAGTTTATCCATAAATTTTATCTTAACTTTTGTAATTAACATTTAATTACATTTTTTTTATAAAATGCATTTAATTTTTAATTATGACACATTTTTATTTTATTTTACTTAATTATTATTCAAACAATGTTACCAACAATAATTTAAAAATGTGAATTAATTATAATTCAAACCATGTTAAAAACAATAACATGAATTATAAGTATTATTAATAATTATAATTAAATGATAAATTTGTAATAAGAAAGTATAAATAAAAATACAAATTTGTCACTAAAACCTTTTAGATACAAATACAAAATCATCACAAAATATTTTTACCTACGCTTTCCAAAACGTCTCTAATAACCTTTAGCTACGTTTCAAAAAATGTAGCTAAATATTTTCTGCTACGCAAATAAATCGTGGCTAAAAATTATTACCTATGCCTAATCTAACAAAGCTAATTAACTTTAGCCACCAAAATGAAACATTGCAATACGTCATTTGCGACAATTTTGTTTCTCTTCGCCCATTACTATTTGCAACGGACACATGATCGTAGCAGAATCATTTCAGCGATATGATTTGGAGAAAATATCACGGATAATTATTTGCTTCCGAGCTTTTGTGATTATTTGTTTAACGAATTTTGACAGTCGTAAAAGCTTTTTTGTGACAGTACATTGTCTTTTAACGTCGAAATTTTGCGTTGCCAAATCTCTGGTCTCTTGTCATGATACCATGCATCTATAACCGAACAGATGGACCAAGGACATATATATTCAAGAATTCTAATATAAATGTTGTGTGAAGAGGAAGGGCAAGAGGATTCCAATGATTCCTTTCTTGTATAAATAGTAAAATTAAGTTGGAAGCACAAATGTTCTCGCAGAATAAATTTTCTAATGCAAGATACAGGAGTGAAGAATAAATAGATTGGGTGATACGTCAAACGTAATTCCAACGCCCTGAAATCCTCCAAGTTTTCCTACGACTGCGCAGCAAGTATTGAATTCACATTAGGAGACAGAATTTCGCAGGCGATAACGTTGTTGGTCTTTCATTTCATGTTCATGTTCTCATTCCAATTTTATTGAACGTGGCCTTCGGGAGATTTATGATGGAGGTGTGGAAATTTGTCAAAACGAAGCAACATGGCAAGTGAGGAGTGAACTTCCACTAATTAAAATGGGAAGACGAAGACTAACATTAACTTTAATGACCCAAGTTTCACGGTTAATAAATGAGAATTGTTAGTCATGATTTTTTTTTTTCTCTTGTGGGGTTAACAAAATTATTTCAATGGGACCAAATGTATAGAAAAAACTTTTAATTATCACAGTAATTCGTAACTACAGTACAGCTTTAACTTGAGAGTGAGCGTTGAAGCTCCTTTGTGACTATACAGTTACAGATTCAAGTTACGAAAATAATTTCTTTATAAAAATGCAAAGAAAAGTTGCACACGTTGATCCTTCTTAGACTTTTATGTACTAGGTACGTTGACTTTAGTACAACTTTAACTCGTTTATTTAAAATCTTCTTTATCCCATCTTTAACCTTCTTTACTACTTGGGGCAGCAACTCTAATCTACCAGTAAACCAAGCTTAATTTTGTCAATGCCTAACGTCATATATTGAAGAATTTTCCCCACGACACGATAAGCTTTGCCTATAAATGTTGCAACCCTCATAAGGCTACTTCATTATACCAGCAAGCAAGCCAAGCTAGTTAAATTCTGAACCAATATTGTTGTAGTTAACAAGTGGAAGGGATGGGCAGTGCGATTCCAGTTCTTATTACGTTATGCGTGGTTTTATGCTTCGTCACTGTAGCACACGCAATACAAACATACGCTATTTTCTTTGATCCTCCAGTGACCCCGCGTAAGTAGATGTTAAATTTTGAAGCATCTATAACAATTTAAGTACACATGCAAATTTCTAAGCATCTGTAACAATCTAAGTGCATCAATGGACCTTATTTGTTTTCAACAGGCTCAGCTTGCTATGAGAAGGTAGACAAAGGGCCAATGGTTACAGGTTAGATTTTAAATTGTTATCTGAAATCGAATTGTCTCTCTAATATTACGACTGCGATTTGGACTATTACCTCAGTTTGTCACAATTATACTTACACGATTGACAATTGTCGCAATCTGTATAATTGTATTGGAATTTGTTGTCTACAATATAAAACACTGATTACAGGTGTAAGCAAGGAGCTGTGGAACCCTGGAATTTGCGGGAAAAGAATGAGGGTGAGATGTGTAAAAGGTGCAAATCTAGCTCCACGCCCTTGCAAGCAAGGCACTGTTGTTGTCACTGTTGTGGACTTCTGTAGAGACGTTTGCAATGGAACTCTCAATCTCAGAAGAGAAGCTTTCTCTCAAATTGCTGATACTAATGCTGGAAAAGTTGTGGTGGATTACAAGTTTATATAACTTGCTAGCTAATTAATAGTAAGTCAGTCCAACCAGTCTGTACTCTCTATATATTTTTAACACGCGATTCAAACTAAATACATGTTATCAAGGAAGTGTTAACAATTTATTCTTCTTCTCTTCTTTTAGGAGATTGATCCGGTGACGAAGTAATGCTTGCAAGAGATCAATAAGAGCCTTATGTTTAACCTGCATTAGATGGTGTAAAATTATGAGCAGAATGTCTAAAAATAAATGAAGAGAATAAAACTAGTTATACATATACATGTGTGGAAATAGTAATTACTATGAACCTTGGTAACTATGTTTTATGAAATGATTCCTTTGTGTTCATAATTTGGATTCACATACTCAAACCCTCGAGAATTAGGCCATCAACTGGGTTTGTGAGAAAAGACTTAAGCGAATTATCTTCGGCCTTCTATCAAATTTTAGCCTAAAGGAGCCTCATATCCTGGCCAAATTGGACTGCAAAGACAAAAGAAGGATTATATCGAAACTAAATTAGTCAATATAAAATCCAATATTCATAAAAGTCACTAAGGTGTGCTTAATTAATGGGTTTAGGAAGGTATCCGTAGATAAGGAATAAAAAACGTTTGGTTGGTCCTATGGAAGCATGTCGAATTCTTTGTCCCCCATTCTCTCTCCCCCTCTTGTGACTCCTATTTCTTCAGTTGCTTCCAGTCTAGAACAAACCGTTCAAGCAAGCTGTTGAAGAATTTAACTAAGCCTCATTTGTGACGGAACATCAAGCATTTTTTAACAAGGATATGGATAAACAGCAATTCAGATTCTTACAGAGACGATAAAGAGTACCGCCACTCCAAGGGAATAGTGCTTGGTTGGTGGAGATGAGAACATACACCAACTTTAAAGAGCTTATAACGCATAATTTGACCTCCCTACACTGCCAGTGTCTCCTCTAGACTGGGAGTTCTCAGAGAATTGGAAATTAAGATCGGCTTTGATGTTATCGTTCAGGTGATTTATGGGTGCCAAAGAGTGGTAAGGCATTAAAGAGGAAGAATGGGATCAAGGGTGTTCAACCCGAATAGCTATGTTTAGCAAGGAATAGAAAATTTATAATTTTAAGGAGATGATTTGAATTTTTTGGGTCAAATTTGAATAAACAATTTAATCCTGACTAGGTATCAAATTTATATATTTCTTAATATGTTTGAATTCTGAATAAATTTAAGTTTGGATTTAAATTTCAAGAAAATCTAAATTTCAAACAATTATCTTTGAATCACATATTTTAAAAGTAAAATTAATTCCTAGTTATTGCAAACATTTTTATTAAAAGTTAATAAAGTTCAACTAGGTTAAAATACAGTGAAAATTTCAAATTCATTATAATTGTGGACGAGAAACCACTTTAGATTAGGTATGGTAATTGGATTTGGGTTTGTCCAATTTGAAGTTAATGGAATAGGTTTGATTTTACTAACATTCGGGCCGGGATCATATATAAAGAATGAGCCTAAGACTCAATTCGATCAATACTTAAAATAACGTTATTTTCATTTGAATTTAATAAAGCTTAAGAATAAAATGACCTTGTTTTGAGAAGCATTTTACAAAGTTTAACCTAAAATCAATTTAATTTTAGGTGACTTGTTAGGCTCAATCAAATATTGGCACATAAAGAAAATGCAAATTGAAGAGTGTGAATTTTAGTTGCTTCAATAAATAATGGTTCATGACATTATCTATGTCGATATCTCAAAAGGAAAGAAATGAATTATGTACCATAAGAACCTTGTCGGCAAAAAAAATTCCAAAATATATTAGTATCAATTTCAGGCACTTATTGGTACCAATCATTTCAAATAGTATCAGCCTACCAATAATACCTGTCACACGGTTAAATTGCAAATATATTGGCATCATATTTAGGGGATCAAATCTTCTGTACTCATTAGCCTGTATCAACTCAGTTCTACGCGATCTTATCTAAACATTTCTCTGAGTCCCATATATTTATGTGGATGAGATCGCGTGTAATAAAATTGGTACAGGCTAGTGGATACATAAAATTTCATTCCTATATTTAGTTTCAAGTGCTAGTTGATATCAATCATTTCCAATAGTATTAGCCTACCAATAATACATGTAAAATAATAATCGTAAATTAAAGAAATTCAGGAAGTTAATTAAAAGATCCTAAATCAGTTGTCCTCCCCCTTCTAAGACCTAACTGCTACCTGCCTCTTTTAACCTTCCTTTACTCCACTCTGCTATTGCTGCCTTCTCACTCTCACTCTAATTCTCGGCTCTCCCTCTTCTTTGTTCTGCTCTACTTTGCTTTCCTTTTCGTCGCTTCTTGGTTCTCCATCACCATCCATTGTTTGCTCTATGTTACTTGATTGTCGCAAGTCACCTTCTATAGATTTGCTCCACCTCGCTTTGCAGCTCCGTAGTAGTACAATGTTAGCTTTTGCGTTGCTTTGTAACTTTATGTTGGTGACTTAGCCCTCTTTGGTTAAGGAATTGATAATGGAATAAGCTGGAACATAACGTACTTCTTTCGTTTGATTGTGAGTTTCATAATTGAATGAAACAGAATAAGATGGAAGCAAAGAGTTTTATGTAAAGTTTCATTCCATCCTAAATAATAAAAATAAGAAACTCTCAATCAACAAAGAGTTTAAAATGAAAAAAGGAATCACAGGAACAAAGACACTTGTTTTATATCTTTACAATCAACAATTATCCATTTTACCAGCAAGAGCACATAGCCTCTCAATCAACATATTATCCATATTATTATTATTATTATTATTATTATTTTGCTCATATATTTGCATTTTAGGCTCACATGTCCTGGGTTGGAGACTAACCTATAAACTCTATCTTAAGATAGTTTTGTCTCAGATAAACTAATATATTTAGTTAAAATAAACTTAGAAATAAGTTTCTAAAACCACAAAATTAGAAATGATTTTTCTAATAAACAAACTAAAACTCTATCTTAAGATAGTTTTGTCTTAGATAAACTAATATATTTAGTTAAAATAAACTTAGAAATAAGTTTCTAAAACCACAAAATTAGAAATGAGTTTTCTAAGTTTGTTACAAACTAATTAATTTAGTTAAATTAGTTTCTAATTAATATAAATTATTTAAGTTTTTATAACAATTTTTTTAATTTAAACTAATTTGTATAGTTAAAATAAACTTAGAAATAAGTTTATTTTTTGGGTTAAAATTTGATTAAACTTAGAAATAAACTAATTTCTTTGGTTTATTTTCTAGTTAAATCCATACTAATTTGTTTAGTTGAATTTAGATTAAACTTAGAAATAAACTAATTTTATTGGTTTATTTTCTAATTAAATCAATACTATTTTGTTTAGTTGAAATTAGAAAGGAGTTTTATTAGAAATTAGTTTTTAATTAAACCAAGATAAATTGATTAGTTAAATTATAATTTAAATTAGAAATAAGTTTCTAATTCAATCTCACGAAGTCATATTTAAATATGATTAGATTAGAAATAAGTTTCTAATTAATTAGGTGTTAATAGCGTAATTTGATTATTGCAATATATTGCTAATAGAATTAAATTATTTCCATTATATGAGCATGCGTTCGCTATGTGTTAGACAAAATAATTTGTTTATTTTGTGTACTATTTTGATTCCTGAAAATTTGTTTTTCAGGAAGATGGCTATTATTAAGCATACATTTAAGCTTATTCGATGTGAAGCATAGAAGAGACGTATTGCCAGCATATATGTACAGTTAGTTAACATGCGTTTAATGCCTGAAGATGATCTAACACAATATGTTATTTCAGTTAATAACATGATGCAAGGGTTATACTTTGGAGGTTGTCTAGCTTATGCAGATGTTGAAGTAAAGTATATGACTTTGCTTATGACATTACCTCAACCTCAAGGTGAACTGTTACGAATGCTCTGTAATAATATGCCTACTAAGAAGACTTATAATTTTTTAGTGATGGAATTTATTAAAGAGATGAGTAGAAGGACGTTGATTAGGACTTTGTATCATATAGGTCTTCCAATGGAAATAGTAAAAGCTATTGTACATCGAGCTTCGCGAACTGTTTCACGTAAACTTATGAACTCATTTCTGTGCATGGTTCATTACCTATAGGCTATTCGTAGGATGTAACACATTTAATGCAATATGTTATTATTATAAGAACAAAGTCTTGGTATGTATGTAATATGTTTACATGTATATCATATAGGAATTCATCTAAAGTAAGGTAATTAGGATTCGATTCTTGTATGAATGATGATTGAACTCATTAGTAGACTTTTGATTTCATAGGCAATTATGATCTTATTATAGAAACTTAGTGTTTCAAACATGGCTACTGCTTCAAAGAATATTGTTGTTGAACTCAATAGGGGTGAGAAACTCAATGGTGACAATTATAAAATCTGGAGTATGAAAATCCAATATGTACTAGAGGAGCAAGAGGCTCTTGAACCATTAAACCTAACCATGGAAGTTCCTAAGGAGGGCATTACGGCCTAGCATAAGAGGGATCGTGATGCATATGAATTATGGAAAAAGAACAACTCTTTAGCAAACATCACGTTATTGATATCATGTGAGAGTTCCATAAATTCAAAACTACAAAGGACATATGGTCTGCATTGGCTGCTCATTTTGGAGGTGCTTCAGTGACCAAAGTGAGGTCACTTACAATTAAGTTTGATACTTATAAGAAGCGCCCGGATGATACAATGTAAAAGCATTTGAGGCAAATGTCCAACATGGTAAGTGAGTTACGTGATGTTGGTCATGAGCTTTCTGACGAGCAAAAAGTACAAGCTGTGATTCGTTCACTGCCTCAGAGTTGGGAACACTTATACTTAGAACATCAAGATAATGGAAGATGCTACGAGACATCTTATCTTAGAGGAAGAGCGTATTGAAGCCTCAGAGATGTCTTTTGAGGCATATGCAGTTAGTTCTAGCTCACATAGAGCTATGAATAAGAAATGCAAGCATCATGGTGGACACAAGTGGAAGAAGAATAAGAAATTCAACCACTCTCCTCAGGAATCCAAGAAGAAAAAATGGAGACAACGTGGAAAGGGAAAGTGTCCCTTCAAGAAGAAGAACATGAAACATGTGAAGTGCTATACTTATGGTAATAAGGGTTACTTTGCTCGAGATTGTACTGAGCACAAAAAGGTACAACTTTATAGTATAAACATTTGTTCTGTGAATGTTTCTTGTTATATTATTCTAACTGAATCACGTCCTTTGTGGATTGCAGACTCAGGAGCAACCAACCATGTAGCGAAGGATTGTGATGCCTTTGTTGAGTTTTGTAAACTCCCACATGGTAGTCGATGGCTTTATATAGGTGACAATTCCAAAGTTGGTGTACAAGGAATTGACACATATAAATTGGACATATGTAGAGGACAACACCTCATCCTACATGAAGTATTATTTGATTCATAGATTAATAGGAATATCTTATCTGTGTTGATGTTAGTTAAACTTGGTTTCAATATAAATTTCCACAGTGGCGGAATGGATTTGTATCTTGGATCTATTAATTATGGTCATGGTTTTTATATGATGGTTTTATTGTATTGGATGTGTTAAAGGAAAATAATAATATTAGTTATTCATTATTTACATCTAGTAATTTCAACAATGATGCAACTTTATGGCATGCTAGATTATGCCATATTGGTCAAAATTGAATTGCTCGATTAGCTAAAGAAGGGCTTTTAGGTAATCTAAGTCAAGTAGGTTTACCTTCATGTGAGCATTGTTTGGCTGGTAAAATGACAAGAAAGTCATTTGGAAAGGGAGCACTAGCTTTATATCCATTGGAATTAACTCATTCTGACATCTGTGGTCCAATGAACAAAAGGGCTAGATATGGGGCCATTTATTTCATCACATTTATAGATGACTATACTTGGTATGGTCATGTCTATTTGATTTCTCATAAATCGAAAGCATTTGATTGTTTCATAAAATATATGAACTTGGTTGAGAATCAATTAGATAGGAAAATGAAAGCATTATGAACTGATCGTGGATAAGAATACTTGTCTGACAAGTTCAAGGCTTTATATGATGAGAAAGGAATAGACAGGAAACTAACAATTCCTAGAATCCCACAACAAAATGGCGCCACTAAAAGATGAAATAAGACGCTGTTAGAAATGATTAGGTCCATGATGGCCCAAGAAAATTTACCAATCACCTTTTGGGGTGATGCGTTGTTAACGGCCACCCATGTATTTAATCGTGTGCCAGCGAAATTAGTTATTAGCACACCATATGAGTCGGGGACTAGTAGGAGACTTGACATGTCAAGTCTCAAACCTTAAGAGTATGCATCCTATGTTTATGATCTCTCTCACAAATATGGGAAATTAGGCCCAAAAGGGAGAAAAAGCATTTTTATTAGATACTCTGAACACTCAAAAGGATATGTGTTTATTGATGAACAAGGTAATGAAGGTGTAACTGAATTTGAATCATGAGATGTACCATTCTTGGAGAATGATTTTTCCAAGGAAGGAATTGATTATCAGGAAACTTTTTTACCTATTGTAAAGTTTGCTTCAATTCGTCTTATTCTAGCTATAGTAGCTAGTATGGATCTTGAATTACATCAAATGGATGTAAAAATTGCTTTTCTCAATGGAGAATTAGAAGAAGAAATCTATATGGAACAACCTTAATATTTCATTAAGGTTAGTCAAGAAATAAGGTTTGTTGATTATTAAAATTGACTTATGGCCTTAAGCAGTCTTCAAGATAATGGTACATTCGTTTTTATAACGTACTCATTTCGTATGATTTTCAAATGATTGATGAACACCATTGTGTATATGTTAAGAGATCCAAAGATAAATTCATGATTTTATCTTTATACATGGATGATATATTGATTGCTTGTAATGACTGTGTGTTCCTTAAACAAATCAAAGATTAGTTTATCATCTAAATTTGAAATGAAAGGCATGGGTGAAGCGACATACATTCTTGGAGTCAAGATTTCAAGAGATCGTTTAAAGAGATTGATATCACTTTCACAAGCGATGTACATTCAAAGAATTCTTGAACGATTCCGTATGCAAGATTGTAAACCAATTGATAATCCTATAACTAAAGGTGAAGGCCCTAGTAAGAGAAATTGCCCGTCAACGCCACAAAAATGGGAGCAAAGGAAGAATGTTCCCTATACTAGTGCAGTTGGAAGTCTTATGTATGCAATGATGTGTACAAGATCAGATATTTATTATGCTATTGGAATGGTGAGCAAATATCAATTAAATCCAGGCTAAACACATTGCAAAGCAGTAAAGAGAATATTGAGGTATCTAAAGGGAACTGTGGACTATGCATTATGTTATTAAGGCAATGATCTACATATACAAAGGTATATCGATGTAGACTGGGGAGGAGATTTAGATGAAAGAAAATCTATCTCAGGATATGTATTCTTGCTAAACCATAGAGCAATATCATGGAAAAGTAAGAAACAATCTTATGTTGCATTATCCACAATGGAAGCTGAATATATAGCATTCTTAACTACAGTATAAGAAGCTGTGTGGCTTCATCAATTCTTAGTGCATTTGGGAGTCACTAAAAACTAAATTGATCCAGTGACTATTAATTGTGATAGTCAAGTTTCAATCGTTTATACTAAAGACCCCAAGTTTCATTGTAAGACAAAGCACATAGATACTAAGTATAATTATGTGAAAGATATAGTTGCACAAAGAGAAGTGAACATGAATATATATCTACATGAGATATGATCACAAACCTAATGACAAAGCCAATTTTCAGAGATGTATAAATTGGGCATGTAAAGTCACTAAGACTACATAGATGTTGACATGTACTGATAAACATTTCTCTGTGTAAGTTCACTCATTATAATGTCATATTTTGGACATAATGGCTTTGTTTGGCAAGCAGCTGATTGCGTTAGCTGTTAGTTGTTAGCTGATTCTATCAGCTGATTTGACCAGTGAATTGCATTAACTGCTTGTTAGAGATGTTTGGTAAAATTAGTTGTTTATGTGTAAAATGACTTATAAGGACATGACTTTAAAAGAAATTATAAGGGTATGAATATTATATAGCTTAGTATTTTGTTGAATATTCTTATATGAATTTAAATTTGAGATATTTAATTACACAAAAATTAAGTTTATAACTTTAATAAAAAATATAGAACATTTAATTTAAAATGAGTAATACAATTAACTTGTGAATATTATTTAAAAATTATATAAAATTGTAGTATATATATTTAAAATGTTATATTATAAAAACATTTTTATTAAATTACTATTTGGTTATATATAATAATTTAAGATAATTATACTTCTTTTGGTAGCAAAAAACTATTAAATAATTAAACTTTGAATCATTCATCTGAAACAGCAATCTTTAACAATCCCAATAAAAAGTAAAGAATCTAGAGAAAATGATAGGAATGAGACTGTAACAAAAAGGACAAAATTGACATTGGAAAAAAATAATTTAGCTGTTTGATGAAAACACTCCTGTATAGGAGCGTTTTCATTTTTGGTTTTTTTAAGACAAACAACAATTGGATCAGCTGCTCTCCAAACAGCTTTTATAGCTGTTTGAAGGGTCAAACAACTTAAGCATACCAATCAGCTAAAATAATAGCTGATTGGTAGCTAACCAAACTAGCCCAATGTGTGATGACGATTATACATTATGTATCATTTGATTCACGAATATATATGTTTTGTACAAATATATTTTGGGATGAATCACAAGAATATGAGACAGATTAGAGATTGACCCTCTCACACGGGAAATCATCTCTAGTGTTTATGCTGGCTAGAGATGAGACATGTTTGAAGTTTATTATCTAGGTGATAATTGAGAGCGAGAAACTTAAACCATGAATGTCATAAAGAAATTGGTTCAAAGTGATTTAACGATCACTATATCTGTCTTACATTGCCAGATGTGAGTTTTGAATAAGTTTTTTTTTGAGTAGATAAGTGAACTCAAGTTAAACATTGAGTATGTTTAAACTATCATCTGTACGTATTTCTTCAATGAAAGATGTTCAAGTTAAATGAAGTGGGAAAATATCGTAGCACATTACTTGTACCATATGTGCATAATTGACCATAACAAGGGATTAATGTAAGCCTATAGATCTCATCTTACATTGTGTGAGACCCTTGAGGTTGATTAAAACCTCATAATATACCCTTATGACTTTTGTTTCATTCTTGAGAATTGAAATTAAGGTTTGCTACTTTAGGTTGTTGCCAAAAGATCATGCAAGATGCAATCATATGGAATAATTCTAAGAAACCAAATTAAATTTAATTCAAAAGAGAATTGAGAACAGAGGTAGGTCATTTATTTTAAATCATTGACTCGCATAAAAAGCATTCATAGATGGCCATCATCTCTTTAGTAGAGAACTTGAATACATTCATGACACAAGAAAATAAATGAGATCAAAGGAAAGTACAAATGCGAGATATGACCTAGGGTATAGCATACAATGTCTACTCAAGGACACATAAGTCCTAGGATCAATTTGTTAATCATGATGTCATATACTCCCAACAGATATATGGCAATGGGCTCTCGTCATATGCTGGTCACACCGGTTATTGAATATGTATGAGTACTGCAGAGCTTTTTAATTAGATTAAAACCCATAATGTGTGAGTGGGAGATATTGGATCATATACACCCATGAAGGGTATAATAGTAAATGTTATTTAAATAACTACAGAAGGTAGTTATTGTTTTTGGTATGTTTAAAAACAACAAAACGATATGTAGAAACATCTGAGTGTGTTTTCGATTTTCTGCATTATGTTGTTTCATACGAAAGAACAAGAAGAGTGAAAGATATGTAGAACAGTTCTTTAACTGGTGGAAATCCAACAAATAATTCAAGTATGTGATTATTTGTTATTTATGCATATGAAATGATCCTAGTTTTAACATGATTTACGTGATTATGTTGTTTCTTCATAATCTAACAGGATGGAACATAAACTAATAAATACATACTACATAATATACCCTCAATAATTTTTCTTAATTCCAAATCATACAAGTAGCTACACACGAAAAAACCAATTTGTTTTGCCACTCAATTGTCACTTTTTTAATCAAATTCACACTACTTCCCTGGGAAAAATAATTGGATGCAAGAAAATTTAATAACTTTCTACTTCTGAACTAATAAAGTTGAGTCTTTTAGCTTATTATAGTTGTGATCGTGTGTTGGGTATTCTGGTTTGTGCCTATAATTGGTTTTTTATATATCTTTAATTGTTTGTATATATTTCTTATAAATAAAAATATAAATAAATAATTTTAAAATATAAATCACATGTGATAGAATAAAATTTATTAGATAATTAATAATAATATTTTTATATAATTAATAATAAATTGTATATAATTAATAATAAAGTAATACAAATTTTATTATTTTAAAATATAAAATATATAAAAAATTATTTGTCACTGTCACTTTTTAATTGAACATAATTTCTGTTTTAAAATCACTGTCACTTTTTAATTGAACATGATTTCTGTTTTAAAATCATATCTTTAAACCTCTTGCAATAGCCATGTTAATATCAGGGGTATAATAGTCATTTATTATATATTCCATTCCATTCCATCCATCTTCTAAATAACATTTTACTATATTACATTATGAACCCTTGCATTCCTTTTAAACAACCAAGCAAGCCTTTAGTGTTTAACACTTTGGGCTAGGTTGCCTATGCCTTTTTTAAACATTATAATATAATTATACAAGAATAAATTTTCTAGTTTAAGTAACACTTTAACTTCTTTTATAAGAGTATTTCTATTTATTAACCTGATTTATATGTCTTATTAAACTAATTTTTTATATTATTGTGTTGTTAAATTTATGTATATTATTAATGGGTATTTTTGTGAATGGTTTCATGAAGACTTAAAGATGAAGTTCTATTTATTTAATTTTTAGCTTATTTTTATTATAATAATTATAAAAATGAGAAAAATTTGGAATCTTTTTATTATTAATTTTTAATTGATTTATGTGAAATATAAAATTCGCAAATTGTTTTCTGTATATAAAGAGTATTTAATATATGATTAAATCATTTAAACATAAGATGTAATATATTATTTAATCATTTAATATATGCAACCAAGTTTTAAAAAAAATGTTCGCATCCTTATATTATTGTCATTAGAAAATGACATGGAAAATACATATAATTAATCTTTGGAAAGGAATATTTCTAACATAATAGCAAACTTGCAAATGCACATTAATTATCCTAATGGATAGTTAAATATAAAATAGAAAATAGTTCATAAGAATTGATACAAGTGTTAATCTCTTTGTTATAGATTTCACAGGTAAATGAACTTATCAAACTATAGTATAATGTTAGTCAATATTGAGTGTCGATCTTATAAGGACTACAATTACTAATAATAATATATTTTCTATTATCTAACTGATAAATAGGAAGATGATTTAATTAAAACTAAACTAAACTAAAATTCAACACAAATAATAGACGAGAACATAGATAACACTAAGATTAATCAATATCAAATAACTAGTACCTAGGTAACGAATCTCTCTAAGATTTCTTAAATCTTAATCTTTTATTATGCAATTCAATTATTGACTGCTGGACGGTATAATTTATATCTTTATTAATATATCTTTCTCAAGATTATTAGCAACCAGTCCTTGATTGATTAACTAAAACCTCTTTTGGTTAAAACTTCTAAGATTGCATTATTCGACTCATGAATTTCACTCTTAGGTTTGTCCTTAATCCAACAGATTTATGTTAACCTATCTTTAGGTTTACATACAACTCCTTTTAGGATCTATTGATACAAAAAGACTTCTCAATCTCAACCATACGTAATCATACATTGAATTAATATCCCAATTATATATTAATTCAATACTTAAAACATATAATTGAATAACAATGAATTAATTAATCAAATTATATGAAATAAAAGATCAAATCGCAATATCCATCCTAGCTTAGGGTTCATCATACCTAGGCACTAAAGAAATTTATACATAAGCATAGAAAATAGAACAAACATCAAAAGTTCAAAAGAATAATTAAAAAATAATCCATAATATATAATCCCCTTTTCTCTAATGTAATCCCCTTAAAACATCAATAGGAAGTTGTTCTCTATTAGATCTCTAAAGTAATCTTTGTGTTTTTCCCTATCATAGCTAGGTTTAGAATTGTGTCTTAAATTCTAACTTTGCCTCTAATTTTGAGTCTAATTGCTTCTCTCACGTTTATTCTTCACATTTACCTTTTATAGTGCAAAATTAGAATTTTTGGCATATACATGGCCAGTCACACAATTATGTAAGTGACTATATACCTTAAAAAACACTTCAAAATTATAAGTTTACACATTCACAAGAGCTTATATAGGTATAGGACATGACTGTATATGCTACGTATAGGGGTGAGTATCTTCATACGGGTAAAGTAATGTCTTGAAGCTTTATATGTTCATAGTGATTTAAATAGTCAATTATACGATCATGTATGTTATTTACGTAGACATGTACTTCATCACATAGGTGTATACCTCTAAAATAGCTCAAGTTTTTCCATTTTCTATCTTGATTTCTCTCAAATTCTTTTCCTTTTGATTCACTGAGGTAATTGAGACTTGAAAACACACAAAAAATATAATAAGTACTAAAAATAATCAAATAATCTAGCAAAACATACTAAATATGGGCATAAAAAGATATCAAACGTTTATCATTATTCCTACCCAACAAGAAAGGATTGTTGCATGTGAAGTAAGGAAGAGAAAAGACATGTTTAACCCTTTTGTACCAAGAACCACCCCTAGAGCTTAACCTTTAATCTGTAATGCCTTATAATTTAAAGAAACAACTTATAATGTGGATATGACAATGGTTAGAATGTGGGATGATGTAGGTGCATCATTTAATACTGCTCAATTTTATTATCACCAGCCTATGGTGGAGGTTATTTCCTCTTATAGTCTAGGATATAAAATTCCTTCAATTGATAACTACAGAGGTAGTCTTTTAAAAAACTCTTCTTTTGAAAAAAAAAGTTGACTTGGGCAACTAATTGGTGTTCAATTATGTTTAATGGTTAGACAATTAGAGCTTATTATTACTTTTTTTAGCTTTTTTGCTAAAGGAATAATATTTTTGAAGTATATTAATGCATTTAGCCTTGTCAGAAATGATGATATTTTATTTTAGATATTTGATAAAGTTATGAATAAAATTGCTTGAAAACATTGTACAATTTGTTACTGATAATAATTCCATTTCTAGATCAATTGAAAAAAGGTTGCAAAGTAGGTAATTCTTTTTATTAGACTTCTTACGCTACACATTGCATTAACCTATTGCTAGAAAATATAGCAGATCCTGGATGTTTTCCTATCATTGATAAAAAACAGTGTAGAAAGTAAAAAAATGTGACTAAGTTCATATATAATCCTACATAGGTCCTGAATTTGATGAGAAAGGATTTCTTTAGTGGTAGAAATTTGTGTCATCCTACTATTAAAAGCTTTATGGTTGAGAAAATCTGCAAGTGCACATAATCATTCCTAGAACCTATAAATCAAGTATTCCAAGGTCATCTCCCACAAGGACTAACATCCTCACTACTGAATTAATTATAATTACTTGAACTAAAATAATAAGAAAATTAAAAAGATGATTGGATTAGAGCAGACAATAAATTTTAAAGACTATAAATAAACAAACAAGGAAAATTTGATGATTTAGACTTAGGGCTTTGGAGTTCACCAATTTAAATGATTGATCAATAAATTATGGATTTGATTGAAAGATAGATTATAATAACAATTGCTCAAATTTACTTATATTCTCTCTCAAGACATATAAGAATACATAACTAGTTTATTTCCATCTCCCAATGCAAAACCTAACTAGTCAAATTCATTAAGAACAAGCAACCATAAGTTACCAAACTAGTTCAGGACATCTCTATCTTTAAATCTAATGTGTTTACCTTGCTAGTGCAAAAATCATACTTCACATCTCAGTTCATCATATAATTCCTATGATTGCATCTATGGTGATTAAGTATAGAAACAACAATGAAGATCAAGAAAGATAAACAAAACCAAAGAAGTCTCATTCAAAACCAATCAATCCATAAAATATAAATCAATCCCCTAAATTAGGCTACGTCTCTAACCCTAATTTGGGATTTAGTTCAAGAAAATGATAAAAGAATCCATACAAATAAAGATAATCAACATCCAAGAAAGTGTAGAGAGAAGATTGAAAGAAAACAGAATAAGATTGCTTCCAATGCTTGATTGAACCCTTCTTGATCTTCTTCTTTGCCTCTTTTGGGTGCCTCCTTTTTAAATACCTCGTTTTCTATGCAGACCTCCTTGTTTTGGTCTTTAAAATAAGTATTTATAGTGTCTTGGGCTAAAAAAAGTATAAACTTTCCCAAATAGGGGAATAAAGACGTAACAATGCTGTCAAAGTCTATTAGCCAGACTTCAAGTCCATTGGGAGGACATTTTCTATCTTTCAGAGCGAATTTGGCCAGCCATTGTCCATTAGGTGGACATTTTCTATCTTCCAAAGCGAATTTGGTTGGTAAAAGTCCGTTATGCAAACTTCATGTCTGCTGGGTGGACATTTTCTATCTTCCAGTTTTCCATCTTCACTCATGTTCGTTTGAGGGACATGATGTCAGTTGGGCGGACACACACTAGTCATCTATAGAAACACGCAATTTTGACCTTTTAGATGGCAAAATCTCTCCTTAGAGTCTTCACAAAAGTTGTAGAACTTGGAGTCTTCTTCGAAAGCATACTTTAATTACCTTAATTTCACATCCAGAACGAAAGTTATGATTCTTGTCCTAAAATCTATCCATTTATACCTATTAAACAATAAAGTTGAAATGTGAGAATTAACCAAATAAAGCTCAAAATTCATATAGAGATAAGTCAAATTAGTACCAATTCATCCCAAAATTATATATAAATAATTTGACTTATCAAATTCACCCACACTTAAACATTGCTTGTCCCAAATCAAAAACACAAGAAAACTAACTACTAAATCTACAAATAAGGTATTGATTCCACTTGAGTAGGTGTACGGTGGCATTTAGCATATGCCACAAGCCTTTAAACCATTATACGTCTATAATGGAGGAGTTATAGTCTCTTGAGGATTTACCTAAAACCAACGATACCCACAAACATTTTCTTTTCATTATTCCACACCTAATCATCATTACAAACCAATCCAATAAGTTGAAAGCATTACAGGTAAGATTTGAAATATAGACATAAGGCCATATAATACTTCATAAATTAGATCATAAACTAAGCAACAATAAGACATCATAATTCTTCAATTAATCAAAATCACATGCTATGAATGAAATCTCTTATTAAGCATTAACTTTCACATACAAGTGTCTAACGGTGACTCTGAATCATCTTCTAATGAATGTCTCTTACCATAAGCTTGCATCTTATCTACTTCTCCACTACTCCCATTTATGACATATCCATAAATCAAAAAGGTCCTTATTCCTTTAGTTATAATGGGGACAAGGGGTAAAGTAGGATAAGAAAGAAAGGATAGGAAGTCAAACATCCAATAATTAGTAAAGTAGAAATTACAAATATTACAATTATCATTGGCAAATTTTACTGAGAAATTGTCCAACAACCATAATACTTAGGAAACTCCACCAACTTTATTATCATAATTTCCATCATTCTTTTACCTTGGAATCTAAAGTGAACATGCCTAACTTTTCAAAAAACACAATTTAGATGCTAGTTTTTCTTTTTTTTTTCTTTTTTTCACTTTTCACTTTTTTGCTTTTATTTTATTTTATTTCCAGCATGCTCCTTCAATTTCTGTAGAAAACACCCCCACACTTCTTCCTTTGTATACCTATTAATAAGAATGTTGAATGCATAACATTTATAGTTCTATTAAACATTGAAAAAGGGTAGATTTGTTTTTCTTAGTTCAAGGTTCTTTAGAATAGGTTTACAAAAAAAAAATCAAATAATCAATAGGCACAAAGGGTTCACTAAGGGATTGATATATAGAAAGGGTTAGCCATTTCGCTCAAACTCAATCCTAGTGCCTTTTATCACTTTCATGAACATATCATAGTATGATTATGTAACCTCGAAAAGATGCAATGTAAGTTCTAAAAGTAAACATAAATAGAAGAGAAAATTATATCACTTATAAGAAAAATAGGATTAGGTGCAATCCTTTAGACTCAAAATAGCTCACTCGGTGATGTTTACTCATTCAATAGCATGCTCATTCAATATTTAACATTATAACATCCAATTGCGACAAGGTACGTAATCAATTTAATAATGTTATGCATCTTATTTAAGATCAGAGATCTAAAGAATATATTACCCATAATACAATTAACTCATTAAATTAGATTATAATGAAAATTATAATGTGAAAGATGTATAAGTATGCAAACATGCATGATGAAAATATGCAAAATTAGTTAATACAAAACTACACAAAACAAAGGTTAGTATTTTTTAATGGAAATTGTAAGATAATTCAGTGCAAAATAATGCATGCAAAACCATCAATTTACCCCCCGCCCCCGCCTCCCCTACCACACACACACACACACATAGAATCAACATTGTCTTCAATGTTGGGTAAGATAAAAAAAATTATGCAAAGAATGGAATAAGGATTAAAGGTGAAGAAACCCCCTGAAATAAGAAGCCAAAATCCGAACATTATATTCCTATCTCCGATTAAGCTATGCATGACAAAATTATAGAGATAGAACAAAATAGCATTGAAGTTATCCTTACAATTTGCTAAATTAAAAGAAACAAAATAAAATATAGGATTAGATTAAAATAAAGTGCGAAGATAAATGCAAAAAAATTAAAATGCAAATGTAGTCCTATTATCCTATGTTATCATTATCCCTAAGGAGGTGGTTACTGCCCTAAGAAAGCCCTCAACATATCTTCAATCCTGGTTTGTGAAGCTGCGGTATTTCCTACTTTAGCTCGAAGATCTCTAACATCTGCCTGGACTTCTTACAACTGAGCCAGAACCTAATTGTCCCTTAGAACTGGATTAGCTCTAGATTGTTATACAAATGGATTGTCCCTCTCTCGATGCGGATTGACCCACCTGTTAGGAACATCTTTTCTATAGTTAAATTCCTTCATTTTATCAGCATTAATGACATCCACATCAATAGTATAGGCCACAGCTCCATCCTCTTGAGAACCTTGAAAAACACAAACCTTTTTGTCTCAGCCTTGTGATGTACCATTTACCACACAGAAGTCATTATCATCTGGGCATTAGCAATGCCCTAGAATTGGTCATCTGGGGAAAACATCTTGTCCAAAATGTACATGTCTTCATTATGAAGGTATCCTGAATCACTAGCCTTAGGCATTACATTATGAGCAAGCTAGAATGCAACCAATCTAGGTCTAATATGAAGGGAATTGCAATGTATAAAAGTCAGCTAGTTTGTGAATAGCATATCGTCTCTAATCCCATATCGAGACATAGCTTTGAATTTGTCCCATTTATTATCAATTATACATCACACAAATTTGTCAAAAGATGGAATACGGCCACCCACTTGCATCTCTAAATGTTCATTAATCAAATCTTCTATTATGACCACTACTTTCTTATTTATGCTAGAAGTGAGCATTGGAGGTTGTTTATCAGCTACCGCACTGAGGTTGGCATAAAATTGTTTCACCACAGCTAGGTAGTATGCACCTTTGAGGTCCAACAATTTGCCTCATTAAAATTTATCTAAGTTTTCCCTCACATTATATGCTTCATCAATACCCTATTCAACAGAGATTTTAGTCACAAATTTGTTGTTCTTTCTCTTATTAAACCAAATTGCCAATTACTCACTGATGAACATAGCTCTATCAAAATTAGGTTCTCTGCTTCTGCAATAATTTTTTTTACCCCTAGCAGCTTTAGAAGATTGGGTAGAAGCACTACTCTTCCTCGCAATTTGCTTAAATTGTGACATTGAATTATAGCCACACAACCAGTTGTAATCTCAACAAAACATAGCTCAATTTTAACAAACAACCAGTAATCTTAACATAAGGTCAATCATAACTACACAAAATGAAAACAGTCTCAATCTCAACCACAAACCAGTAATGTCAACACAAGACCAATCGTAACAAACAACTAGCAATCTCAACATATGCTCAATCATAACATCACAGAACCAAAATAGTCTCAATATTAACCACAAACTAGCAATCTCAATATAAGCCCAATCAGAGAGCAAAAAAAGAAAGATTGAGGAGATTAGGTTTTGGGTAGTTTGGAATGTTGTAGGATGGTGCTATCGAATGGAAAGAGAAGAATAAAAAAATGGAAATTTGGGAGAATGCCAAAAGCGTGAAATTGGAAAGAAGAAAATAAAGTGGAGAATGGAGAGAGTGCAGGGAAAAATGAAGAAAATGTTGTTTTATATGTGAATATGAGTAATGTCCATTAAGGTGAACTCAGCAGCCTCACAACAGATCAGGAAACTAGAGAATGTCCATATCTGATGGACATTCTCTAGTTTCCTGAGAATGAGAATGTCCGTGTTCGCTACACGGACATTCTCTAGTTTCCTGAGCTACGGTGAGGTTGCTGAGTCTGTTAATCAGACTTCATATTCGCTACATAGACATTCTCTATGAAGCTAAATCCATCCCAAGTAGTTCACTCTTATTTTGCCCCTTCTAACTACTCAATGATACTATAGGACTATATGCATGATGCATGAATGAAAATAGTAAGAATATTAAATAACACAAAGAGACATTGCAACTTATCTTCCCCACACTTAACATGGGTCTTACCTCTAGGATCGATAAGTCATGATCTTACTATTCCTTATGCCAATAAGAGGTGTCACCATGATGTCTCATAAACATTAACCCTATGCATCACACAGTAAACTAGAATAAGAAGATATAAAAAATGAAATTAATAAAATAATAAAAAGAGTTGGAAACATTGGGTTGCCTCCCAACAAGTTCTAAATTTAATGTCTTCAGCTGGACTAGGCCATTATGGTATTAATTGTGGATTGTGATGGTGGAAATATATCCAAACATCTCTCCCTCAAAATAGTGCTTAAGTCATTGTCCATTGACCATAAATGGCTTTCGTTCATCCCTTCCAGTCCCCACGACTCCATGTGGGTATACTTTGGTCACCATGAAAGTGCTAGACCATCTTGACCATAATTTCCCTGGAAACAATTTTGAATGAGAGTTAAATAACAAAACTTTTTGACCAAGTTTAAATTCTCACCAAAGGATATGCTTGTCATGGAAAGCCTTGGTTCTCTCATTGTAAATTTGAGCATTCTTAAAAGCATCTAGGCAAAATTCATCTAGTTCATTCAACTCCATCAACGTCCTCTGTCCAGTTTCTTTGAGATCATAGATCAACTTCCAAGTTGCCCATAATGCCTTGTGCTCAAATTCAACCAGAAGATGGCAAGATTTCCCAAAGATTAATCTATATAGGGATATGCCTAGGGGAGTCTTGTATGTTGTCCTATATGCCCAAAGAGCTTCATCAAGCTTCAGTGCCTAATCTTTTCTTGAGGTATTAACAGTTTTTTCCAAAATTTGCTTGATTTTCCTATTAGACACCTCAACTTGCCCACTAGTTTGAGGGTGGTAAGTGGTTCCAAACTTAAAATGGCATCCATATTTCACCAAAAGAGATTTAAATTGATGATTCTGAAAGTATACCCCGTTGCCATTAATTATAGCTCTTAGAACTCCAAATATTGAAAATATGTGCTTTTTGATAAATTTAACAATACTAGCTCCAATGTTGTTTGACAAAGCTGTAGCTTCCACACATTTAGATACATAATCAACCGCCGCAAGGATGTATTCATTACCAAAAGGATACTAAAAATGGTCCCATAAAGTCCAGACCCTATATATGAAAGAGTTTAACCTCTAAAATCCCTTACTGAGGCTTCTCGTGCTTCCTACCGATGTTCCCTGTTCTTTGACACCTATTACATGTCATAAAAAAAGTTTTAACATCCTTAAAAAGAGTAAGCCAATAAAAACTAGATTGTAAACCTTTGCCACCATTTTGTTAGCATCATGGTGTCCGCCATAAGGAAAAGCACGGAAACAATATAGTACTGACAACATCTCCTTATCAGGTATACATCTTCTAATTATTCCATCAGCACACCTTCTAAAGAGCAACGAGTCTTCCCAATAGTAATTCCTCACCTCAGATAAGAATTTCCTTATCTTATGGTATGAATAATCACTAGGAATAATGTTAGACCCTAGAAAATTAACATGATCAGCAAATCAAAGGAACATTTTCCTTAATAGACCACATATTCTCATCATGAAAGGCATCATTAATCAGTTCAGCTAACATCTTGTCACCTTACTCAAGTAGCGAAAGATGATTAGCCACTGAATTTTTAGATCCCTTCTTGTCTCTAATTTCCAAGTCGAATTTTTGAAAGAGTAAAATTCATCTGATCAACCTTGGTTTGAGATGTTTTTTTGTAAACAGATATTTCAAGGCAGAATGGTTAGTGTAAACAATGAATTTGGTCCCAACAAGATAAGATCTAAACGTATCAAATGCAAAAACTACTGGTAGCAATTCTTTCTCTATAGTAATATAATTAATTTGAGCATCATTAAGAACTTTGCTAGCATAATAAAAACCACGTAGTTTCTTATCTTACTTTTGTCCTAAGACAGCCCTAAGTGCATAATCACTAGCATTACACATCAGCTCAAAAAGGATATTCCAATTCGGTGCAGCCATTATAGGGGTTGAGGTAAGTTCCTTCTTTAGCTTGTTGAAATCATTAAGCCATGCACCAGTAAATTTAAAAGGGATTTCCTTTTGCAACAAAGCATATAAGGGTTTAGAAATCTTAGAAAATCTTTAATAAATTTGTGATAGAACCCTGCATGCCCAAGAAAACTCCTTATTGCTCTAACCAAATTAGGGGGTGGTAATTTATTGATGACTTCGATTTTTGCTGGATCCACCTATATTCCATTATTTGAAATTTTGTGGCCTAAGACGATCCCTTCTTGTACTGAAAAATGACACTTTTCCTAATTTAGCATAAGATTGGTTTCTTCACATTTCTATAGAACCTATTTTAGAATGAACAAACATGCATCAAAAGAAGAACCAAAAATAGAAAAAAATTTCCATAAATACCTCTATTATATTCTTCACAATGTCGGAGAATATGGACATCATATAGTGTTGGAAAGTGGTAGGAGTATTGCACAAACCGAAGTGCAACCTACAATACGCAAATGTACCATAGGGACAAGTGAAGGTGGTCCTCTATGAAAATTTGGTTATACCCTGAATAACTATCTAAAAAGAAATAATAATCATGCCCCGCTAATCTTTCCAACATTTGAACAATAAAAAGGAGAGGGAAGTGATTTTTTCTAGTTTCTGCATTTAATTTCCTGTAATCTACACAAACCATCCACCATGTCACAACCCTAGTGGAAATTAACTCATTACTATCATTAGAGATGACTGTCATACCACCTTTCTTTGGTACCACTTGCGTAGGACTTACCTAAGAGCTATCAGAAATAGGACAGATAATCCTTGCATCAATCAACTTACATACCTCATTTCACACAACTTCCTTCATGTTAGGATTGAGTCTCCTCTGATTATCTATACTAGTTTTGTGGTTTTCCTCTATTAAAATCATATGAACATAAATAGAAGGGCTAATTCTCTTTATGTCAGCAATATTCCATGCAATATCCAATTTATGTTCACATAACACCCTTAATAACTTCTCTTCTTGAGAGGAATTCAAAGAAGAAGAAATAATAACTAGATATGTATTTGATTCTCCTAAGAACGCATACCTCAAATGAATTGGAAGTTATTTTAATTCAAGTTTTGGTGGGATTAATATGGAAGGTAACAATTTAGGTTTAGGAGGGCCAATTCTTCAATTTTAGGTCTATACCTAAAACCATTACCTTGCAATCTATATGCATAGTCCGCTAACTCATCATCCAAATCATTCTCATCTATTCCTAAAACTAGACGTGTCTCTAAAGCATCATCATACATTAATTTAGGAATAGATTCAAGTGTGAGAGAATCAATTATTTAGGAATAGATTCAAGTGTAAGAGAATCAATTACATATATCCTATAGGTGACTTCATCAAAAGAGGGTCCCTTTAAAACTTTGAAAATGTTAAACATCACTTCCTCATCACCAACTCTCAAGGTCAGCTTACCATTTAGGATGTCAATCAATGCTCCACCAGTGGCTAAGAATGGTCTTCCTAAAATTTTAGGAACCTGCATATTGAAATCGATCTCAAGCATAACAAAGTCAACTGGAATTATAAGCTTACCAACTTTTACTAGTAAGCCCTCAACTATACCAATAGGGTATCGAATACATCTATCAACATGTTGCAATGAAATTGTAGTTAATTTGAGTTCACATCCAAGCCTGTTATAGAGAGATAAAGGAACAAGATTAATACTTGCACCTAGGTCACATAAGCATTGAAAAACATTATAAGCTCCAAAGTGACAAAGAATAGTGAAACTCTCTGGATCCTTTAACTTAGGGGGTAGTTTATTTTGTAAAATAGAATTATAATTCTCAGTTAAGGCTACTGTTGTAAAATTATCTAGCTTCTTTTTGTTAGAGATGATTTCCTTTAAGAACTTAGTCTGAATAGGCATCTTAGTAAGTGCTTCAACAAAAGGGACGTTAATTTGGATCTTCTTGAAAAGGTCAAGAAATTTTTGAAATTTGGAATCATCATATTTCCTCTTTACCCTTAGAGGGTATGGTATGGGTGGCACAAAAGAAAATTTTGAAATTGGTGAAGGCTTCTTCTTTGGTTTAGTTTCTTTAGGCTCTTTTTCTTCATCCAAATTCATAATTTTAGCATTCTTGGTTTCATTTATCTTAGCTTCCTTCTCTTTAGGAACCAAACCTTCTACCACCTTACCACTGCTCAGAAGAATTGCCATACAATCCTATTTTGGATTCACTTGAGTATTGTTAGGTAGCTTTCCCTTACCTCTTTCACTTACCTCTTTTTCCACCTAACTGATTTGTAACTCTAAATTTCTATTGGCAGCTTAGTTGGACTAAATGTTCTGCTGTATTACGTGAAATAAATCACTTGTTATTATAGAAATCACGTAATATGTAAGAAAACACAAGAAGGGGGGTGAATTGTGATAAATCATCTAAGATTGAAATCTTTATTAAAAAAACTTCTTGACTTTCTTGAAAGATTCAGACAATTTACAAAACAACTCACTTAATTCATTTGAGTAATGCAATAGCAGAAATAGTATCTATTCTTCTAACAACATAAAATTAAAGAGATAATGGTTAGAGAATATGACACTGCAATTTATACTGGTTCACTCTTAACCTTACTATTAGGTCCAATACTTAGAGTATATATGAGATTTCATTATCCAATCCTCAGAGTATATCTGAGATTTCACTATCTCTTTCAACTTTTACAAGTATTATTTCACACTTGCAGAGCCTCTTCAGGTCTCTTTCGCAAAGTATTCTTTATCTACTATCTTAGCCTCTTTAGGTTGTCGCCTTCCCTTTTACTGAAAATATTTTGAGTTTTCTAAACTTACATTACAGGTCGACTTGATCTCTCTTCTTTCTTATTTTCAGTCAAGTTATTTTTTTCAGTATTGTAAGTAAAGAATTGAGAGCTGAAGGTTTAAAGTTGTAAGGTTGTGTCTTGTGTATATTGTATTCACTTCCTTTTGTTTATAACTATAAGTGATATTTATAATCTAAATCCCCAACGGTATTCTTGAAAACTGCTTGTAGAATCTTCAGAGATCAGTTGTTAGTTGAGTCCTGTAACTAACTCCAACTAACTAACTAATTGACGTTGTAAGTTGTTCTTCAATTATATCGTCTTGATTTGTTTTGTATAATTTGTCTTATGTCTTTACTTCGTCTGATGTCTTTGCTTTGTCTAATGACTTTGCTTTGTCTAATAACTTCGCTTCGTCTAATGACTTAGCTTCGATAATGTTGGGCCTCAATTCCTTTTCTTACTAAATAAGCATGTGTTCAGTTTATTTTGAGGTTGAGTTTGATTAATTTGTTTTGGTTAGGGTTTAATTAGAATGTCTATGGGTGGAGGAGTTTATTTCTTAGATTGATGGAATTAAAAGGATAAATTAAGATTAAGTTAGAGAATTTTATGGTGTTAGTTAAATTAAAAGAATAAGATTGTATAAGGACAATTTGGGAAGATCACTTAAGTTGTTAAAGGTTAAG
>JANZXR010000153.1:100035-119602 GCA_027575705.1 Erythroxylum echinodendron | reverse complement strand
AGCTGAAGCTCATTTCCGCCTTAACATTGATCCCAAATACAACGATCAGCAGCTGAGGGCAACTGTGAGTTCGCTGTTACATGTATACAGAATTTTATAACTTTGCTATCAATAGTTAAAGTAACGAAAATCTCCTTATGTATTCTCTTTGCATAGGTAAATTTGCCCAAAGGAACTGGACAAAGAGTGAAGGTGGCAGTACTTACGCAGGGTACTTATTCTTTAAAATGTTGAATGTTGATCTATGTACTGAATCTAATTTAGTCTCTAATATGAATTGTCAATTATGTATTCTCGAAACTTCTGTGATTGTGCTAGTGTCTCATGGTTTGGAATGTGTCATCCGTACGGTTTTAACAATGTTTGCATATATTCATATACTCTTCTTTTATTTTAATATGAGCTGAACATTTGCAGGTGAAAAGTTTGATGAAGCAAAAAATGCTGGAGCGGATTTAGTTGGTGGAGAGGACCTGATAGAACAAATCAAGGGAGGATTTATTGAATTTGACAAATTAATTGCATCTCCAGATATGATGCCTAAGGTTTTTCTTTGTTCATCTTTGTCATTTTTTATTAGATTAACAGTATAAACATATTTTGGCTACCTCAGATGGTGAAATGGGTTGCTTACTGCTAATAAATTATTTGGTAATGTGAAAATTTTAAATTTTAAACTAAATAGGGTTTGTTTCCTCTTTCAACTATAATATATGTTGGTTACTTCATGCTATTCTCACTGATTTTGGCGTAGATAATAAAGGAGATATTCTCGTGCCCTTTCATAGATCACGCGGGTTGACTGAACTATATCTTACATGCTAATAGGTTGCCAGCCTAGGTAGAATTTTGGGGCCACGAGGATTGATGCCGAATCCAAAAGCTGGTACTCTTGCAACTAATATACCTCAGGTATGCTAGCTATTGTGTTCTGTTATGCGTTTGAGTTTCAGGTAGATTTCAAGTCTCTAGGTCTTTCATTCAGCAGAAAAGTTTATGTAAATGCTTTCAAATGCCTCCATATAACGCACAAGGGTTTGCAGATTTGCTATTATTCCAGTTATTGGTTCAGTTAATTCATAGTGTTTGTGGAAGGAAAAGAAAGAACTTCGAAATTATTTGCTCTAATGTTTTTCAGGCAATAGCTGAATTCAAGAAGGGAAAGGTTGAATTCAGAGCAGATAAAACTGGAATCGTTCACATACCATTTGGAAAAGTCGACTTCTCTGAAGAGGACTTGCTCATAAACCTTATAGCTGCAGTAGTACGTCTCTAACTTTTCTCCACTCTCTTAATTTCTTATGACTACATTGCTCCATCTCTTCTTTCCTGGAAACTACAACATTTGGAAAAGGTTTTAACTTGCAAGCCACATATCCTGTGAAACTTTACAGAAATCTGTAGAAACAAACAAGCCATCAGGTGCCAAAGGAGTATACTGGAAAAGTGCACACATTTGCTCATCAATGGGGCCTTCCACTAAGCTAAACATAAGGGAGATGCTAGATTACAAGCTTCCTCTGGATGTTTCACAATAACTTACTGTACCTGTAAATGATATCCTTCAATTGTCTCCTCTAGAGCTTGCCTAATTTTGGCGAAAGATGATGTTTAAGCGACACAAGGTTGGAGAGAGGTAGGAGATTGTGCATAGTATTAGTAGCTCTCTACCTGTTATGTTAAACATCATCTCAGTTTCTTCTAAACAAGATTCGTATTATGCAACTGATTGCCAAGAATGTTTCTAAGTGGAAGTCCAAGAAGCGTCAAACGATTCAAGGTTAATTCGTTCAGAAAAGGAATTCCTAATGGAGACTCTTACAGGTGGTCGAAACTGGCAATCTGGCAAGTACCATTCAATGTCGTGTGCTGTTTTAGAGCTCATAAAGTTCATCTTCTGTTATAACTAATGAAATCAAAATTAATTCGACCAATTTAATAATAAAAGTTTTAAATCGATTAATTTTTTATGACAATCTCAGTCTTCTTTCCTTCCTACCGAAGCAAAACCCCAAAGATGAGTACATGACTTTCTTAATGACAAGCAAAACCTTATTTTGCTAATGATATGAGAAAATAAATATTGATAAAGAACAAGTATTCTTTTTAATTACAAAATCCTTCTCCCTCAATTTCAACTATGACAAGAATTATGAGTATTATAATATCCTTAACATAAATTATAATTTAATGTGACATGGGAATTACATGTCAGACGAAGCTTAATAATACACCCCCTCTACAAATTCCTCTTACTTGAGCAAAGCATGGACTGTAGTTGAATAGCAGTATCTTAAAATATATCTTGAAGACACCCTAACATGAAGATATTTGTAATGTTCAAGATATCATTATAAACATCTTGTGCTCAAACCTCTTACTGAAACTTCAGCAATTACAAATGCGCACTGAGGGAACATTCACCGCCATTACTCGCCAGATACCCAAAAAAGAAAGAATACAAGAAAAAAGCGCACCGAAACATAGCAATTACATCATCAATGGAATGTAGAGAGACAAGAGTTAAATGGTATGCCTCTCTCCACTATATGACATGTTAGTAATATTTAAGGAATACATATTTGTCATAATGACGCAAAATCTATATATAAATATACAACCATGACAGGTCTCTAGGATTGTTACCAAGTAGATTCTGCAAGGACCTCTTTAATAGCAACAACACTTTAGCATGGATTTCTTCCAACCGACACTGCTATAGTTCCCCAACAGTCACCTTCCTTCCACACTGGAAAGACAAGAACATAAATAGATTTCAAAGTTAAAAAGTCTATAGTGCAGCAGCAGGTCTCAAAGCTCTCTAGCTTTCTGAAAATAAACAGTATTTGATTTTCAATCCATTGAGGAAAAAAAAAAAAAAAAGAATAACCTTCCGAGGGCTGCTTAATCCAAGGACCAGTCATTACATTCAGAATGCTACATGCCTCACTGTATTCCAGGTCTGGTAGTAACTTTGGGGTGATTAAGAAACACCTGGTTGAAAGAATCATGGAAGACAATTCCTCAATTTAATAATTTTATTTCATTTAATATAAACAAAATTCAAATGAAATTAGCATCACAGTATCTTTCCCGAGCTCTTAACTAGAGAGCAGATATCAATTGAAAGATGCATGGAAAGAAGCAAGCTCCATCTATATTATACACAAAGAATACTTACTGAGGTGTATTTGGTCGGCTTGCGGCTTTCACTAAATGCTGAAACATCTTTCTTTCATTTATCAAGTCCATTCCTGCATAAAAAGTGAACGTAATTCAGAAACTACATTGCTCTAGCAAGTCTTCTGTACAATGGTGAATTTGTTTAATCTTTGCAACCTTGATTTATCTCATCAACCACTCTAAACGGGCAATTTGTGAGGTCTTGAAGAGATACAAGATAAAGAATGGTAGAAACAGATCGCTCCTAAAAGTGATTTTCATAAAGAGTTAGAAACTATTGGTAGTGTTACAATAAAGAGGACAATTTACTACAATTCAATACCCCTCCAGATTGATGCTCAGCACTCAGAACTTGAAGCTGCCCTGTCTGCCTGAAGAATAACAATATTTTACCAATGGAAACACGATCTAAATGTCAGTCACGCTATTGTGATTGAATAGAACAGTGCAAATGTATAATTCAGAGAAGAGTTATCCAACAATGGCAGATCTAAACTAGAATGCAACATTTCCCTGACCTCCAGTTCATCAAGATAGAATAAACGAAATGAACTTACATCACTAAGAAGTGATCTTCTTAGCAGATTGGGGTTTAAGCACAAAGGTATGTAAATCAACCTAACTTAAAACAGTGAATAATTACTTCAACGAGAATTCTCAAGTTACAATATCGTAACCAAAGGAGAATAAATCAGTTCAGAATAAAGGTTGAAGAGGGAGGGTTTCTTGCCTCCTCATTCACCCAAGTTCAATTTCTGTATTATGAAGGGGTAGAGATGGACATGGGGAAAAGAAAAGGGAGGCCCACTCTTGGGCGCTGCCCATTGGCCCATTTTGGGCTCCAAATAGAACCAAATAACAAATTCCTCTGTCCAGAGTAAACAAATGAGCTTGGCAGGATAGATGACTGGGCGTTTCAACAATTTCAATGCATTTTGACCACACCAAACAGAATTGTAAAAGGTCTTAAAGTTGTACTCACCTGAACTTAACTTTTATAAGTATTCCAAACTTATCGAAGTCCTCTTCATGCTCATCTATTAAGAAACCATTAAATCAGTACGTAGTGATCTACATCTGTTAGTTAAATGAACTCACAGTTTTGTATTAAGCACCTAATGAAACTTCTCCTGCAACAGCCATCTCTTTGAAGTTACGACTAAAAGAATCATTTATTTGAGCTACAAGGTTTCTTAATGTCGGAAGCCAACTATCCTGCATGCAATACCAATAAAGAAAATGAAAAACCAAGGGACTTATAATGTATTAGCCTATATGGAAGAAGCAACACGTGAAACAACCTGGAGAGAGGATACCGAAGTAATTTATGAAAATTGGAATGGCAATTTAATTGATAAGATGTCTAGAGCTTAATTGCAACATCCTTTAGGACAACTCATGCAAGAAGTAGCTACTATATGAATAAACTCAATGAAATAGTTTTGACATCCAGGTCAGGCTGTTTGAAAAAGAAAAGGCTACAAACAGTTCCATAAATTCAAGTGGAAAGCCATACAATCAGAAATGAGAAAAGCAAGAAAATAAGGATTCGAATTTGAATTTCCATTGATTTAGTGATAATAATCAAATAATAACCTTGATAAAACTACAAAAAAGTTGTCCCTAAGAACAGTTGACCATCTAGCTCTCAAAATCTAGACATAATTCTAACTCAAACATTAAAAATCAGAGAGTGCACTTTCAGATGTTAATGTTGAACTATGATTTACTTATCCATATATATGCAAGATGCAGAAGGAATTAAATCAAACACTTGCCTTCAGTAAATCTATTTCAACTATACACCTTTTCAATTGTTCCTTATCTGCTTCCAGTTTTCTGGAAATGGTTTCTATCTGCAAAAAGAAAGTAATTGTGGATGACGATTTACTCCACTTAAGATGGATTTCAGAAAGAAATGGATGAAAATTGTACCTTCTCCTGACGATGTTCATATTCTTTTAATATGTTGTGGTTAAGGAAATGAATGGAATTGGCTTCAGACAGGGTATCCTGAATGGCAGCCTTCAGTTCTTCAATTGTAGTGGGCATCTGGATTGAGGATGTTTGATGCAAGGTCATGTATATGTTAAAACAACCTTAGGAGTTCAGCGCAGAAAAAAGAGATAATTAATGCTTTCAGGAAAGAAAAAACACATTATGATTGTGAATGCATATTGGTGTACTTCGTTCATACTAAGTAGGTTTAATTGAGAAACAAGAGTTTGTTAATGGATCAAATCATCAAAACATGGAACTCAGTTTCTTACAAAACAATATTAAGGTCCAGTTATTTCACTTGCCAATTCATCCAAGCATTAGCTAAAAGCATTTAATAAAATAGTAGACAACATATTCATCTTCCATTCATGGCGACCTCTCAAGAATTATAGAATATGACTAACTTCAGCAGTGGTCACGTGAAACAACAATCAAATCTATAAGAAAAATATCAATGTCTAGAATTATGGGTAGACAAAACAAAATCTATTGCTACATATTCTTAACTAATTATACAGATTCTTTAGTCACACATCCTCTTGCGGTGATAGGTAAAACAAGGAGAACATCCACCCATCACATCAACTTCAGTATTGCATAAAAAGCTCAAAGTTCACACAGAATAATGAATGGGATCTTTGCATTATTTTAACAATGTGAGCAGGGGCAAGAAAAAAGATAAGAATAATTTTATAACAATTCACACCCAAACTCCTATTAATAAAACTTCTCTCAAAACAAATTTTAGCTTCACATCTTCATGCGAGCAAACCTTAAGAAATGCCTTCTCAAGCTCTGGAGTGATGATAGCAATGGATTCAGCGTGCCTCTTGGCATAAGAGAGTTCCTGTCGACATTCCTCTACCTCCTTTTTGCCTTACCAAGAGAAAGGATGTGAAAATAAAGTCAAGAAAACAATATTAGATTTCTAGAAAAGGTTTAACATTTGTACAATTTTGGAACTTTCCAAAAATTTGAACGTCATTGTCCAGTATTTACCTCTAGTTCTATTCAATTAAGAACATTCAGTGTAAATACCCCAAAAAGATTGTCCAGAGTTCAATTTAAAGGAACTAAAACTGAAATCACTTTATTATTGTTCGATTCACAGACCTAAATGTTCAAGTAACAACATATTCAAAGACAGACTAAAATGGATCTGACCGGTGAAAGAGGAGATAATACTGAAATAAAAGAATGATGGAAAAGTATGAATATTTTGATCTACTTAAGCAGCAGAATTTAAAAGTCTTCACTGCCACATTAAAAAGGAAATAAAATGTTATCAGCTTATCCTTCCATATATATTACTGCTACTCAAATATTTAAGCTATTGCACAGAGGATTCAAAAAAACTAAAAAGATTTTATGACAAGGGCTCTCACCAAGAAGCTATAATCAAAATTAAATAGACTAAATTGAAACATTGCTATCAAAAACTCACAATATTCAAGGTTAACAGACGCTTGGTGAGCAAGCCTCTCATGCTGCTTCAGATTGACTTCCAGTTCTCTAATCTGACAGAGGATGATTCTCAAAAAAGATGATATAGCCTCCTCTCTGGGGATAATTAATAAAAACAAAAAGTAAATCATCAAAGTTGATAAACAAATTGCCAAAAGTACCTTTGCATCAAACTCAATAGAAGCCATATGCATTTTGCTGTAGCTCCATTTGTGTGTAATAGCCTCAACTAGTAATTCCTGTCAAAAGACCACACACAAAACTCCATCGAAACAAGGACTAAGAGAAACAACTGACAAAGCTATAGCATAAGTGCACCACACACAAAACTCCATCAAAACAAGGACTAAAAGAAACAACTGACGAATCTATAGCATAAGTGCATACCTATGTCATTATTTCTTGTTGAAATAATAGTGGCCATCCTAAAGCATAAACTAAAAACATCAAAGTAGGAAAACTGAACCAGGAAAAAGTCACCTTGAGATTAATTGCACATTGGATCCGTTGACTGTTAAGGTTGGTACTTTCATTTGTCAGCTTTTCCACACGAGTATCCAGTTTATCCTCCTTCTCTATTGATTCTAATTTTCGTTTCCTTATATCTAAGCATCAAACCATTAATTAATGGTTGTACATGCAGACATCATAAGAAATGGATTGCTTCTTGCTGCAAATAAGCAATCCTTGGTATACTTACTAATAAGGTTCTCCATATCGCGGCGTTTTTTTTTCTCCTGCTGTATGCTGTTGACAATCTCCTCCTACAAAGATACATTACAATTCACCAGAAAAAACAATAATTATAGTAGGAAAACGATAATTATAGTAGGATGTAACTAGTTATACATCCATTTATGAAGTTCAGTTCATTTTGAACAACACATATGAAAAGTAAATCAGCATTCAGCCTAATGTTTTCTATGCATTTCAATCAACATACCCGCTGCTTATGAAGTTTAGCTTCTTCGTCTTCCAAATGTCTCTGCTCAACCAGTATCGATTTAATATTACTGTCTAAACTGGAAACAGATGCTTCCAGCTCTTCTTTCCTGGATCTCAGCTTTTCAATCTCCCCACCATCTAAACCTGAATATTTTGAAAATAAAGTGAACACATAAATCATCGCTGAATGCTAGTGATACACTTTTTATTTAAAGAAGTAGTTGTACGAACATACTACAGAAAAGAAGTTGCGAGCGACCAATTGGTTCAACACTTGCTGACACATGACCACCATATCTTGAGACAGACCATCGATAATGATTTTCTGGAGTCCAAAAATCTAAAATGCCCAACTTTGCCACTTCATCAGCAAACTTATCAGTTTCCTTTGACCCAATATACTGATGAAAATATAAATACGTGAGAAATTTATTCAAATAAGACTTTCAAGCATAAGATGCATTAAAGCACTGCTGGTCAAATATCAGCATAATACTGTTATCAAGAAGCCCAGATACATACTGATTTTTCCAGTCCAAACTGGCTTATCATAACCTCCTTGACAGCATCAGGAGCATCAAAAACTTGATCAAGCCGAGAATAGATACCAAGCTGATGCATCTGCTCAGCATAGAGACATGAAAACCACAAAACTAAGAATAGCTCAAAACTAATCACATACTTGATACAAGGATGACTGATACCTGGTCAGATACATGAAACGACTCCTTGTGGCAGTGTTCATCCCTCACATAATTTAAAATTGGAACATCAAAAGATTTTAGATTTCTCACAAGAAAGTCTCGATCACGAGGATCCTGGGTTATAAATGACTGTAAAACAAGATGGTAAAATTGTGATGAAATAACAGGCAACGCCCACTTGAGAAACAACTAAAAACATTTTCAAGGACATCAGGTCCAAGCCTTAACAACAAAAGCAAATGAGTTTGCTATGATCACTAAACTGTGCTCAAACGGACAAAATGCATCAGCCAGGTGTTTTTATTATCTTCCACTAGAGAGGTGAAAATAGACAATCATGACTTATTTGAATGTTGAGAACATAAACTAAATGGCAGTAGCAGAATATCAAAGAGATATCCCATGGAAATACCTTCCAGATATAATATGGAACATGACCTTCTAAATAGTCAGCATGAACCCGATCTGAGATGTTAACCTAACAAAGAAGACAAGAATAAGCTGAAATGGTTGTCATAATACACGGAACAGTCAAAAACCTCTACTCGTACCTCGAGCAAAACAGGACCATACACTTCATTGTTCAACTCATGTCGATGCTGCTGCACCCAATTATAAGCATCATATATCTTATCAGCTCCATTATTTCTTAGTGCCATTAAGCGTTTATTGTTTGCATTTTCCATATCTTTCAGCCTGCATAAGGGATGACATAAATATCAATATAAGATCTTTTATTTTCTCTTTACTGAGAAGGCATTTAATAATCATTGTGGGATTTGTGGAATTTTACTTATTTAGGCACTGCTGCAGGGCATCTTTTTTTACAGATAGAAGTTTCCCCTTCTCCAACTTTTGACTCCTCTTCTCACTAGTCAAGGATCGTAGCTCAGAAATTTGTGTAGTTAATTGCTCCTGCAAACAGCAGTAAACATAGCAAAGAGATAGCAAATTGAAGCAGTTCATTTCCCCTTTTAAAAAACATAACTATGTGAATTTTAAATGATTTTTTGTCAAAACCAGCTAAAATTTGCAGCATGAGAATTTCTGGCGATTTACAAAACATACAAGTATTCCCTTTGGAGCCTCATAAATAGGAAGATTTTGGAGTTCTGTTTCAGCAGCAGCAAGATCCTCTTTTGCTTTCAAAATTCTTTCTTGGCGAGATGCTTCTTGCCTCCTCAACTCTTCCATTTCTTTATATTTGCCTTGTACCTGCACTCCCTGTAAATTAAAATATAGAGTTTAAGGAAAAATTGTATTTTTTGCAACATTTATACTGTTATCGAATACAAACTCGCCATACCAAATGATTTTCTTTCTCAAGAAGTTCCAAACGTCGTTTAGAATTGTCCTTTATAAGATTGCTGATCTTTCTGCAATCAGCTTCCAGCATGGCCTTTTCCTGGTTTTGTTTTCTGCAGTAAAATTCTTTAGCTAATAGGTAAGTGAAAGTCTTGACAGGATTTTCTGCCAGCAAGAAGTTTGTCAAGTCAATAACTAAGCTATTAGCTTTGTCACCATAAATAGCAAGATCAAATCTAGTGACATGCTACCAAGATGCATTGATCAACTAGATTAAGGATGTTGTTAACTGAACCACCCCTAGAACATTAGATTGAAAATCTTTGTGCTTTTCTTGAGTGACAGTGATTAAATCGAATAGGATATAACTTCCAATAACAATACAATAACTATGCTATGATTGATTGACTAAAGAGCTAGCTATTTAACAAAATTACAGTAAGTCAATATAGCAATTGTGATCAACAACATACTCGATTGGTTCTCTCAAAAGTATTAAATTCTTAGCAGCTTCATCAACCTTCTTTTTGGCATCCTTCTCCTTCTCTTTAGCTACCATGTATTTAGATTTCTTCAGATCATATTCCAACCAAGGCAATTTCTTTTGCATGGTCTCAACCTGCAGTAAGACCGCAAAAGTGCTGGTACTCGTATCAGGAAGACGAACATTTCGACTGATTTAACACATACCTTTGCAAAAAGTTCTTCTCTTTGGCGGACACGCTCAACTTCCTTTTGAAGTTCAGCGTTCAAACCCTTCAGCTGACTCAAAGTATCTCCATTTCTCTCTAAAGCCTAATGAAAGAACAAAATCGTGCTTTGGGATCAGTTTAAGAGATGAATAATTATAAACACAATCGTCTACAGATTAATGAAATGAGAGACTTACACGTTGAATATCCTTCAGCTCACTGCTTTTCTCAACCAGAGCATTATGTTGGATTGGAAGTTGTGGATCACCAACTGCCTGCTCTGTCGCTTTTAGGAGTTCTACAGGAGTTAACTTTGCGAACTTGCAGACCTTCTCTTGTGGTAAGAACTGGAAACACATCCCCCAAACAAAAGAAAAATGCAAAACCAATAAAAGGCATTAAGATCAAGCATATAAATCATCTAAAAACAAAAGAGATCAGTAGGTTAACCAGAATTTGTGAGGTAAGGACATAAAAGCTTGCAAGGATAATTATACATAAGCTTTCTTCAACTAACTCATGCAGCAGAAACCCTTGGTTAGGCATTTTCATACACAAAGAAGTTTGTAAGTGAAAATATACCAATCCAGTTTCAAGCATATACATAATTATCTAGAAATCATATGTTAATCTTTCTTCCTTTCTAGGAATAAATGTCTATTGGAGCACATACAAGCTCCTCCATTGGAGGAAGCACATCTACAAGATACAGCACAAAGTTACAACAGGTAACTGTACACCTTACTTGAGTCAAATTGTTGACTTGAATGTTGAACCTTTGAATGATTTCAGATATCTCCTTCTTAGTTACTCCTCTTTCTGAGATCAACTCATCATGGATTAAAAGGGAAACTCAAAAATGTAGAAAAGAGAAATTTTCAATTAATAAACCAGACACCACAATAATTTTCAATGCAAATTTATGTGCTAACATACTCGGATTAAGTGAGAGAGATGTCTAGGAAACCAAATAACTATCAAGTCCTTGTACACATGATCAGCACATTTCTTTTACTTAGATAACTCCTAAGCAGTAGTATTATTAGATCCATATGTGTGTGTTGTACCAGCATATGTTACAGGGCAACATGGATTGACTTAAATAAGGGTATGATGTTTACAATTTTAACCAACTAACCATTCAAGAACCATTCTGATCTGTTGTTCGATGTATAAATCTTGCGCATTATATCAATCTGTTCATCTCTTGTATTTCCCCTCAAGGATATCTTAATATGTCCAGATTCCTCTCCATGCTTCACATATCCTCCAATATTACTAATCCTTCCAAGAATCTGCAAAATATAGGCCCCTCATGTTTCTAGGTAAGAAGACATGCAATTCCATCTAAATCTAATGATCAATCGGAGTACCGAATTGACATACTGAAGGTTCACCACCAAGGCAAAGACCAATGGCACACACAATAGAGCTCTTCCCTGATCCATTTGGGCCAATTACAAGATTCAGTCGTGATCCTGGTTTGCAACGCAAAAATTCATATGTCATGAAGTTATGGAGCTCCAACTCGATTATATTTCCGGGCATATAATCATCTTCTCCTCTGAAAGATAACATCAAGAAAAGTTGGTCCATATTATAATTGTTGGGCCAAATATTTGTCGAAACAAAAGGGGAAACTTAAAATCTCAGAATATTTTGTGCTCTACAAAAGTCATATATTATCGTGTTTTCAAATGACGATGTCACGGGAAATTGCCCCACGAATAAATTCTAAAGGAAAAAAAGCACCACTCAGGTTTTTCTGATCTTTAAACTGCTCATGTATCTAAGTTTCCTCTCTTTTCTCTGGATTCCACCCCTCCACTAGCATCTCGCGAGTGTCCAAACATAATATGGAATAAGAACATAAAGAGAAACATAGATCACCATGTGATAAGATCCAGCTTCTAACAATCAATAGTATAAAACCCTAATTGCAATTTCCAAATGGCTACCAATGTAAGTCATCACTGTTTCACCTGCTCTTTTTTCCCATTAAACAATACCTAAAACCCTAAAACATAAAAAGACCCAACGCAAATACAAATGACAGCAACTTTAAAGGCTCGTAAAGAAGAAGCCGTCGAGATTCCCAGATCACGAAGGTGCCGCAATTCACTGAACCTGGTAACCTTCGGCCGTTTCGAAGGACGCTCGTCGATTTTCCTTGAAGACTTCCTCATCTATTCGCGCTTTTTGGTTTCCTCAATCTCAAGTTTTTGAACTGATGACAATCGCAAGCCCTTACGAAACCCTGAATGATCCAAACTACGACAGAAAATTAGGGTTTCGTGAAGTGGACATAACAGAGGGAAGAACAAGAAATGGCGGGAAAACAAGTGGAAACCCAGGACACTGGTGGGAAAGGAACGAAGGAGATAAACATGAAACGACGTCACTGTTAAGGAACTGGTCGCACTAATGCAGCTTACTGTAATTAGGCTGCGATTGGACCTATCGCGTGATATGAATAAGTACTTATTCTCTGCAATTTTTAAATGTACTCACATGTTTAGATTGCAGGTGAATAATTAAAGGTTGGAGGAAATTGCAGTGCTATCGTAGAATCGATAAACAGAAAAAAGGTTATGGTAAAAAAATACTTTTCTAATAAAAATTCTATTTTCCATTAATAACTTTCTGATAATTATTATTTTTCATTATAATCCCATCTAATAAAAAGTAAATTCATTATTTTTCATTATTTTAATTTAGTATGGAGTGTATGCAACGATTACTTGATTTTAATTTAATATTTTATTATTTATAATTTTAAATTTATATGACTAATAATATATTTTTAACTATTTATACAATAATTAATAGTTTATTAAATCAATGAATTTTTTAGTTATTTTATATATTTTTAGTAATTGCAACTGCAATTGCCAAACACTTATTTTCATATTTCAGCAGTTATCAAAACAACAATCTCAAATACATAAGTACTTATTAAAAATAAGTATTTATCATTTCAGCAGGTTATCAACCATCACTGTTCTCCTAAACTAAGCCTTACTATTTTACACGAACAAGGCAACGCACGCCTCAAGTGACATTTTATTTTTTCCTTTTTTTAAATCAATTTTTCAATTTTACAAAACATATTATTAACATAATTTAATGATATTTTACTTTAATAAAGTTCAAAATCATTTTTGTAGCTAACCTACCACTTATTTGGATTAGCTCGATCCAATAATCTATCTCTTATACTACGTTTAGTTGAACGTAAAATTTTTAATGAAATGAAATGATTTATAATCGAATAGAACGTAAATGAATGTAATATTAAAAAATTATTGTTTAGTATAAATAGAAGGATTGATAATGTAATATAATCAAATGTTGTTTAAATAAAGGATTTATAATGTAATATAGTGTAAAGTTGTTTATCATTTTACATTTCATCCTAAACTTCTCATATCGGAGGTTTTTTATTTTTATTATTTAGAATGAAATAAGATGTAATATGAAACATTCATTTTCTATCTCATTTCATTCTATTTCATTATAAACAGGGCTGGTCTTGAAATTTTGTAGGCCCGGGGCGAAAAAAAGATATGGGCCCCTGATTTTAATTAAAAATAAATTAAAATTTTTTTAATAAACTACATTCAATAGGTAATTATTTTTTTAATGAAAGTGGGCCTTGGACAGAGGCCCAACTTGCCCCTGCCCAGGGCCGGGGCTGATTATAAACTCACATCCCAAATGATAAAATAATAGTACATTTCACTCCATTTCATTAATAAACCATCTACCAAACATACCTTTAAATATAGTTTACTTAAATATTAATTTGTATGCTTTTAATATGTATGATTAATGATTTATTTTAAAAATGGATCATTTCATATACTTATTTGTCACGTGTAATGATACTATGACAACAATGTCATTTAAGAATTTGCAATTTAAAATGGGATGTTGGGCAGGTTTTGGAACTTTTTCGTGTAAGGGAGGGGCAAAAAATTCTTAGTATACCCCTTAGCATTAAGAATAGAGATGATGTGAGGGTGTGACATTTTGATAAAAGAGGGGTGTATAATGTGAGGTCGGGGCATCAAATTGCTTGCAGTCTTTTTGAGAGAGGATATGGCGATAGAGAGGTTTGGTAGAAGAAAATTTGGAGTATAGAGGTCCAACCAAAAGTGAAAGATTTAATGTGGCGAGTTCTTAGAAGTATCCTGCCTACTAGGGAAAAGCTTAAAAGTAGATGGGTTAATATTGAGGAGGGATGTCCATTCTGTGGGAAAGTTGAGAGTATTAATCATGCTTTAATTAATTGCGGTGTTGTTAGGACGACGTGGAGACTAGGTGGATACTCTTTTTAATGCAGGTGCTGGCTTCTAATGATCCTCACCACAAACAAAAGTTTGCTTCTTTGATGCGGGACATCTGGAACATACGAAAACAAGCTTCTTTGGGAAGATAAAGTGCTCCATCCAAGACAAGTTTATATGTAATCCATGCAAGCTTTGCATGACTTCAAGGTGGCTATTGCTTCACAGGTTGGTCTTCATCCGCATCATGCAAGTGTCCAAGTTAACTTGTAGTACAAACGCTCAAGCTGGGCTTCTTCTTTTCTTGGCCATCGTCACCTTGTTATAGGTCCAGAGAGTTGTGGTGTACAGTTTCCTCTTCAATCATGAAGTTCGTCCGTTGCCGCATCTTTGTCACTTTGGCATAGACATGTCAATGGTGCACTTTGCATGGATTCACACATGGCCGGATATGGTATCCTTTTCGAAGATGAAGAAGGTCTTTTCATCAAAGTAATTTTGGGTTACTATGAAGGGACTTCGGATGCTAAAATTGTTGAGGCGGTGGCATTACGGCAAGCGTTACTTTTTGCGTAAGATCACCTCCATCATCCTGGATGTTTTTTTATGGACTCACAACTAGTTGTTCATGATTTAAACTCTAGTTCTTTAGACTTGTCTGATTTTGGCCTTGTAATTTCGAATTGTCGTTTTCTTCAAGGGCTTCGTCCAGATATTGAAGTCCGATGGATTCGTAGGCAAGCTAATATAGGTGCTCATACTCTAGCTAAAGCTACCTATCGCTATGCTAGTCAAGTTATTTGGGATGCTATCTCAATTCCCTTGTATGCCTATTTCAGTACTAGGTAATGATAAGTGTTTCCTCTTTCAAAAAAAAAATTTAAACAAGTGGGTGAATTTTGTAAATTTAAAATTAAAAAATTCATTAATAATCCATACAATTATACTATATATTATTATAAACCTCCCTTATAATTTAAAATTAAAAATCTTAATTTTTATAATTCTAAAATTTTGTTTTTCTAACTTTAAAAAACTCTAATTTTTAGATTTTAGTTATAAAATAATGACATGTAATGTAAAAATTAACTGTCTTCTAATTAAATATCATTAATATGATAATTTAATTCAATTTTTAACAACAACAACAATAACACTCAGTATAAATCCCTCTGTAGCGGACGACATGAGAAAGTTTAGTAATATGTAAATTTATCCCTAACTTAATTCAATTTTTAAATTGATAATTTAAATGATTATATTAATCTATATCAAATTTAATTAATCAAACTAATTATATTTAATTTAAATTGATAATTTAAAATAAATTATTTATTTATATAGGATTTAATTAATCAATTTAAAATTAAAATTTTAGATTAAATATATTAATATAAGTGTGATATTCAAATATGATGTTCAGAGTAGTTAGTAGTTACTTTTCAATATAAGAGAAATAAATTTCTAAAATATTTAAAATTATGGAGAATTTTCCCAAAAAATTAAAATTAAAGAAACTTTATAATCTGATGTTTCTTACGCTTTTGTTTCACCAAATTTTTACCTTTTCACTAAGCATCAAAAGCGTTTGTAGTCCAACGGTTAGGATAATTGCCTTCCAAGCAATAGATCCGGGTTCGACTCCCGGCAAACGCATTATAATGCACCTGCAATCCGTTCAATGTTTCTCATCCGATTCCGATCACTCCAATCAAGAGACGGCTTCCGTTCACCTGTTCCGAAAACATCTTCTTGGCATCTTCATTGGATACATTAGTAGAAATCACAACAGCATCACCTGGTTTCCAGTTTGCAGGAGTTGCAATCTTGTGCTCTGATGCTCTCTGCAACGACTCCATCACTCTCATCACTTCCTCCATGTTCCTCCCTGTGCTTGCTGGGAACAGAAAACGTTTCAATACTATCCCATATGATTAGTTACGTTCTTAAGATAAATCTTCACATTAGTTTCTCACCTTCTTGTCTGGACCAACTATATGAAGACCCTGGAAGGTACAGTACCGCCATTGGAGTCTTTCTCATCGGGATCCACCATGTTCAGTTGCTTGATGGCCTCACGATTCTTATCTGCAACTATCGGGTATGTCACCTTGCTTCCTGGCTGCACATGTTCATATTTTAATCACATAACCAAACTTCAATTTCACTTTATAAGTAGGATACATACTAACCGTGTAGGCTTCGATGTCTTTGATCCACTCGACATGCGAGTCAACGTCGTCACATGACAGACCTAGGAGCTTGACCTTTCTCTTGGCAAACTCCGGAGCATACGCCGCCATCTTTCCAAGTTCAGTAGTGCACACCGGCGTGAAATCATCTGTTTAAGTACGATTACACCGACTAAACAAACAAAAACAAAACTAGATTGATTCCTGTAGAAATACATTACAGGAACGAACCTCGGTGAGAGAAGAGAATATCAATACAAGAATACAACACAATTTGCGAAGTTTTTAAAACGTTGCAAAATATTCAAAAATGCCGTAGAATCTAATTTGCGACATTTTTAAAAATGTCGCGGAGTGTGGTGTAGGTAAAAAGTTTCTACAACGTTTTATATAAAACGTTACGGAATATGAAAGGTTGGTCTTTTTGCGACGTTATAAGCAAACATAGCGAAATCATTCACATTTCGCGACGTTTTAAAAATGTCGTAAAAAGTCACATTCCACGAGATTCATAAAGTCGGTCAATGTCATTAATAAGCAATGAAAACAATGGTGTTGAAGTTTTGGAATATTGAATTGTTATAATTTATATCAGTTTCTTGTATGGAATATGTAGATTTATTTGATGCTGAGTACTTAGGTTTCATAAAGAGCTAATGGTTTATGGTTTAAATATGCTTCCTTCTTAAGGGTGTATAGTACATACCTTTGTGAGGCAATCAATTACAGTGGCATAAAAATGGCAAGATACATAGGAGAATAAACAAAAAGACCAAACCAAGGTCCTGGGTAATAGAAAAAAGTAAACAGAAACAGCCCCAAGATTAGGAAATATTTTTAGTTGAATTTAGAACATAAATTTGCGTCTCTGGAAAGCATACCATATTCGTATTGCATAGGCCTACTTGCTTAAAGCATATTCAGGAGTAGTAGGAATGGGGAAAACTATAATTTGTATTGCCTATTTAGGGATTTCTTTAATTTGTTCCTTAAGGCTTAAACTATTCTTATATTGAATCTACCCTTTATTAGTTTTTGGAAGATTAAGCCCTTACCCTTATCATTCTTTTCTGTTTTAATCCAAGTCTTTAGTTTCAACCCTATTCTTTGATGATTGAATTGATAAAAAAAATCCTTATTTTGAAGATACGAAACTAATGAAGACTTTTACATTTTTTGAGGAGGGTATAGCAAGAATAACAAGAACAGACATAAGGTGGAAGGAAGGCATGGTAAATGATGACACTATTCTCCATATGCTTACTCTTTATTTGTATATATGTAATTATGAATATATGTACAGTACCCTACCTACTTTGGTTTGTACACCTAGTAACTCTGTAGTTTACCAATATGGTCATCTTTGAGTTCTTGAAAGGATGAACATTTGTGTAATGGATTGGCCCATAGGTTACTCTTAAACTATGTCATGGCATGATGAGGACAATAATGATGACAACGACAATGGTAATTATAAGATAAGCCTCTGGTGTATTCTCAATTTCTTGTACTGAGATGCACTTGAGACTTCTTGTTAATTCATTTGAGATGATAAGCCTTGTTAAATGACTTCGGCAGATGGAACTGCCATTAATATTTGTGAAAGAATATGTATTTTGTTTGACAAATTGAAAATATTGAATTAAGTTTTCATGAAAGCAAATGTATGGGTTAATATTAGAATTGCACAACTACAACATAAGGTTTTGACTGAATTTGCATGCTGAAGTTGTTGAAATGTGTACTTATACTTATCTTTGTTTCTAGAAGTTTATACCTATCTTTGTTTCCAGAAGTTTTACATTTTAACTTTGTTTAATTATTTGTTTATCAACTGGATACAACTTTTTTAGTTGGTTTAGTGAAACAGAGCAGACGAATATATCATTTTGCTATACCACAACTTTTTGTCTGAGAGTTTGTTTCCTAGATCACAACACTGGTTGATGATTTCCAGAAGATAAATTACTTGATCGAGATTGCAATTCTATTGGACACAGCAACTGCAAAATAATGTACTATATATAACCTTCAATGAATAAAATGATTCCGCAAGATACAATTTTCTTTGTGACATTACAGCATAAGCGTCTACACTAAATTCTTACTAATTGCATTGATAAGGATTTAAACCCATCTGTTGTTCACTCTTCCTAATGTACAGTTGATGAATACCTTGTACCATTTCTATATATGCATATGCTAAAGTTTATTGGTCTAGTGGGAATAATTAGCATTTAAAAGAAGTTGAGAAAGGTGAAAATTTCTTAGCTTAGAGGAATGTCACCACTGTAAAATGTACGGCCATATTTCTTATATGCTATTTTACTAAAGAATGTCAAGCCAACTTTTTTTTCTTTCATTATCTTGGATAAGTCAATACATATTTGAGTTACAATAAGTGAAGGAATGGTTCGAGAGGCTAAAAAAAGCTACCATTAAGATAAATACATATGATTTAAATGCATTAAAATTTTCATAACTTAATTGAGTACGAATCAATTCCTTTTATAAGAAAATTTACTTTTAGAAAATGAAATTTTTCTTCAAAGACTCATCCTACTATGTCTGTAAAGATAATTTTAAGAAGCATCTTTTGTTTAAGGTATAAATAACAATGAACTATTTCCTTATTGTTAAATCAAATCTCTATTAACAGTGACTTTGCATGACGAGAATTGATTTTGGCATCATAGATGTCGGTCCCCTGAAATTTTTTTTCCATTAACTTAAGCATAATAGCTTATGAAATAGAAGCATGAGAAGAAATTGAGGGCATTTTCGGAATATAG
>JANZXR010000153.1:86382-99935 GCA_027575705.1 Erythroxylum echinodendron | reverse complement strand
ATAGTTCTTCAATTTAGTTTTTAGTGAATTCCTCTCAAATAGGTCAATCAAAACACCTTTGGTTCACTAAAATGTTACATCCAACATATGATGTATTGTTTGATTTTCACACTTTGAGACTTAGAAAATTTAATGTGACAAAATATAAGTGTAGTAGGTTGTTTCTATAAATACATTGCAACTAAATTTGGGTAAGTAAACAACCAATTACTTATGGAACATTTTCACAAACACTTTCTATTCATCTTATTTGGAGACGTTTTAGGCTAGAGATTAAATAAACATAAAACATAAACAATGACTGAACTTCTATTAATGTTCTATAAGTGTTCAGCTAAAACCCATTTTGCCTACATTACGTACATATTTAGAAGACATAGTTTTGCTGGAGAATGGAGATCATGTGTACTAACAATATTTGGCCGAGTGTTCTAAATATAGACAGGGCAGCTAGAACTTATCTCTTTTGATCCCATCTCTAAAAAAACCCCTCAAATACTTCCATATGAAATTATGGTCTAAAATATAGTTCAATCTTCAATCAAACAACATAAAAAACATTTGAAGTATTAAAAGTATTGGGAGGGAAAACATCCATCTTCCTCATACCACACACATGAACCTAAAAGATAGAGAGAAGACCAAAATACCTTGACGAAATTCTCCGGAGAAGACGACGACAATGGTCGGAGACGCAACGGACGACAAAGCAGATCAGATCGCAGGATACAACGCGCAGGTTGGGTTGGGGGGAAGGGGACTCGAGTGGAGGTTTTAAGAAAACCCAAACGACCGTTTGGCTCCTGAAGCCAACAGCGACGTTTTCTTCAATAAAATGTCGCGGTTTCTAAAATTTTTTATAGAATAAAATGAAATATAATAAAATAGAATGGATTAGAATGGAATGGATCATAGATAAATGTAATATTAAAAAATTATCGTTTGGTAAGGTTGAAAGAGTTCATAATCTAATATAATAAAATGTTGTTTGGACGAAGCATTTATAATGTAATATAGTGTAAAATTATTTATCATTTTACATTCCATCCTAAACCCTCCAAGATTTTTCATTTTTACTGTTTATGATAGAATGAGATATAATATGAAACCCTCCTCTTCTATCCTATCCCATTCAATTTCATTATAAAACCTCATCCTAAATGATAGAATAATATTATATTTCATTTCACCAATCAAACATACCCTAATATTCTAAAATTCAAGTTTTAAACAAAATTCAAATTTACAAAATAATTTAATTTAATTTAATAAATCGTCGTAATATCAATTAAACTGTCTTATTATTTAATAATGAAATTTCTATTGAAATTTTACAGTTATTCCATATAATATTACGTAATAAACATACATTTGCAATTCCACCCTTATAAATTTTCCAATGCATTACCATTTACGTTGCTCGTCACTATCTTGGCTTATAAGCTCTGTAATAAGTTAGTGATAATGCTGCAAAAACAACAGCTCTTCTACAAGTTGATCCTCAATGAAAAATTTTGAATGCTTCACTTCTGCTTCAGTCATGTTCTTCACAACATATGAATAATCCAGTCTGATTTCTTATTATATACTTGATTCTAAGAGTAGTAATTAACTTGGTCTAGAAAACTATAGCTAAATCCATAGACTTCTTATCCATGGACCAGTAGGACTGAAACCTATGGTTATATGATAAGCTTTTCTCTCTAGATCTTCCATCTAACAATGAACCAATTATTACATTTGAATGCCTAACACAGCTCTCTCGGAAATAGCAACCATTTCTGTGTTTGATCTTTCATGGTTTTAGTTCCTCCAACAAGGACTAATCAAGGCACCTTAGACACACCCTTTCTGTGATTACCTTCCAGTCCTTGGGTTGTTTGGTTTCATCTTCTTTACTTCATTACCCTGCAACGAGGACTGATCATGGCATTATCAAGGTGTGTCTGAACTGATTCCGAGTCCAAGCCCATCTCGTAGGTTGTTATACCTTCATCTTTATCGTAATCACGGGGGTTAGTTTCTATCTTAGGTTCATATAGTCATAATATTGCTTCTGGGATTCCAAGTTTGCCACTAAGATATAGCTGTGTCCGGATATCACACTTGTGTAGCTTTGGGACTGGCTCCGCCTGTGTGAGAGTTAATGATTCTGTCAGAGCTAGTAAAGGTTCTAGCAGAAACGACTGGCTTTGGCTCTCACTTTTCCTGCCGTCCTCTTTTCTCATTTCTAACAACAGTGACTTGGTTGTCTCAATGCCTAGTTGAAGCTCAATACATTAGAGATAACAGAACTAAAGAAGCTAAAAAGCACAATAGTGTGTGTAAACCGGTCTGTCACCTGCAAGGTAAGCTCCATGGACATAACCACTGAATCTTTCACTAGTGTGTTCGCCTGTAAAGAAGATCCGTCCTACTGGTGCCTGAACAAAACAGTCTCAGCTAATATGATTAAAAATTCACAACTTTTGAGTATTTCTTTATATTCCCTGTTTTCATTTTGTTTTTAATATCAGTGAAATTCTGACAGATTACCTATAAAATATGTACCAGAATCGATGAAACAGAAGAGACAGTGAGATAGGTTACTAACCTTAATATCATTAACTACTTCATTGTCTGAAATGATGGGGTAGTTGCTATAGCTGCCACGCTGGAATCTGTTGTTCCACCAGCGGGGCACAAGTATATCGGTGGCATTAGGTATGTCGGGTCCAAACATGTCTCTTAGTACTCCCATGGCCTCTTCCAATGTCTTCTCATCAGACTGAGCCTCGACACGTTTCGACTCCCCATTTGTCAACGTTACAACCAGGATATTGGAACCAGGGAATGCATTCTCCATGTGCTGATGACAAAATAACAGATCAGAATCCAGCTTGGAGAGTTGGAGTTTGATTAATGGAACGTATTTCTCATATCAAGTTAAAGTGTTTTTGTTGTGATAGAAACAAAATCTGTTTCGATCACATCAAAAGATTATAATATAGTATAGATTCCACAGATCACAAGTACACATGTTATAATATGGACCTGAACTCTGAAAGGGATCGTCTCCTATATGATAAGCTGCCAATACGAGTATAGGTTGGAAGTCAAAGATTAGTTTGCTCAGTACAGCTACCAATGCCAGCTCTAAGACAACGACACACGAATATCATATACATTGCATGTAGGAGAATCATACAAAAGAAATAAAAGCAATAAAATGCAAGGAAGCTTCACAAATTTTCATCATATTTAATCAAAACAAGCATAAAAAGCAAAGAGGCAGTCACAGCCCAAAGCAAAAGACAAGCAACTTACAGAAAAGTTGAAACAGCAAAGATTAGCATCAATCAATGACATGTCAAAGAAAAGGACAGGTTTTTTTAAAATCAATTAAAGTAGACTGTGCTTGCTCATTTTCAAACCACAGGATTCATCTGATGATGACTAGAGACAATTTAAAAGATTATCCTATCAATCCCATGATACGGTTTTCAAGGCCTCACAAATGGAACTGCTAAACCCTTAATAACTTTGAGATACTGCTAGTCATTCAATCAACTATTCATTTGTAAATCATATGCAACGTATTAGTGAATAAAAATTTATGAATTAGGCAAAATAGTTTTAAGGGTTACCAACCTGCCAAAACGTGTAATATCCTCTTCGCTCGTGGGCATAGATGAAGAACTCCTTTTCGGGACCACAAGGCCAGAACTTGTAGGGAAATTTGAGGAATATCTTGGTGTACACCATCACATCACATTTCTCGATGGCCTCAGTTTTCCATTGCTGTGTCATTATCATTTCACTTTATTAGTAATAATGCGGCCCAAAAGCAAGAATGTGATAATGGAAAACTTCCTACTAAGCCGATCTTTCTCAGTTTTAGGACCACAAAAAAAAGGAAACAAACATATGGAAATGGAAATATTAGCAAAAACTTAATACGATAGTAAAGATCAGCTCCACTGGATCCCTCCCTGGCTTTCATGTCTAACAATCACAAATGAAGTAACAAACTCCACGTAACTAGGGAATTTTCTTTTTTGAGTTTTTCAAGCCATCGAGGCCAGAGTTCTACACCTGTATCAAAGGCGATATGGTCCGTATCTCCACTTAACTTGACAGTGTACTCTTGTCAAAACTTAGGTTTGGAAGATCTGTCCCTACTCCCTAGCATTGTAGTTTAGTTCCCATCAGGATAGGTAGCTCCCTTCACTGTCCCACTATAGTATTAAAAACTGCAACTTGCACCCGCAAAAGGCCTTACTAAGATGGTCCAGCTTAAAAAGGGCAGCCCAACGGTAAACAGTGGATTGACAATTCTATGGATTACTCTTGCAACAATCCCTTGTATTTGCTACTTCAGTAGCCAGTAAGCAACCTCGAAAATCTATGATCATAGCAGCTAAAACTATAGTTTAATACAGAAACTAGCTGCCCTGAGATTTTTGACTTGTTTCATCTTCAGAGCCTATTTAATGTTGTGGGACAGTCCTGAAATCTCAAAACCTGGGGACTCCTATGGTATAGGGACCCATACCTAAGGACCTAGGGTTATCCTATCGATTCCTTGCGTTGAATGGTTGAGGCATGAAATGGTAAATGCACATTGAAGACAATAGAATCATACAAGTGATCACATCTGTGTACAGGGACAAAACTTCAACTCACTCCCGTAGTTGGATTGTTTCAACTTTAAACAAAACTTTCGACCGAAACTTTAAACAAAACTTGAAAGGTGTCAAACGAGGGAGTGAAACCAGTGGCTTTTATACAACGTATGACATGTAATGTTGACACCATGACTGACGTGGAGATGACAAACCACCACTATAAACGATGTCTTGCATCATTTTTTCAACAAGTTGAAACAATGTCCCAAGTTGCTATTTCGGCAAAAAGATCAAGGCGGTGCCGGATTAGTTGTTAGGATAAAAAGCTTTTGATGCGAAAACTAACAGGAATAAACTTTTCGTTAAAACAAGGAAGATGAGACGTACGGGCAAGGGCGGCTTGAAAGAAATGAGATCGCTTTGAAGGACGCCTATGCTAGCAGACAAAATCACATAATTGGCTTCGTAAACGCAACCATCCTCTGTTTGCACAGTGGCGCCATTTCTCGAGTGCTGTATTTCCCGAACCACCTGCCCCAAATCCATGCAAAAAATCATTTAAAAGTCATATGAACTTCTGGAGAAATGTGCTGCATGCATTCAAGAAGTTTGGAGAGAGGGAAAAAAACTAAAACTAAAACTAATGTCATTAAAAGATGGTTAAATCAATAGTAAAATCATTGAGGAAATTGAGAATCTTGCAAGTCAAACCACTAAAACATGTGCAACGCAATTTTCTAAAGTGATCGGTAAACTACTCAAGAAGACAAAAAAGAATAACAAAACTCTAATATTATGTTTCAGTTTCTTTCTTATAGGATATCTGCAAAGAAAACCACTTTAGTATGCTTTAGGTTGTGGCATAAGAAAAAGGCTGTCTGTTTTCTGAATCTAGAGCCAATTTAAGCAAAGACAGGAGGAAGACATTAAATGAATAAATGGACAATACTATCTCTGTTCATGTTTTTACTATGACTTGACATCTTAACCTCCTGGGTATCATCTTGTGGTCATTACAAATCACTGTACACAGTAGTGCAAGTTGCGTAAATATGGACCTAGGCATTCATAAGAAATAATTGGACCTACTGATTGCAGGATAGCTGAGATTGTGGCAATTCATGACTATATGATTGAACCTGTCATGTTTGGTGAGTTATTAACTCAAGAAAAGTTCATTGAAAGTTGGCTTTTGTCATTAAACTACGGAGACACGGAGAAGGACCGAAGTTCTAAGGTTTGACTATGCAAGTTGTTGGTTTGAAAACCGAGTAAAACTTAAAAGAAACTCAACGAACCTAATTTATGGTAGCCATAAATGTGGAGGTCCACCAATTTATAGCCGAACTGTTGCTTGAATTTTTTTTCTGAACCACTACTTATTCTATCGATTTTTCTTCTCTTAACTTAGCTATCTTGTCACCTTCTTAAGGTTTTCATATCAACCAGAAAAATCAACTCTAAAAAATCTTCCCATTCTGCCATCAAGATGAAATGAATTCCCCATAAAGGTACTGGTAATAACTTCCAGGTTTACCAAACCCAAAAACTAAAAGCTGATTGAAGAAACAAAATCATGTCACCAGAAAAATGCAGAACAGAAACCGGTTGACTCCAAAGCAAAAAGACTTTAATCTTGGGGAAGAGGAAAATGGCAAAATAACATTAAAAAAAAGTAGATAAGTCACTGTCTGCGAACACCAAAAGTGGGTCAATCAATCACTATAGTGAGAAGATAGCAGTGGATGACTACATATTACATAACAGAGTTTAGGCTCTTCTTCACCAATTGTCCCTGTTCCTTTTCCTCCACTGAACAGCTAAAAACGCTTTATCTTGTAGCCCTTTTTTTAACTTTTCAACTTAGGATTTGATAATTCTAAAAGTAAAAGCAAACGAACAAACCAAGAGAAGAGGAGATTCGCAGTCAAAGAAAGCAGGTTTAATTTTTGTATTTACCTTATTAAGTTTGAGGCGATTGTCCACGATTTTACCCTCCGAAGTAAGCAGAAAATCCTCAGCTATTTTAAACAGCAAATACTCATAGCCTCTTTCATCTGCCACAAGAAATTCACGTTCTCCAAAATCTATATACGTTGAGATTGGCTCCACCTCTGTAACAAAACCCCAATTCATCAGTTACACGCATCAATTAACAAGTTCCTTTCCGTTTTCAGTATTCATCGTTTACAATAAAATTAGAGAAGAAAACCAACCTGCCATCTCAAAGTCATGGAGGATAAAGTCAATGGCAAGGTCTATTGGCGTCTCCGGTGAGCTATGGAACAAATGCAAATTCTACTAATCAAATGAATCCACTACAAATACCTTCTGATAATATTATAAAGCTAGCTCAAGTGGTAAAACCCATAAGTGATTTGCTTAAAGAGGTCGTGAGTTTTACCAAGGTAGTTCCAGAATTTCACCGTCGTGGTTTGCTTCTTGGTGCCTCAACTTCTCAATCGCCATGTCCACCGCTTTCTTGTAGGAGTCCGCTGCCAATCCACTTGGAAATATTTTTCCACTGAAACACACACATTCACAGATTATAAGCAGTCACTCGGAACACGAAAATCAAGAAAGAATAATAACTGGATTAAAAAGAAAACCTCAAATTTCCGGTCTGAATCACAGGGAAAGGTAAAAAAAAAATTCTGAACTTAATTAACACGAAAAGAACACTAGGTATAAGATTACAATGTCTAGTGAAATAACCAATATTTTAAGATAATAGACCGTACCTCCGATCATATATATTATATCGAGCATTGGTATAGTCGGAAAAGCAAGTACGGAGACCGTGTTGAGAGGCAAGTTCCCAGACAGGGTTACGCTGTTTGCCACCAACTCCGGCGATCCATCCCGCTCCGAGCTCTACCGTCACGTCGCGGAAATTCTCTTTCCTAACTCTCCCGCCAATACGATCAGAAGCCTCCAGGATCAACAAATCTTCTATTCCATTCTCGGCCAACATTCTCGCCGCCGATATACCTGACAACTCATACAATAAGAGAGAAAATCTTTACGACACTTATAATACTAACAAAACACGTTCATATTCACGTGTGTATGCACATGTGTTTAACAAGATGACGTTACCGGAAAAACCAGCACCGATGACTATGACGGAGGAGCGAGAAGGGGAGTCCTCCGTGAGAGACATATTGAAACTAAAGGAGAAGAGCCTGTGCGTGTTGGGAGAGGAGAGCTATGGGCTCAAAGCGTAGTTCGTGTATCGTTTGGGAGATAAGAATCAATGGCGAATAAATAGCGGGAGAGTCGGTTTACATAGAGGCCCTTTTTTTTTGAGTCTTTTTTCTTTTTCAAAACTTTAAAAATTTTAATATCTATATTTAAGTTTTCGATTATTTTTCGCTGTCTTTAATTCACGCCGTTTGATTTGTATTTTTTATTTTTTATTTTCAATTTTTATTTTTTAAATAAAAAATCTATTTAGTGTAATTATCCTCTTATCGCTAATAATAATAATTTCATTTTAGATAAAATTTAAAGATAAATTATTTTTATTTTAATTAAATTTATTTAATCTCTTATATAATATTTATTTTAATATTATATTATTTTTAATAAAATAAAAAATTTAAAATTTAAAATTTAAAATTTATTTGAAATATATTTAATTATAAATCAATTTTTATTTGAATATTTTTATATTTTAATTTTAATTTTATTTATTAATAATCATTAAATTTAATTACATATATTTTAATTATAAAATTAAATTAAATTAAATTATTCATAATATTTATTAATAATTAAATTTAATTTATTAAATATATAATGTTGAATTAAATTATTCATAATTTTTATTAAAATTTAAATAATTAAATAATATATTAAAAATAGTAAATAAGATTATAAAAAAGGAAACAAAAATTAATTTAATGATTCATAATTTTTGAAAATAAGAAGAAATCAAAATTAAAATTAAAAATAAAAATATTAAATAAATAGATATTTCTTACTTAATTTAAAAATAAAAATAAAAATAAAATTAGAAAGAGCCACCGTCAGCTATTTAAGTTGATCACCAACTCCTGTTTTGTGATAAAACGCGCGAGTCTCTCCCCTTGGGTTTGACGCACTATTGCTTAATATCAATATTTTAAAAACTGGACATTACTAAAACAAGAAGTTTGAGCTCAGAATTAAAAGATTAAAAAATTAAATATCGTTAAATATGACTATAAAATAGGTGAGCCTGTGAAGTTTAATTAAAAATATAATGTTAAATAGATATTAATTGACTTATTTTGATTTATAATAACTTATTAATTTACAAAAATAACTGATTAATTAATAAAATGATCAGTTTTTAATAACAAAAGTTATTAAAATAAATTAGACTAGAAAAGTTAAAAGCCGAATTAAAAATTGAACAATTCAAAATTTTTACAATTAAATTAGTCGAATTAGTTGAGTTTTTTAATTATATATACACAAGTAACGACATAAGCTTCAAAAATTTTAAAATTTTCTTAAACCAAAATCAAACTAATTAAATTATACTCAAATTATTAATTTATTATAATTATATTAAATAATTAATTATAATTATAATTTATTTACTTGAAAGCAGTAGAGGTAATAATACGTATTATTGGATCTTTTTATATTTTCATTTTTACGGGACTCTTACTAAATATTGTTCGTTATATGTAGTTTAGTTTCGTAAATGTTTGGGTATGTATATTGTTCTTTATTAAATACAAAGCTATATCGAAATCGATATCATGTAATTATAAATTGAATTTTCAAAATTATACTTGTCATATAATTAATTTCAATTAAAAGAGAAAAATATAAATATTTTATTTTATAAATAAATAAATAGCTTACGAAATTCCATTAAATTGGGAGAAGGGGGTAGTCTTTCACATGTGAAGGCAATTAATGTAAAAAAACAAGACGCACGTGACATCCTTTGATTGTACACGTGTAACATGAAATTGGCTGCGAGGTTTAGTTGCTTAATTCTGACTCGATGCATTGGACTTGACAACGTTGATCTGATGTAGTTTGGCTCGCGCACACAAATTTTTAATCACCGGTCATGAAGGAACAGCAACTGGTCTGTCATACTCCAGATTGGCAACAGACTGTTACGCATCATCTCTAATCAATCCTTCATGCAACTCTCTTGAAACATTATAAAAATTTGTCAAGTCTTAGTTCCACCTTACCAATTGATCTAAATCTAGTTCTTAAATGATTCTAAATTTAGTAATAAGTTAGGTACTAAGATAAGGATAAAATATCTCACATATAAAGACCTATCTCGTACTCTTAATTCTTTTAAATTTTTTGTTTCGGAATCTCCCATTTTATAATTAGCCTTAATTTTTTATTACACATTACTTTTGTCTAATTATTACTTATTTCTTGTTTGTGTATTTATTTACTTTTGTTTTCTATTATTAATATTTACTATGCTTTACATATATATACTGCATTATATATTGAGTTACATATTTTTATTGTTTTATGTAGACGTATTTATTTATATTTTATATTATCATTATTTTGCTTTTCACATAAATTTATGAATCTTTTTATTGATAAAGATGAGACTGTGTATTACTAGACCTTCTCAAACATCGCATTTCTACTTAATTCTCATTAGGTGTTTGTAAGTTAGGTTGAATTAAAATTTTGTTTGATATTTTATATTATTTTTAAATAATATAAAATATCAAACAAAAAATATAATTAAATTAAAATTTTAAAAATTTTAAAAATTAAAAAAAAGTGTTGTAAATTAAATTATTATTATTAATCATCATCTAAAACCCTTTTAATTAAGTATGAGTAGAGATATGGATGCAATTATCACACCTTGGAAATATTCATAGCTTGGTTCCAAAAACGGCATTGTCAACATCCATCGAAAACTTCCATTGAAACAACACTTTCTTCTATCTGTTCCTAACTACCGAAGCCTTACTTCTTACCATTTTGATTTTCACATGTGAACACTTTGCAGATACATTTGTTCTGAGTCTCACGTAACCTTTTCCTTTTAGTTTTGGTGTACATTAGGAGTTCTTAAGTAGTTGTCATAAGATTCATTTAGCACGATAATGATACTAAACGACATCAATAGAAATTCTCCCATTAAAGCACTAAATTGACAACAAAACGAACTTGTCGATCCACGCTTGATTTGATACGTTCCTTATCGGTTTTGAATTCACACTTCCCGTTTCGTTTTTACTCTTAAACTTCGATTAGTTAAAACCTGTGTTCAAGAAATAGTTATCCTTCCGATGTAAAAATTTCTGACAAGATATCATTCTTTTAAAATATCTGTTAAAAGTAGCGTTATTGGTGACCATCCGTGTGTATATAATAAAAAAATGAGAATGTGAGAAATATGCATGGTTCTTAAAAGGTGAGGAAAAGAGCCTATTAACATATTTTCGGTAGATAAAACAACCTGTTGACAAAATTGTTAGGCACTTTTTGTGAAAAAAAAAAACATTGACATACTTTTAACAAGCAAAATAGGTTGGTAATCGAGTCGCGGGCGCACCTGTCGCTTCTATCTTAAATTCTGATTTAGAAACGTTTAGTTACAATCTAGCACACGATAACTTAATGTCACGAACTTTTCAACCAAGTACAATGACCAATTCTGCGAATCAACAATTTCTCTCCTACTATGTTGAATTATTTTTGCAATTTCGTCGTCAATAGGGTAAAATTAACCTGTCACACGACAGTCTGTGTTTTTGAAATTGATCACGTAGGGCCTCGTACAAAGGTAATACTCGTGTGAGTTCAAACATACTTTTGTTGTCAATGTAGGTATTGAAATTGACATGATATTTATATATATATAGAAAAATTTTTAAAAGTTTTTGGCTTTTCAATAAAGCGCGATGATTAGTTGTGCGAATCAACAATTTCTCTCGTAAGTTGAACCTAACTTGTTTCATGACAGTCTATGCTTTAGAAAGTGATCACGTAGGGCACGAAGGTGGTACTCGTGTGAGTTCAAACATATTTTTGTTGTTAGCGTAGGTATTAAAATTGATACGACATTTATATATATATAGAAATTTTTTTAAAAAATTTAAAAGTTATGTTTCTATTAACTCTTAGTGAAGAAAAGGAATATATTATGTTAATGTAAAAAAAAAGATCCGTATATTCATATAAATTTAAAAATGTTTAACAACACATTTTTTAATATTATTTGTTTTAAAATTTTTACATCCGTTAAAAATAAAGAATAAAGATATTTTATACATAAGAATTAATTTTGTAATTAATATTTTAAACTTTTGAATTAAGATATGAATAAAATATATTATATTTATCTATAAAAAAATTAATTTTTAATTGTTAAATAAAAATTAATTGAATTATTTTAATTTATAAGAACTTATTAATTTATAAAAATTGAGTGATTAATTAATAAACTGATTAATTTTTAACAACAAGAGTTATTAAAGAAAATCAAACTGAAAAATTAAAAGCTAAATTGAAAAATTAAACGGTTGAAAGTTTTTACGGATTAAAATTTTCAAAATAATTTAATATTTTGAAATTTTAAATTTAAATTTTAAATCTTTATATATATATGAACTACTTGTATATTATGGAAATTAACAAATTTTGAATAATAAAGAAAAATTACGATCATGTTATCTAAGTTACTAGTGTTAACTTTTTTAGAATTAGGATAAGCCTCTTTAAGATAACTAAAGAAGATCGAGGAAACAATCTTTTGGATACGATGAAATCTTTCTTTATGTCGTTTTTTCCGAACACCCGCCGCCTATGATACCAATTAGATAAATGTAATAGTAAAAATCTTGACTTATTCAAGTTTTTAATTCAATTTTTTTTTGTATTTAATTGATTTGACTAGTAAATAATATCAACTAATTTTTTAAAATGTTTGATAAAATTAACTATTTATATATAAAAAAACTTACGAAGACATGACTTAAAAAAATTTATAAGAACGTGAACATTATATCTTAATAAAATAACTTATGAAAATATGACTTAAAAAATGATTTATAAAAATATGAAGAATATATCTTAATATTTATTTGAATATTCTCGTAAAAATTTATGCTTATGTTTTAGTTTGTTTAAGTCAATTAATCAAAATTAAATAATTTAAAACTTATTTACCTATGTTCAAAATAAAAAATAATTATTTAGATTAATTGTAGAAATTAAACTGAAAAATGTAGTAGTTAAGGAGTAGAAAATTTATTTTTAATTATATGAAAATGTAATCTCTTAATAAAAGTAGTCTTATCTTATAACTAAAACTAAAAAAATTATTAATTTTATCCATTAATAAATTTTTAAACATAATAATTATTTGTAGAAACATTTTTAAGTTTAAAAATATTTAAAAATATTTTTAATAATTTTAATAATTTAATTCTTTTTATTTATAAAATTTAATCAAATTATTAATAAGTAAAATAAATGCAAATTGAAACTTTCTGTCCAACCCAATCTTTGAAACTAACATATAGAAAATTTTGGTTAGCATAAATAATTTGGTAACAGTTGTTTTATTATACAATATCAAATCCAATGATACTTATTTTATTAAATTTAAAATAAAATAAAATTAAAATAATGATAATTTTATTAAAGAAAAATTTCAACTTGGTTTAATTTTTGAATAAATTAGAGTATTTGTTGACTTGAAGTAAACTGACTTCACACTTTATGCTTATCTATCTCTATCTCTATCTTTTTCTCTATCCTCTACTCTTGTAATAATTTTTGGGTACAATCACCTTTTTTTCTCTTAATTTTTCAGTCTCCAGAGCAAATTCTAAAAACAAAAATAGTAGACTGAGTTCAATCCGTGAACCCAATTAAAATTGATTACTAAATAAAATTATTAGTGGTTTTACACAGTTAAATAACTAAATACCTAAAACTTTT
>JANZXR010000153.1:42186-54269 GCA_027575705.1 Erythroxylum echinodendron | reverse complement strand
TAATCCAAAGATTTGAGATAAATGAATCAATTTGGGCTGTGATTCAGATAGCTCTCCTCCAATAGGCTTGGTGCACTTCATCCTCTCCACAAATTGGTCCACATGCGTCTAAAGAGCCTCTTTGAGTTTCTCGATCCTAGCTTTGGACATATGTCCAACTGGAATGACAAGCTCGTCCCCATCACGCACGCCATCTCCATGGTAATCCTTACACCTGCTCACATCACAGTAATCCAATAATTATTCAATCATCCAAATTTCTCCCCCTTGGGACAAAAGATGTCAAAAGGCAAGACTAATAGTCATGAAGGTACCTTAAAATCTCTCCCTGAATTGAACAGTCACCAAGAGCAATCTGATGTCTCCTCCTTGGAACAAAAGTGTCAAAATGAAGAATGCCTTCAACATAATCTATCTCACCAAATAAAGAAGCATATACATCAGGAGTAGGTGCAGCAGAAGAATCATAAGCATGCCAAGAAGACAAATTACCACCATTCAAAACATTGAGAGATATGACCGAAAGAGAGAGAGATACCCGAGAGAGATCCATACTGATGAGAGAGCTGAAAAGACTTCGGTGGAGCCAAATAAAAGTTACAATGCAAACTACTAAAAGGATAGGACAACAATGGCAACGTAAAAACTAAAGAAGAATTATTTTTTACTTTTCTTTTCTCTTTTTTTTTTTATAAATAACAACAAACTATACTTCAAAAATGCAAAGCACACAGTCCCGATACTCCTCAAAGAAAATTAAACCTAGGATTATTTCTCACCACATTATTTCGATCATCAACTGTCTGATTGATTTCTTCATCTAAAGTAACTGACTTATCCTCAGTTTGAACAGTTGCTTCAAAAGCAGTAACTAACTGTGAATCTGGATACTTTTTTATTTTTCCTTCACTCCATCTTTGACTTGCCCTTGATCCTTTCTAACCTAAGTAGATTTCAGTACTGAAGACTGATTCTGAAATTTATATGAGGGATATAGGGTTCTTCGGTTTTGGCTTCTTTGAAACAACATCTGCAGTATCTTATAGCATTTTGGCCTTATGTGCCCGATAACTCTACAAAAATAACATGTGGGAACAATCTTCGATTCTTCCTCGATGTTTCTTCTTGGACAGATATGAGTATATCATTTTTCTCCTCATTCACCTTAGAACACTCACCTTTGTAACCAATGCCTTGAAGAGCCCCTTCAGCATTCTCAAACCTTTTTCGGTACTTGCCAATTTCATTCTAGCTTCACCAAGCTCATATGACATCAATGTTAATTTCTTTTCTAACTCTTGGATGTTGTTCTTCATGGAGAGATTCTCTTCCTTCAACCTTTCACTCTTTCTACATTTTTTCATCCATTTTTTGTACATTAATTCGTAAGCCTCGTAAATATTCTCGTTTTTATCACTAGAACCACTTTCATTAATGTCATAATCAATCAAGCTTTGAGTTAAATCATTTGCGTTTTTTCTGAAATTTTCTGATTTTCTCACTTTACATCTTCAGTTACTTCATTCTAGGTTACTGTTAAACAAATAACTGGACTTTTACTATGTAAAGCAACTAAATCAACATCATTAGTGATTTCTTCTTCACTACCATATTCACTCTCGGATTCATTCTTACTCCAAGTGCTAGTAAAGGATTTTCCTTTTCTCTTCTTCAAAGCCTTGATACTCATAACACTGGATTTTCTTCACCTTCCTTTAACCCTTTTGAGCTTTGATTTGTTACTTTAGGTTAGTATTCAATGAACTTCCACCATATTGTCTGAATTCGGATTTGTCCTTTTTCATTCTTTTAATCCATTTTCCAAAGTCCCATGTGAGTGGTACCAAGTCTTCTTTTTCATCAGATTCCTCTTCTGCATCATTCACACCTTTACCAGTCTCAACCTGTAATGCCAGTCCTTTGCTTCTTTCTTGTTTGCCCCATAAGAGATTCATCTCAAACTTTTTCATGTTCGTGAAACTAGGATTTGCACCAACTTGCTAACAAGTTCTGAAACGGTGACCCGCTCTGATACCAATTGAAAAACCAGAGGGTAGTTGTTTCGCAAACTTTCCAATTTTACCGTTGTGGTCTCTAGTACCAACAAAAATCAAAAAAATTAAACTCAACAAAATAAATCAACACTGAGATTTGTTAACGCAGTTTGGTACTCATTGCCTACATTTGCGAGGCCCTCACCTAGATTAATTCTTTCATCGAAGTGCAATAGATTTACCCAAGACTTTACTAAGCCGACACCACTCAACCCTTGACACTATCTCTTAACCTTACTTCCCGTGAAAGATTTTCACTCCCAGTAATACGACCGGCTCATACTAACCTCAACAGAGGATTTACACTCACTGTTTAATAATAAAGATAATTAAACGAACAACTCAAGTGATTAAAATAACTAGAAACAAAGACGAATACACTTGAGATAAAAAAGAACAACTTCTCGATGAGTTCCGCTCCTCTGAAATAAATCTAAAAATCTGTCCACCAGTTGAACTGATTCATCCCAGCTTCAACAACTCTAATTAAACCATAGGGGATACTCCAAACACCATGTATATCTCACTCACAAACCTATAAAAACAAATCTGGAAAATTGAATCTAAACCACGGAGTTTTTCACTCAAAACATATGCATAACCATAGATAAACAAATCTAGAAAAATCAACACACTAACCCACGGTATTTGCAATCCCAAAAATCAACACTCTAACCCACAGTATTTGCAATCCCCGAAGACATATAAATTCAGCTATGTTTTTCAATAACAATTGATGCTCTTCACCTTCGTTATGCCACACTTACATAACACTTACACACACACTCTTCACTTTAACACCCACTACGCACATACTCTTCAAGAAAAACATAAGTCACGTATATCACCTGCTATTTTTTCAATCAACCAAAGAGACTTAAGTATGTTTCCAGAAGGATTGTCTTTAATTCACTAAGAGACTTACGAAATTTCCCTTAACCCTTCAGCCACACCTTTTTTACAGAGAACTACTTCATACCCATCTACTTCATTCACATCTCCTTGATTCATGCCCAAAAATACTTTCAACCATACCTCACTTTCTTAATCAAACATGTGAATCAATTGTTTATTCAAACTATAATTTTCTTCAATATCCTTTTATCAAATACCTATCTATTCAAGTTAGAATTTTGTTCTATTTAAAATATTATCCAACTAGATTTTTTAAATCCAAGATAATATAAAATATGTCAATTCAAATAAATATGCTAAAATAAAATAAAATAGATATATTTAACAGATATCTAATAGTTTTATTAACTGTAAGAGGCTTCAGGTACTACCATACCTTCCGTCAAGCATAACATGCCGAAGAGTGGACTGTTGTTCCTCCCTAGAAGCCTTTCCAAATCCATGTCAGAAGCTCACATTCAAACCTTGGATGTTCACGTTCGTAAATTGCTTAAAGTTGAATGATACTCGAGGTGCATTTGCATGGCTGAGAAGTTATCTTTATTTCTTACTATATAACAATCGTCAGGTACATATATTAACTCACCTGTCTTTAAAGATCATCGATCAGAGTGTTTATGCTCATAATATTGCTTGAAGTTGGTAACTATCTCTATCTCAACAATATTCCACTACCGAAGTGCGTCCAACAGACCGTTATCTATAATGTTGCCATCGGTTGGAGCGACTCTTTTTGCTAAATTTTGATTTACTTGTTTTGGTAACCGAGTGCAGGGAATTTGCTGTATGGAGTATGACTTTACAATGTTACTACCTGGAAGTAGAATTCCTGACTGCTTCAACCACCAAGAAGATGACTCTTCATTGAAACTTCAACTTTCCCAGAACTGGTGTGAAAACAAGTGGATGGGATTTCTGGTTTGTGCACTTTTCAGACCAGATGTGCAGGCATCAAGTACTTTTGGTGGGTCTTATTATATATACTGTCACTTATTAGTGGGACCTGAATTACGTAACCTCATAGTTCAAGATGCCACCCAGATTGACATATGGGAAAGTACAAGGATCAACTCTGACCAACTATGGTTACTCTTCATTATGCGAGACAATACCAAAAGCCTTGACTGGTGGAAGAGTTTGAATCACTTCGAGGTATCATTTTCCCCTTACAATTTGAATGTGAAACGTTGCGGGGTACGATTGGTGTATGAGGAAGACATCGAAGAATTTGTCCAATGCACTAAACCATCGCAGAGTAATCAACTTTTGGCCTCATCTAGCGATCAAGAATATTGCATAGTCAATGGAAACGAAGGTCGTGAAAGTGAGGTAGACGAACCTAGTGGAAGTAGCAATTCAGTTGGTGAATCTCCTTATCCCTTAAATTTGAGAATGCCTACAGATTATCACACGTCAAAGACTATTGTGGTTTATTCGTCAAAGCATCATAAAAAAACCATAAAATATTGACTTCTGAACTTGGTAGGAAGTTCGTGCATGATAAGGACAAAATAAGAAAACAAAAAATAATCATACGGAGGAGCTCAATCTAAACTCTAAAGTTATGGCCTATGGGGATGATGATCCTCTTTGCTTTCAAGTTGCTTTCACAGTACTTTAGTCTTGTAAGGCAATAGGACCTTACTATTGGCAAGGTCCTATTTCCTTACAATCAGGAATTGAGATAGGAGAAACCTCATTATCGAAGGCAGACCTTCCTATGCTATCGAGGGAGACTCTATCTGCTCACTCAGAGGTTATACATTGCGATAAAATCTCTATCAAACTTGTGCCTACAGACAAAGTTCCAGTCACTCCCAACCCAGTCGGAACATGGAGGAATATAACAGACTTAAGATTAAAAGTCAATGACATGGCAATGTAAACTCAACTTGTGTATTGTGCATAATGGTAGTGGAAACTAAATATCACCTATTTTTTTAATGAAGGTTTTCTAAAGCATTCTGAAGCAGTATTCTTCACTTGATAAACAATAGTACCTTCAAATGTGATTGGGTACAAGCCTTGGATTGGGTAATTGATCATTCTAAATAGACCTTAAATGGTCAAATTGTTAATATGGCTTTCATTTCCACCATCTATATGATTTGGAGGTAGATAAACAACTAAATCTTAACGCAAAGGGAGGAAGAGAAGTACTAACTTAAAAACAAGATTATAAATTGGATACGATTGGCTATTATAGCTAAGAATGATCAACATACCTTTTCTCCATATTTGAAGCAAAGATGGAACTTATAAGATATATCCTGACCTAATTTTTGTAATTAGTTTTATTTTAATCTTTTGATTGTACTTAAGTGATGGTTTTACGAGCTTGAACTTATTGTAATGTTGTATTAGCTTTTTCTTTACAACCAATTATTCATTTTCAAAAAATAATTAAAATTCTAAAAGATTGGAACTAATTACCTTTCTAGTTATAAGTAAATTTAAAATAATATATACCTATGACATTAAATATATTGTTTTAGTAATTATTAAATTCAATAATTACTTTCAACTAGTGGTAAACAAAATTTTAAAATGATTATATAATATGTTTTACAATAAAAATAATTTTTATTTTATAATAACTTAAACTAAAAATTGTCTATTAAATTTTACAGATAATCATTGTTTATTATATCTTTATTATTGAGGAAAATTTTTAAAAATCCTATATCAGTTATTTATAATTTTTTTGAAATTAATTATTATTATTTAATAACATTAATAATTAAGATTGTAATATAAAATATAAAATTAAGTGAAAGAGTTGATTTGGAAATTCATGATCAATCATAAATTTATTAAATTTTGTTAAATTCAAGAAATTGTTTTAATATTACACAACATTTGACTCCTTATATTTTTATTTTATATTATTAAAATACTAAGAATACACCAAAATTTAGGACTCGTTGTTAAAACATATATCAACCTATTAATCTTATTTAAGGAAATTGCCAAGATAATTAAATGCGACAAATAAACGTAAATAAAATTTCAACCGATTCTAAGAAATTGAAATATTAAAGAGAGTAAAAAATATAAATTTTTTATATTTTAAGAAATTATTTTTAATTATAAAAATCTTTATGTTAAATTTCAATTAAAAATAATGTCGAAACACACAATATCAAATATGAACCAATAAAATTTAGTTAAATCGGCTAGTTAACAGAAAGTAAACTTTAACAAGCTTTTCTTCACTTAAAAGATTCACCAATGGTTCAAAGAAACTACAAGCAATCTGTGAAAATAACTTTAACTACACCTTTAATGTAGAGTAACACAAGCAAACTGTAAAAATAACTTCAACCACACGTTTAATGTAGAGTAACATAAGCAAACTGATTCAACCACACCTTCAGTGTAGAGTAACATAAGCAAACTATGAAAATAACTGTAATCACACCTTTAATTTAGAGTAATATAAGCAAACTGCTTCAACCACACCTTTAATGTAGAGTAAAATAAGCAAACTGCTTCAACCACACCTTTAATGTAGAGTAACATAAGCAAACTGCTTCAACTTCAACCACACCTTTAATGTAGAGTAAAATAAGCAAACTGCTTCAACCACACCTTTAATGTAGAGTAACATAAGTAAACTATGGTCGTTGGTTCTGTGGGAGTGGCTTACGAGCCAAGAAGAAGAAAATTGGCGTGAAAATCTCCCTCCTGAAGAATACATAAGTTGATCGCCATTATTTGTAGGATAAGAAAATAACTTAGAAAAGAAGATATTATTCTCACAAAAGTTTAGGAATCGCAAGGTTTTACTCAACCTGTCTTGAAATCAACACAAATTTGGTTCAAGTTGAATAGGAGTTTAGGTCGGGTTTGAGTTTAAGCTGCCTTAGTCAGTTTAAAATTCAAAATGTTAATAAAAATGATGTTTTTAATTTTTAAAAATGAAAAAATATTTAATTATATAAAACTCAATTTGGATCAAATTTCAAACCTAAACTGACAACCTCAAATTTAATTGGGCTTTGGACTAACTTCAACCTAAACCTAAGCCCAATTCTACTTATTGCCATTTTAAATTTCTCAAACTATCTTCACATTGTTCTCCTGGCATGCAGTTTATACTCAGCTCTTTGGATTTGGCATGGGAAAAAGTACAATCAAGGTCAAATTCGGTCTTGGGTTCGGGCTTATTAATTTTTTCGGGATACCATTTCCGATACAACTTTGGATGGTATATGAAAATGGAAAAATGGATTGGAATACATTCAAACCAGGATCAAATAGGATGATTGACTACGGTACGTGGAGGAACAACAAAACTTTGCAAGTTGACTAGACGTTCCAAAAGTGAAAATGGAAGCTCCATAACTGAGATTCGTGATAAAGAAGCTCACCTTCCACCTTCAACCAATCCCTCTGCAGCTTTCTCAAGAAAAATTTGAACCCTTTGGCTTCCCCTTGGAGCAAGTCCAACATACTCTAGAGCTTTAACCTATACATCATACATGAAAGCAAATTATCAGTGAACAGAACTAATACCAACTTTATACAACTGATACAAAAGGAATTGATTTGTTCATCCACCACCTAACAAAAATAAGATGGAAGCTGAAGAATCTTAATTTACCATGTTTTTGGTAAAGAATCTCCCAAGAGCAGTTAGGTGAAAGCTACTGAATGAGAGGTGATTTTTGTCTAGAGGCAAGTACCATGGTGAGGGTGAGCTTGCAGCTAGATCTTTTGACCATAAAACCTTCACATACACAGTTCAACGGCCATTTAAGCCGATCACATATGAGGACATAATAACCAAAATATGCGGACCGGAGGATCAGGGTAGAGGAAGATGCATTCATTGTTTACCTCAAAACCAGCTTTCTTTAGTGCTTCAATGCATTGTCCAGTCAATCTAATGTCTGGCAGGCCATCGCCAATTTCTATTTCTGCCTGTATACATAAGATTTAGTTACATTCACAATATTAAAAACAATTAATATCTGCATCAATAACATAAGATAGTTTTAAGACTTCTAACGTATCTGTGTAACCTTAATTCTTTGATGTTCCTCGTTCTTAGGATCAAAAGAATCAGTCATGCACCATTCATAAGCGGCAAAACATTGTCCAGGCTTCAGTACTCTATAAATTTCGATGTAGCACCTATACTGTTGGAATGTAATAACAGCACAACAGTTAAGGATGATAGAAATAGCACAACAAGAACTGGGAAATTGCGTAAATAAATTGATTTACAGCATCGGGTGCATGGCAGGTAGCTGCAATAGCATATACTGCATCGAAACTATTTTCAAGAAGGGGCATCTTCATGAAATCAGCCTGCAAGACATGATAGAACAGCAATGTTCAATGAAACAGACTCATTAGCATCTCCAGTGTCTGTCTACATTTGTGCTCAAGTTAAGGAAAATCAGCAACAAGCGAAATTGGCAAACACAATTAGTTGCATAAGAAAAGAACCGACCTTAACAAAATCACAAGTCTTGTCTACCCCTGCAATACGATTTAGTTCCTGATGGAAAAGGAAAACAATAAGCTTCAGAGCCAACACAAAGTTTTACCGCCAAATCAGAAAGAGTAACTTGATCCGGAAAAGCATAGATCTAAAAAGGATATTTGTCCACCTTCCCTCTTGTTATCTGATATTCATTGTTGTTCAACCCTGTAACTGACGTGAGGCTGTAGCAAATAATCAGCAGAAATTTTAATCACTCAAAGGTATTCTCATGACATATTTTCCATGGATGACATGAGTTTGATAGGAGACTATCAAATACTACAAAATGTGTCACTCAAGATAAATTACAAAAAACTAGATTTGAATGTTCCACTAAGTTATCTGATAGCTAATTATGGCCCTATTTCTCGAAGGAAACTATTCAACCAGCAGGAAAAAGGAAAACTGCTATCATATAATAACTATGAGTACCGGTCATATGCACTAGATGGCCTCTGATGGTACTGAAATGTTTGTTCTTAGTGTACGGCGAGGAGAATATTTCACAAACCTGAACCGAGCAATTTCTCTCAGTGGTCCACCAATTCCACATCCTACATCCAACACCTGCATAATATAAATAAATGAAAAGCGAAATCAATGGATGAAATCGTTTGAATAAGACAGGTCCGATTTTGCTAGTTTATCTAATGTTCTATGAAGCAGCCAACCTTTTGTCCAGGTTTAAGGCCAAGTTGTAAAGCAAGAAAGTGTTGGTTTCGTTTGATACTCTCTTGGAGGGACTCCCCTTTGAATCTGAAAGAACAAAATGAAACCCATAAATCTGATTTAACTGCAACCTGTAAAACAAACATGCCCTATCACTTATGAAAAAAATGTAAAAGAAATTTTTAGTACCTGTGAGCAAAGTGGAAGGACTCACCCCAGCCAAACTCATAAAAGCTAGTCACAAGATCATAGTATTTATTCACCTGAAATTCACATGAAGGATAATTACCCACTGGGCTGTGCTACTTTGCCTGAAAAACAATCAAGCCGTCTTGAAAAGAAAACAGTAGATCATTCCCACATTAAACTGGGTGAATAAAAATTTTTTTAAGGAAAATAAAAACATTACGTTAAACTAGGTGATACAAGCAATAGAAAATAAAAACATTACATTAAACATTTCGTGATGTTTGACTATTTTGTAACTTATTAGTTTATAGGTTGTTATTCTTTCTTCGTATCATCCCCCCTAAGCTGGAAGACATTTTGGATTCCAAGCTTAGAGATGAGTGTTTTAAACTGTGATTTTGGTAGTGCTTTAGTGAAAATGTCAGCGAGTTGAGAGTGAGATGCCATCGGTAGGAGATGAATGAGCCCGGAATTAAGTTTTTCACAAATTAAGTGGCAGTCGATTTCGATATGCTTTGTTCGTTCGTGAAAAACTGGGTTTTTGACGAGATGGATGGGTGATTGATTATCACAATCAAGATAGGTGGCGGTCTTGTGGTGAAAGTCAAAGTCTTGCAACAAATAGAACAGCCATTGGAGCTCGCACGAGGTGGTGACAAGGCGCGATACTCAGCTTTCAAGGAGCTTCTGGAGATGGTGGTCTGTTTATTAGAGATCCAGGAAATGAGAGATGAACCTAAGAAAACAAAGAAGTCGGTGATTGATTTCTGAGAGTTTGGACAAGTGGCTTACTCCGAATCTGAGAACGCTCGCAGTTGTATGGTGGAATCACGACAAAAAAGGATGCCATGGCTAGGAGCACTCTTGAGGTATCGCAAGACTCTATGCTTTGCCTATATATGTTCGTTGGTGGGTCTGTCCAGAAATTGAGAGAGAGTTGTTGGACAACGAAGCTAATATCCAGTCTGGTTATTATGAAGTATAGAAACTTCCCAATGAGGCGACGATAGCCTATAACATCAGTATGGGGTTCTCTAGCGGCAGTCAATTTGGTGTTTGGAATCATCGGCGTAGGTAAGGGTTTACATCCTAAAAAGCCAGCTTCAGTCAGATAGTCAAGGGTGTATTTCCCTTGAGAGAGATTGATGCCTGTAGATGAACTGGCCAGTTCCAAACTAAGGAAGTATTTGGCGATGCTGAGGTCTTTGGTTTGAAAAGTAACATCTAAAAATCTTTAATGTTTTTATGAGATTTAGGTCTTTACTAGCTAATAGTATATCATCGACATAAATAAGAAGAATGATGAAATTGTTGTTGTCTTTTTTTCTAAACATGGAGTGATTTGAGGCAAACTGCTGGAACCCAGTTGAAAGTAAAGCAAAGGTAAGCTTTTTACACCATTGTCTACTGGCTTGTTTGAGACCGTAGATACTTTTCTTTAACTTACATACTAACTTTAAATCATGTTAAGGAAGTCCAGGAGGAGGCTTCACGTAGACTTCTTTTTTCAGGTCTCCATGAAGAAAGGCGTTATTGATGTCAAGCTGATGAAGGTGCCAGTCCTGAGGTGCAGTGAGAGCAAGTAATAGGTGAACAGTGGTGTGTTTGACTACGGCCGAGAAAGTCTCATTATAGTCCACTCCTGCCTGTTGAGTGAAACCTTTTGCCACAATTATACTTTTGCATTGATGAATGGAACCATTTGGATGAAATTTGTACCGATGCACCCATTTGCAGTCGATTGTTGTATTACCAAGAGGTAAAAAGGTGAGTTCCTAAATATTATTTTGAGTTAAAGCCTTTAATTCTTCATTCATTGCTTCTTTCCATTCAGTGTGTTGCTATTAAATTTTCATATGATTGGGCTTAAATAAACTGAGCACATACAAACCCAAATGAGGTTCCATCCTAAAACCAATTGGTACTAGGAGGAGTAACTCATTAGGCTTATATGCATGCTCAAGGCCATATATTCTTTCGATATGGGACAAAGTCTCATTTATATTTCAACATGCTCCCCCTCACGTGTGGACTAATTTACGGCCCAACATATTCCACAGTCTATCGTGACGAGGTGATGACCAGTAACCCAAGAGCAACCTGCTCTGATACCATGTTAAATTTTTATATGATTGGACCTAAATAAACTAAGCACATACAAGCCCAAATGAGGTTTCATTTTAAAACCAATTGGTACTAGGAGGAGTAACTCATTAGACTTGTATGCATGCTCAAGGCCATATATTCTTTCGATATGGTATAAAGCCTCACTTATATTTCAACCCGCCCCCCTCACATGTGGGCTAATTTACGGCCCAACATATGCCACAGTCTGTCGTGACGAGGTGGTGACGAGTAACCCAAGAGCAACCTGCTCTGATATCATGTTAAATTTTTATATGATTGGGCCTAAATAAATTGAGCACATACAAGCCCAAATAAGGTTCCATCCTAAAACCAATTGGTACTAGGAGAAGTAACCCATTAGGCTTATATGCATGCTCAAGGCCATATATTCTTTCGATATGGGACAAAGTCCCACTTATATTTCAACAGTTGCATAGCTTCACAATAGGTTATATGTTCTTTCAAAGCTGCAAGAGCTAGGGAAAAAAGTCTGTGTTCAGAAGATAGGCTATTGTAGGAGATGGCTGTGGAAATTAAATGAGGAGAGGTGTGGGACAATGTAGGACAGGCATAGTCTTTTAAGTAAGATGGTGGTTTAGTTTGTCTAGTGGAGTGTCGAGGCTAAGGTGAAGGTT
>JANZXR010000153.1:31254-42086 GCA_027575705.1 Erythroxylum echinodendron | reverse complement strand
TCAGTTGAGGGCATAATTGGGCTTGGTATAGTAGAATCGTGGTAGGGAAGTTTTTGAAAGGGAAAGGTATCTTCATAAAAGATGATGTCCCTTGATAAAAAGAATTACTTGGTGTCGAGATCAAAAAGCTTGTAGTCTTTTGTCCCTGTAGGACAGGCATAGTCTTTTAAGTAAGATGGTGGTTTAGTTTGTCTAGTGGAGTGTCGAGGCTAAGGTGAAGGTTGGGATGAAGAGCTGGTAGATGGTACAAAATCAGTTGGTATAAGGGGTGCTTGAGTGATAGCATAAAGAGGAGAATTCTCAGTTGAGGGCATAATTGGGCTTGGTATAGTAGAATCGTGGTAGGGAAGTTTTTGAAAGGGAAAGGTATCTTCATAGAAGATGATGTCCCTTGATAAAAAGAATTACTTGGTGTCGAGATCAAAAAGCTTGTAGTCTTTTGTCCCTGTAGAAAAACCAAGAAAAATAGCCTTTCTTGCTCTGGTATCTAGTTTTCCTCTATTTGCTTCTTTAGTGGAAGCAAAATAGAGACAACCGAATACTCTTAAATGTGCAAGAGTAGGATTAGTTCCAAACAGAACTGAATAAAGTGATTTGTTTGATAAAAGGGGGTAGGAATCCGATTGATAAGAAAAACTGCATGTAAAACACATTCTGACCAAAACTTGGTTGGGAGGTTAGCCTGAAACTTGAGGGCTCTTGCCACGCTACGGATGTGTTGATGCTTCCGTTAAACCCTTCCAATCTGTTGAGGTGTCTCAATATAGGTGGTTTTATGTAAAACACCATTCTTGGTAAAGAAATCAGTCACTGAAAATTTAATTCCTTGATCACTTCTTATGCACTTTATTTACTTTGTGAACTGTCTTTCCACATAGGCAAAAAAAATTTTGATTAATTCTCTAGTTTCTGACTTATGTCTCATTAAATATACCTAATTCATACGGCTGTGATCGTCAACAATAGTCAAGAAAAATTGATGGCCATGAATGGAAGCTGTGTGGTAAGGCCCCCAAATGTCAACATACACAATGTCAAAACAAGAGGAAGCAATTGAAGAACTTAAGGTAAAAGGTAATCTTTTTTACTTTGAAAACTGACATGTTTCACATTGAGTGATGTTCTGAAAAATAACATAATTATCTATGCTAGGTAACAATTTGAGCCTTGCATTTGAAAGATGTCCTAAGCGTTTATGCCAAAGATAGTTTGATTAATATGTAACAGTATAGGCTTATGGCAGAGAGGTAAGATAATAGAGTCCATTAGACTTAGCAAAACCAATCGTCTTCAAAGTGTTGAGTTCCTGAATAACACGTTAATGTTTGGTAAAGGTTAGTTTGCAATGGGAGAATGAAGTAAGCTGACTAATGGAAATAAGGTTGAAAGAAAAAAAACGGAATATAAAGAACATTAGTTAGGATAAGAGAAGATATATGTACTGAGCCAACGTGTGTGACAGGTATATGTTGTCCATTGGGAGTCTTACTATTAGATTCTGAGCTGTGGTATACTCAGTGAATAAATGCCAATTGCAGACAATATGATCTGTGGCTCCTAAATCCAAAATCAAAGCAGAGGACCACAAGGAAGGTTTGGCAGATAGAGATGTACCTTTGGTATCTTTGGTGATGGTGTTGATTTGAGGTATAGTAACTGAGTTGTGTGAGACATCCTTCTCTTTGCTTAGTAAATCCGTCAACTGACAGTATTCTTCTAGAGTTAGGTTCAAGTTGTGAACGGATGAGAATGCTTCTTTGTGTATGGTTGGAGTGGTATGACTGGTAGCTGTGGCAGGTTTAAGGTGAGTTTCTGTATAATTGACAGATTTAGATTTATGCTTAAAATTATCTCTTGACTGGTAAGTACTTGCGTTTCCATTATTTAATGAAAAGTTGGGTGGAAACCCATGTTTTTTCTATAATATTTGTCCTCTATATGTCCCTTGTAACCACAGAAGGTACATAATGGTTTTTTGTTTGGCTGAAAGGTTTTCAAGTGTCTGTCTTAGCAAAGAATGGTTGAGGTTCATAATTGGGTGATTGTGATGTAGTTGTAAGAAGCTACTGCTCATGTTGAGCTGACCTTTTTGATATCAGGAAATGGTTCAATCAGCATGATTTGTGACATAACAGTAGAATATGATTCATTTAAGCCTTTTAGAAAACGAATAACACAATCATTATCTTGGTAGGATTTAATAATGTTCAGCATATCACAATGAAATTGAGGGTAACGCTTGCATTTAGGTAATAGTCTTAAATTGTGAAACTCATCCTATAGCATTTTTAAATGAGTGTAATAAATAGAGATGGATAGACTTCCCTGTCTGAAACCATACGATTCTTCTTGCAGGTTTGAAATTCGGAAGGAATCTGCTTATGAGAATCTGTCACACAGGTCTTTCCATACATCAGTTGCTGAGTCCAACCAAGTGACACTCTGAGCAATGGATTCATTGACTGATCACATTAACCAGGACAGCACCATGGTATTGCATCTTTCCTAATACACGTAAGTAGGATCTTCTTTGTCTACCATAACAATACTGTCATCTATGAACTTTAATTTGTTTTTTTTATAACAGGGTCATTCTTGTTGACCTGGACATGAATGATAATTGAGTCCGGTTAAAAGAAAAGATACCAGAATAAGAGAGGAGTTTTCATTAGGGTGGATATAATATGGTAAGGCTGGGTGGTCTTCAAGCCTTTGAAACTGTGTTTGATTTTGGTTGATAGCTACACTGGCATAAGATGGTCCTGACAAAACTACACTAATTCTATGTTAGGGTAGGGAGAGGTATTAGAATTAGCAGATAAGAGAAGTAGAAGAAGGTACGCTCTGGTACCATAATAAAATTATATTGTGAAATATAGTTTTTTCTCTCTATTTTTATTGATGAACAATTGCTTATATTTATAGGCATGACTTAGGAATACAGGAGAAGAATCTGGAGGATGGCTTAACTGTTCCAAAACAGAATTGTAACAAACTTGGACAGCAGTAAAAGCAAAAAAAAAACAGATAATAAATGGGCTTGACATAAATGAATGAGTCCATCAGTCCATGACCCGGTAGATCCACATATCGAAGTTCTGGAGACTTCTTGATTGCTTTGTGATGTTTGGTTGCTTGTAACTTATTAGTTTCTAGGTTGTTCTTCTTTCTTCGTATCAAGAAGCAAATAGAGAGGTCATTATAAACGTAAACCAAACATAAAATGAATCTCTATACATCTAAATTTTCATGGGTGCTGTTAACTAGCAATAATCCGAGATAACTAAAAGTCCAACAGACAGACAAAATAGCAGAAAGAAAAAAAAAACCTCCTCCATTTTCAATTTCTTGTTGCTTGATGTGAGTTTCGACAGAAACAGAGACATCATATTGCTTCAATTAGATATATAAGAGTGCTAGTCAAATATGCAATTTGGTGCATATCAGGGCCAGCCCTGGGCAAAGGTAGGGCAGCCACTTGCCCAGGGTCCATTCTTATAAATGATAAAATAAGGTATATTTTTATCCTCATAAAAAACAAATGAAATAAAATAGAGCTTACTCTTGACCTCATAAAAAATAAAAAAAGGCCTATATTTTATTTATTTTTATTCTTTATGAGGGCTCAAAAATAAGTAAAAATAGGAACTTTTTTTTTACTTTGCCCAGGACTTATAAAATATTAAAACCGGCCCTTTTACATATATAGGAACTTTTTTTTTACTTTGCCCAGGACTTATAAAATATTAAACCGGCCCTTGTACATATATAGCGGCAAACTTAATTCTCCCAATTGCCTTCATATGGGAAAATGTCCTCTTCAAGAAATGTAGTTCTTATGTAAGGAAAAGTTCTGGTTTAGCTATAGGTTTTGAAGAGCACTAGAAAAGAACTAATTAAAGGAAAGTTTCTGCTGCTCTTATTCATTTTAGAATAGAAAATGAATATAAAAAAAAAGAGCAGGAAACTTGAAATACTGCCCTGCTATTTAATTTTCTGAAAGTGGGTCGATTATGCCAAATAGCTATGCCTACCATATCCGTGTAGTTGGCTTTTCTCTCTTCCTCAGCGCCCCCATGATGGACATGATACTTCTCATACCTGAATCATCAAAATTTATGTCATTAGAAATTCATCAACAATGAATGAAAACTTGTAGAAGAGATTCCTGAGAATTGTAAAACAGTCCCTTACGACTCTTTACTGTTACTCTAACGCTACTAACAACCATTCCATTCATTCTCCATCCAACTCTTTGGTTATAAGGGCATGTTTTTAAAGCACGAACAGTAGTATACAATGCAGTTTTATTGAGATGTTGTTTGCTCTCGTAACACTAAGATTCTATTTGGCAATCAGCTGATTGTATTTAGTTATTAACTAATAGTTGATTCTATCAGCTAATTTGACCAACGAATTGCATTAATTGTTTGTTAGAGATGTTTGATAAAATTAGCTGTTTATGTATAAATAACTTATAAGGGTATGACTTTAAAAAAAATTATAATGACATGAGTATTATATTTTAATATTTCTTTAAATATTTTCATAAAATTTTAGATATTTAATTTTATAAAAATTAAGTTTATAAATCTATTAAAATATTACATATAATAATAAATTATTATTGTGATTTATTATTTTTACTCTACTACTATACTAAATCAGTGTGATTTATAACAAATTAGGTATATACCTACCACATAACTTGGCCAACTAATGACGATTGATTACAAAAAGTTGTCAAATTAATAGTCAAAAAAACTCACAAACTAATAGGTAGAGGCCATGTTGAGAGGTGGTAGGAGGCAAACACTACGAGAAAATACAATACAAATTGTCCTACAATAACTGGAGTTTTGGAGTGAAGGGTATCTTTTATCATTTATTCAATTAGCCGAAGTAAAAAGCTACTCTTCTTGAACTTTTTAATTGAACCTAATCAGCTGATTACTAAACACTATAATAGCTAATTAATAAGGTCAATAAGTTAAATTTATTCAATCAGCTATTTTTTTAACTGATAAGCTAACAACCAAACACTCCCTAATTAGGACTATACTTCAAGAAGTTAATCATCATATAACAAAGATGTAACAAGTTGGCAATATTGCCAATGTCTTCCGTCTTTTTTATAGGCAATAGTAAAATTAAACCAGCGTGATAAAAAATGTCAAAAGTAAAGAGATTTTGCACATGCAAACATTATTTCTCTACATTAGAATTAAGGTGTGGTTCACAGGAGCAATCATCCAAAATATGCTTAAACTAGAAGGCACTGTACTAGGAAATGAATCCATACGCAGCTTTATACGTGCAGTCAGTGCAACGCATGTGATGCCCGCAGTTTCATTATATAAAGTGCTCCAATGAGAGAATCTTTGTCCTTATTTGGAGACATCACTTTCAATATAATATCATCCATCAAGAAACCATATATGAGCCACACGATGGCGTTTTGTTATTTGTGAACCAAAACAACAAAGAATAACGGTAGAAAATACTACTGACACTTCATCATCATCTCCCCTCAAGATGAAGTACCGCACAGAATTTAAAAAATAGAAGTCACTTAATTGGTTTCAACTTTTCAGTTAAAACTCTCTTTTATAAAAAGTCCTGAGTTCGAGTTATCATAAAAAAAAAAGAGAGAGATTTTTTCTTAATTGCGGACGTCTCGTTTTCAGCTGTAGTGTGAGAGTTGAAACTACTAAAAAACTTAGGACTGATGAAACCTGATACTGATCAGGGCTAGTGATCAATCAACAACTGACTAATCAATATGAGATAACTCCTTGTGCATAGAAATGTACAGGTTACAGGTTACGTAAGAATTTGAGAAATTTTGGAGTTCCAAATTTACTTTCTCTATGACTCTTAAAATAAAGTCTTAAAAGCTTAGGATTAATCTGACAAAACTGAAATACTATATATATATATATATATATAAAACAAAAAGAAAGAAGGTCCATAACACGACTAACCTTATCTTTATTTAACAAAGAGGCTTTTCCGATAATATTAACCGACAATCCTTTAAATTTTAACTCAAACAGAAAGAAAATCTACACTCAAAAAACTCGATAACGAGAAATCAAGTTTAAACGGAGAAAAACCGTTGCTAATCAACTGTCACTTCTTCAAACAAATCAAAGCACAGTCATAAAAGTACGACTGTAAAGCACAGAAAGCTCTGTTCACTCATGGAGAGTTACGACAACACTGGCACTCACCCGCCTAAAGAACCAAAAGGCAATATTAGAGAAAATTATATAAAAATAAAGAGAGAGAACGGACTTCTCAACCGCCGAAAGGACGTCGTTCTTTTCGATCTTCCCGCCTAAACCAGCAGCGAGATCAAATGCACCAGATTTCGCCATTTTTGCAGTTGCGTACGAAGACTCACCAAGATCCGTTCATCAACCACGACAGCACAAAGTTAAAGGCAACCATATGAAGCACGAAGCGGTTACGATGATCCTGCGACCACTCATGTCACGTTCATGTAGGTGGGTAGCCAGGGCAGGGGGTTTAATGGCCTTGAAACGTTATTTTAGTTGAAGACGCGCAATAAATGCTAATTAATGGTTGCAAAGAAGAAATGAACCAAATTTAAGGGAGAGATATTCTATTCCGATTAATCAATACCTACTTTATTCTATTAATTTTCATCAATACATTTATACGAGATCTATATAAATATATGGACTAGATTAAATAGAATAGAATTGAAATACTCAATCGAAAGCAGGGTGCTCCAACTCCAATTTTGGGTGAAATCATGAGAACTATGAAATCTTTTCAACTTTCAAACTAACCCTTTCAAAGCATTAATTGCTAATTAATGATTGTAGAAAAGGAATCAAACAATTTTGGGTGGATTAACATTTTAACTGCTTATACTTACAAATTCATTTGAATTATCTTATAATCTATTTTTTTTTTGTCTATTAATATATAAATTTAAGATACTCTAACTCAAAATTTACAGTAAAGAATTTTTATGATTCGACTTCTATGTTTTGGGTAATAATTTAGAGGTTAAGTTTCTAAATTGTTTGTGTTTTTTAGCTTACTAAATATTTGAGTATATTATAATTAATTTGTAATTTGTAATTCACGTGGAAACTATATTAGCATTTTAAATTAGAACATTAATATCAAATAGTATTGTATTTATTTACGTTTCTTCTTTTATTTTTAGATTACTTATTATTTATAATAAATAAAATTAAACATTAATAAATAATTTAATTTTTGTAATTGTAATTTTCATTATATTTTGTCACAATTATCATAATAATTTTTACATTTGTGTTCTTATAGAGATTCACATAAGTTTAGTAAAAATATGACTAAAGTCAAATTTGATGATTTGATAAGTTAATGTATGAATAATTAATAATATAGTATTTAAAAATCTAAATATTTTTATTAATCATTAGAAGAATGGCTTACAAGTTCACTAAATAAAGATAAAAATTGAAAATAGTATTTAAGATTTTTAAGGTCTTGATTTAGGGAGTTCTTTTCTATAAATGTTTTCACGTTATCTGTGCTTGTGCCCTCTTGTAAGTTAAAATTGTAACCCTATTGATCATTTTCAATAATGGAATAAAAAGAGCATCACCTTTCGGTGGTCAAATATAATATATTAATATTTATTTTTGACAATGACATAATTTAAAAACTTCTTTATTTGAAAATTAAATAATACTATAAATAGTTGATAATACTACATTTACTATTATGCTCATTCCCATAAAAGACATTTTTTACTATTTAAAATATAATCAAATTTATTTGATAATTAAATAATATCGTAAATAGTTGATATGATATACTACATTTACCATGTGTTAATTACCATAAAAGAAAATTTTTTATTACTTAAAATTTAATACAAATTATTAATAATTTAGATCTTTATCTAGTTGCTTCACAAAGTAATATTTAATCATTTCTACAACTTGCAAAATAGGATAATATTTGGCTTGGCAAACTTAGAATAGTTAAAAGTCATAATAGTTAATAAATTATAATACAATTTACTCCTAAGTATGTTAATTTCTTGTATTTTTAGAAATTGGTATTTCTCTGTCACAGATATAATACCATTGATATATCGTTGTGATATATTATCAAGCTACTAGTGTTCTATTGTTCCTGAATACTTCTTCCAACTCTATACAGATGCTTTTGCTCTTTTTTAATCCAATGATTGTTGGACCCCGTTATCAGAATCTAACCCCTACTTGCTCTGATACCACAACTGTTGGACTCCGTTATCGGAGTCTACCTCCTACTTACTCTGATACCAACATCTGTTATATCTCGCTTTCGGAGTCTAACCCCTTTCATGCATGTTCTGATACCACATCTGTTAGACCCCGCTTCCGGATTCTAACCCTTTTATGCTAAAATCATCAGACTTATCATCATCGGGTCGTCTTCTCAACACCTTACGCATATACCTGCTTCAGGGATATTGGTAGAACTTTTACTATAGGCGTCCAACCTAGGGTTTCCTTGGATAGATTTAAAGAGCACTCCAAAATCTACAACTTTCATGAAGACCTAGAAGACCAACTTTATCTTCTGAAGGGTCGAAAATGGGACAGAAGATATGCGGTGAACAGTGACCCAGAAGGAGTTTTGGAAAAACAGACAATGTTTTACAAATGCCATAACTTTCTCTAGAGGGATTGGATCAAGGTATGCTTTATATGGTTGGAAATAGGATTTCAAGTTCTACAACTTCCATGAAGACCACAAAGGTCAATTCTATCTTCTAAGGGGTCAACAATAGGACAGAAGATAACCATGAATAGTAACTCAGACGATAGCGTGAATAGTGGCACAGACTAAGTCTTATGTAACACAGACGAAGTCTGTGAACAGTAACACAGACGATACTCTGTGAATAGTAACACAGACGATACGCTGTGAAAAGTAACACAGACGATCCGCTTCAACTCATATTACTTGTTAACTTCTTCTTATAATCCTTAACCTATAAACTATCCTCTGTGATCTATCGTCTGTGGTTGATTTTGTTCTTCTATGTTTAACCCTTTATCATCTGTGGTCTATCGTCTATGTTCTATCGTTTATGTGATGACGTGTCCTCTGTATTCTGAAGTCATCACAGACGATGCTTCTTCATTCTATTCATCCTTCCCTCTATGTTCTATCGTCTATGTGTTGACGTGTCCTCTGTGTTCTGAAGTCATCAATGACGATAATTTTACTCTCTACTCATCCTTTCCTCTATGTTCTATCGTCTATGTGATGACGTGTCCTCTGTGTTCTGACGTCATCACAAACGATAATTTTACTCTCTACTCATGCTTTCCTCTATGTTCTGACATCAGCACAGAGGATACCTCTACTCTTCATTCCTCTTTGCCTCTGTGTTCTGACGTCATCATAGAGGATACTTATATTCTTCAATCCTCCCTGCCTCTGTGTTCTGATGTCATCACAGAGGATACTTCTCCCTCTAAGTTTTCCTTGCCTCTGTGATGTGAAGTCATCACAGAGGATACTTCTACTGAATTTCTCCTTGTGTCTACCCTATTTATTGCAACACATTATCCTTCTTAACTGCTCTCATTTATTCCAAACTCATGTCAAAATCATCTAAACGTGATCATTTCTCGTTTCTCACTCCTCAAAAATTTATTTGGCTCAACACATGCAACGTGAAAACTTCACAATATCATAATCATGCGCAGAAATATATATATATATATATATACTTCGTTCATTCCAAATGAGTATTTTTCTTTATAAGGCTTTAATAACCTTACAAGTCTTAATACACCAATACACTTTAGACTAATATAACTTGAAAAGTGGATAAAGCCTTAGCTATCAAAAATCAATCCTAAGAATTACAAAAGAATATTTGCAGACGGGGTGCTGCCTTACATCCTGACTTACTCACTCTCTTGTGCTTCACCTGAATTTGATAGAATTTGGAGGGGGGTGAGCTTAAAGCTCGTGGGTAGCAGGTTTATAACTTAGAACAAGTAGTAAAACTTCTTACACAGATAAAACACATTCAGTTTCAAAACATGCGTGCATTCATCTTGACAAACAAATCATGAGCACATCAGAATGGTTTGGGTAAGTTCGAATTCATGATGCACACACATTTCCATATAACGGTTCTGTGTAGCCATAAACTTGAGGGAGTCCTTGGAGGAGCTCCATGCCAATAGCAAGTAGGCGGGAGAAGCCTATTCTTGGGTCAACGTGCAAGTGACGGTTCTTAAAGGACTACCACAAACCCACATAACACATATATTTCATGATCTTGAAAACTTACTGCCCAAAATGGCAATTCTTGAAAACTTTCTTTTTATATCTGAAACATGGTTTTATAAAGTATGCAAATTTTGAAGAAAACATTTTTATATGTAAAACATGCAGTAATACATAACAATTTGTTCTACACCAAACCAGAACATACAAATGCACATTTCTGCAGAAATCGAAATCATTGAAAGCAAAACATTTATGGCTTATTTCTTCATCACAAAACTATAACCCACCTAAATATCTTTGTTTACTTAGGTATCGGACTTAAGGATGCCTTTCATCTTGATTCCTTTGCCTCTCTTGAACCCTCCTTGATTTCCTTCATAAACAAAACACAACTCCTATTTAACATAAATTTGGATTTGACTAACCCATATAGCACTTTCACTAAAATAAATTCTCCCATATATTTCTTAAGCTCGTTGAACTAAAACCTCTCAAACTCCAAGAGATAAAATGACTTACCATGAATCCTCACCAATAATGAGATTTCTTGGCTCTAAAGA
>JANZXR010000152.1:17878-32206 GCA_027575705.1 Erythroxylum echinodendron | reverse complement strand
ACTGGGGAAGGGAACATAACAACAATATGACTTGATCTTCATCCTCAATTTTTACATCTACATTCTTCAAATCCAAATAAGAGAATCAAATTTATCCAGATGTGAAAGAATAGATGTACCTTCTGTGATCCTCAACATGTACAACTTCTGTTTCAAATAAAGCCGATTTTTCACCGTCTTCTTCATGTACATGGCTTTCAACTTGTCCCACATACTTTTAGTTTTGCTTTCACCAGCAATCTCCTGCAAAACTTCATTAGAGAGATTCAATATGATGGCTGATCTAGCCCTTTTATCTAGATCCGTGAATTTATTTGAAGCCATATCTGCTGGCTTTTTGTCCACTCCATCAAGTGCAATCTCACACCCATCTTGTATTACAACTTGCATCTTGAGTTGTTACATACCGAAGTTAACACTCCAGTCAAACTTTTTAATAGAGGTCTTCGTTATCGTCATGATGGCTAAAAAATTGATATTCTGACTATTTTTCAACAAGTGGGCCCACATGAAACAGGGATAGTGGGCCCCCACAAAAGCACTAGACGCCGGCCCCATAAGCAAAGTTGAGACGTGGGCCCCATAAGCAAAACTAAACTTCGTTTACAAAATCGAGGCAGTGGGTCTCACAAGATAAAACTGAGGTAGTGGGCCCTGCAAGATAAATCTGAGGTAGTGGGCCCCATTTAGACTCACAATAAAAATCTAAGTTACTTTTTGATGTGGAGGGTCCACCTTAGTGGCAACCACAGAGCATACGGTAAGTTAGACCAACAGGAGAAGCTATAATACCAGTTTGTTATGAAAAATGCCCCTAGATATGATATCGTTTAAATTTAATAGCCCGAAAATAGTAACGAAAATAAATATAGGCAAAATAAAATGGGACAGGACACAAAGATTTACGTGGTTCGGTCAATGTGGCCTATGTCTATGGCCGGAAGGTGAGCAATTTTACTAATATGTGGGGAATCTATACAAGTAAAAAGGCTGGAACAAAAAGCTTTTAAAACTCATCAAATATACAAAAGACTGAATAAAGAATAAAAGGTTTGGTTTTTGGTGTGTTGAGAGCTTCTGTAAACTTCTCTATTTATAGGGAAAATCCCAGGCTTCCATCAATTTTGCCACAAATTTTCAGCAAATGTCAAAGAAATCTTAAGCAAATCGTGCAGACAATTCTACTACAAGCGAAATGCATATCCAAATTTTCAATCTGTTGGCCAACAATTTTTGACTTAGAGAAACGTTGTTGGCCAACAATTTTTGACTTAGAGAAAAAGGGGCCAAGGCATGCAACATTATAAAATGAACTTATCGAATTTGTTTATTATCTTAGATTCAAAAAGAACTATTTGGATAATGTTCTAAATAGTATAGGATCCTATCTTGAATAGATGTCGATTGGGTGAAGACTAGTGGTGTATTACGTGGATGTTAATAGCTATAGTGTACGACTTGAAGTTTCTGTCTGAATCAAGTGGTTTTTGAGAAACATACGATAATTGAAGCTTTAGTGAAAAATACGTACGGCTGAAATCTATAGGATTAGCGTGAGTGCTTTGAGTGTGTGGGCGTGTTAATTGGTGCTTTTGTGAATATACCTATGGATGATAGCTATGTGGGCAGCGTGAGTACCTTGAGTGTGTGGGTGTTAATTGGGTTTTTGAAAAACACTGTTGTAGGGTGTTGACATTGGCGTAACTTAGCTCTTTCGTTGGAAGGGTTATTTTTACTTTGTGAAGGCTTTGGTTGAATATTGAACCAATGGATTGCGTGTCAATGGTGTAGTGTGCGTCAACTGCCTTTTTGAAATACACAGCTGAAGACATGTCTCTCTCTTTATGCGTTGGGTCTTTGGCTGGAAATTTTTGTGTGACCACGTGAAGATCAAATCGCGTGAATCAGTCCATTGTTGTTGTGACGACTTCTAGATTTATTTCAGTGGAGCTGAACTTTTCAGGAAGTTGTTCTTCTCTTTTATCTTAAATGTATTATTGTTCTTTTCTTAGTTGATTAATCACTTGAGTTATTTTTATTAATTGTCTTTCATTAAGAGTAGTAGAGAAAATCCTTTGACGAGGTTAACATGAGTCAGTCGTATTATTGGGAGTGAAAATCTTTCACGGGAAGTGAGGTTGAGAGATAGTGTCAAGGGTTAAGTGGTGTTGGCTCAGTAAAGCCTTGGATAAATCTATTGTGCTTCGGTGAAAGAATTAATCTAGGTGAGAGCTCCGCAGATGTAGGCAAGGAGTGTTGAACTATGTGATACTGCTGTCTCCTGCAATCAAATTAAAAAAGAAAGCAACTTCCGTCAATACATATTAATGTAGTAGTGGAAAGCGGGTATCATTCCCACAAGGAATTTTAACGGCAAAGATTTTACGAGTTCAAAACCAAAATCAAGTGACGAAAAGGAGGGTTTTTAAATTCACGACAATTTAAGAAAAAGATGATGAAAATCGAAAATTAATAAAAGTAATTGGATCTGAAAATTTAATATACAAACCTTGGTTTCGGGTCACCGATGTTATCACACTAAAATGGATCCTTGATATAACATTCATTTCATCAATAAACATTAATTGGGTGATATTTTCTCTTAAGTGTAAATGAGTAGAAACATGTATTCTAAACATTCTTATCACTCAATAACCTGGATACGATTGTAAGTTCAATTGAGTAATAGCTTTAAGAACTAAGAAACCAATGAACAAGATAACACATGTATGGCATGCATTTAATCAAGAAGAGTTTCTTCCTAGAATTTTCCATTCTAACGTAAAGAAGATAATTCTAATTGCCACTTGTGATTAACAAAATTGAACGTCATATTTTATTAATCTAGCTATTAAACGAATCAATTTCAAATTGCACACCTAGAAATCAGTCAATTCAATTATATAAAAAAATTTGGAAGGCACTTAATATTTATCAACAAAACAAACTTTACTGGAACATCTCACACGTAATAAATGATAATATGGTTTCCCTCAACCAAGAAAAGAAATTTAGATACTCATAATGAAAGTGAAAAACAAAGAAATAGCCAATTGTAAAGTCTCCATTCCTAGTCTTTCATAAAAATTTCGAAATCTCCTAGAGAAATAATGCAGAAATTAAGGAACCTAATTATGGCTGTCAAAAAAACTAAAAGAAAAGAATGCAGAAAATGTGAACTATCCCTAAACTGTGCTACGTGAACAGTACACGTGAACAGTGCACGTGAATGTCATTTTATGCTTTTTTTATTTCTTCTCTTCTCCTCCTCGTGATCTTCAGTAGATAATCCTTATCCCCACTTCAGGTTGTAGATCTGCATTGATAAAATAGCAATATGATCTTTAAAGATTGTGAAAATTTCCAATTTGAACTTGAAAAAAGATTCTGTAGATTGTTTTTGTCCTTGCACGTGCCCATGCTTAGTCAATGAATTTTCTGCCAGACTGGAATTTCAAATTATCTTCACTTTTCTTGCATCTTTTAAACTTAATTTTATCTCCCAAGTGTTGAAAATCATCTGAAAACAATTAAGAAACAAATTCACCAATTTTTGAATAATAATTTCAACACATAAGAGAGATTTATATACTAAATGAGTGTAAAATGACAACTTAACACTGCTTTACCAAATTTTTGGTGTCATTTGTTATTTCGCTTTTGATTGATTTTGTTTTTATTTGTGTCAGAGACGACCACATAAAATTGGAAAATTTTCGAAATTATTAACCTCTACGGTTTTTCAAATATAAACATGAAAAGTAGGGGAAATAAGAGGTAGAGGACATACCATTTATAACCTCCAGCTTCGAAAGCAAAAGATTCATATTTCTGCTGTTTTTCAGCCAATAAAGAGAACTGCTTTATCCTGAGAGAGTAATGATGAGGAGGTAGGTATCTTTTGGTTCTTATGATTCCTGACGAAATTGAAACACATGAAGGTTTCAAGAATGGAGAACCTACAAGAAAAAGATACAAGCTAAGGAGAGATAAGAAAGCATACCCAGATCTATATTTTCATTACAATTACAGTCTTTACTTTGAGTCTCCGTTGAAGAGTACATGCTCTCTCAGGCCAACTTACAACACTTTGCACTAGTACTTGTGTTTGATGAACATGATTAGCTAAACTAGTTTATTTATATGTTTGTTGAAATATCAGGAAATAGAGTACTAAAGAAATATGAAGCTGAGATGCTGTAGATAAATACTTAAAAAAAGACCAACTTTTCCCAATTTGACGACTAAACTAAACAAAGACTTGAGAAAAGGTTGGCATATGCAAATAATCATTTTAACTTGGTTGGACTTCACACTTTCCAAGTATTAAAGCCTGAATTCTCATTAAAGAAGATAATTAAAAGTGTACTTCCGAATCTGGTGGTCTATTTAAAGAGACAGTGATAAGAACATGTTTTATTTAATTGATATTTATAAATTTTAACCTATTTTTATTTTAGTTATTTATATCATCAAGTGATAAATTTTTTTTGTCGAACTTCAAACTTATAACCTTTGAATAGGTAATTATATGAAATACTTATTTTACCAATTGATCGAATCCTTAAAATATAATAAGATAATTGTCTCAAAGCTATTAACATTGCTTTTGTATAGTCTAAGAGGGGATAAGATCTTCTGCTCTAATTATGATATTCGTATCATGTTCTATTAAATCTCATCCATACATTTATGTAGAGCCTACATAAATATGTTAATGAGATTTAATAAAAGCGAATTAGAACAGAGTAAGTGGAACAAAGGATTTAATAGAATTTAAGAATGGTAGCTGGTGTTCTTCTTTTTAATAAAAGAAAATGAACAATAAAGCAAAAGTAGGAGTGCTTGACAATGATTCATTGCACGTCTTATATTAATAGCAATTTAACAATCTACCTGACTTAATATCAATGTTTTAAAAACCGGACCGAACAACGAACCGGTCGAAGGAAATGCTTAAGGTTTAGATATTCAACTATTAGTGAACCGTTATAAAATTGGTATATAATAAATACGAAGTAAAACTTATAAAGATAAGCAAAAATAAAATATTTTATTGAAATAAAAAATACACCAATGTTTATTATTATATAATAAACTAATAATAAATAGATATGAGTCTAATGTAAAACTTAAAATAACAATAAAAATCAAAATTGTATTTATGAAGGAGGTTGCATGTCTTCATCGTCAAAAGCTTCAAATTCTCTAACGCTATTTAATGATTCGTAAACTACGCTTTAAACGAAAGTATTTGTATCAACTTCTTCTATTGTATTAAAATAAATTACAAATTAGTAATGCATAAAATTATTCTCAATTGTAAACTTATAATACAGCATAATTTTAACTTAAGCTTTTGACACGATATCACAATTTGTACGACTCAGATATCTTTCATTCATATAGGCAACATTGAACTAAACTAAAAGAAACATCAATCCCGTTTCAGCATAAGTATAGCTGGTACGTGCTTTGTCCATATTCTCAGTCCAACAAGCTTTCATGCGAGAAGGCATATAATCCAATCCTAAGCTTCACTCAACATGTTAGTCTTCGTTGCATGATTTCTTCATGATGTGTATGAAATGATGTTAGTCATATTGCAGTAAAGAATTTAGTTATAACTTCAATGTGCTAGCATATGACAAATGAAATCATAAGACAAGTAACATGTTGATCAGGGCATCCCTCTTGAAGTAATGTAAATTTGGCATGTGCCTAGTCAAGATAGGACTCATACTAGTATATAGGGGCAATATCAGACAATTTCAGATTTCAGATAATAAAAGCAGAAAGGGAAAGGACTACAACATATATCTGCACTATTAGATATGCAAACTGGTTCATAATTGCATTTAAGCATCAACTTTTGTCGAAGGGCAGATTTGTATCGGGAAAGCTTACTCTAAATTCAGCTCAACATAACTGAAACAATTTCTATCCTATATTTTAAAATTGATGGAAATAGATTGCAACAGACCTGTACCTCAGTAAGAATATCCAAGAGTCAATGAATAAGGAACTACCTCAATTTTGCACAGCCTCTTCAACTCATATACGTTTTCCTTTGGTATTTCAGTTAAATCTATTTCCCATTAAGAGACTTCAATCAGACAGAAAAAATTGCAGAAAGTAAGGTGAGCAACTTGTTAGAAAGCAGCATCACAACTTCCAATGCATAATGTCATGAACCAAACAATATACTTTTGACGAAGGTGACTAAAGAAACTAACCCACAGAATATGCACATTCAATTTAGGAGCCTTATTTTTGCAAATATTTCTTCCAGCATTTCACAGTGAGATAGTTGGTTTTGAGTACTACTAAGAAGTCCACGGTCACACGAAAAGGCCTGCAACGTCACAAGCAGATATATATTACTGGGAAAGCAATTGCATACACCCTATTGCAAGTTTTAAAAAGAATCAAGAAGAAGAAGATTGGAACTTTTGTTTTAGTTTTCTCTTTTTTCGGACATTCAAAAGTAATTTGGGTTTTACGTAATAAGGGATAAGTTTTTCATTTTTCAAACATCATGCCACTTAGGAGAAGATTTAAACCAAAAATCACTTGTTCTTGAGGAAAGAGTGTCAACCATATTCCCTCAACCTAAAAGGTTGGTGCCTTAAGATACGATAAGAATTCTTAATGTCCTAATGGTATTCCATTAGGACTCTAGAATATAATACTACTAGGCATAGACGTATTCATCTGCATTCTATGTAGTAGCAGAAAGTTCAGACACTATTGATGAATTTGAGTGAAAAAAACAGAGTCTTATAAAGTGGGTATATGACAGCAACCCAGAAATTGAAGTTAAATCCAGCAACGAATAAACCAACATATGTTTAGAAGTACTACAACTGAGCATACAACAGTAACTACTAATGACGTCAAGGCTTAGAGTGGATTGAGATAAAAACAACTCGGACTGAGAGAATTGAAACAAAATCGTTGTTGAGGAATTTCATTCTAACAATCTGATCCTAGAAAGTGACCGGCGGTATAAACGGACGACGGCTGCTACAAGTAGAAACGCATCGAGGAGAGTAATCTTTGGCAACAAGTCTAGCACCAACAACAACACATGCATATTATTCTGGGATTTACAATTTCCAGAATCAAGTTTTACAAATCTAAACATTTTAGATTTCTACCTCAAGCTATTACGATTTGGGTTTCTAGTTTTTCAATTCCAAATTTGATCAATAACAACAAAAAATTTAATCAAACTATATAATTAAAATTTAGGTTTGAGAGACCGACGGTGTGAGAGTGAGAGTGCGTGAGAGAAGACAAAATTAGGGATTTACGGTATGAGAGCAATGACGAACATACGCCAAAGCTTTCTCCAAAATCCAAATGACGTCGATTCAATTTACCTATAAAACGATGTCGTTTCATTAATCAGACAATCACCTCTTAATCACAGTGATGTATCTGATTAGTGGGGGTCCATTGACTCGTGGTGGTGCCACGTTAGCATAGATAACGGTGAAGATAACGTCGAGCTAGAATTTAAAAAAATTGAAAGTTTGTGCATTTAATTGCTCCATTTTAAAGTTCAGGCTATAATTGCAAAATTGAGAAATGTTTAAGCTGTTTTGTTAATTAACCCTAAATTATTTGTTCGTGCATAAGGATAATTTAAGTAATACATACGGTAATAATTATAAATTATCAAAATAATAGAAATATAGTTAAAATTTTTTAAATAACAAATATGCGGTGTTTACTTATGACGTATTCCAAGTTTTAAAACAACATTTAGTTAAATGTTATTGCAATTTGGGTAATCCCGGTTTCATTTTCAGCCTTGTGCTCCAATCACTTGGCCTTGAATGGACAAAAACTAATGCTACTGAAGTTCCTTTTGACTACTTAGGTTATGTTTGGTTGGATGTAAGGTTTTTAATGGAATGACATAGAATGGAATGATTTATAATGGAATAGAATGTAAATGGATGTAATATTAGATAATTGTTGTTTGGGAGGGATGGAAGAGTTCATTATGTAATATAGTGAAATGTTATTTAGAAGAAGAGTTTATAATGTAATATAGTGAAAAATTGTTTATCATTTTACATTCCATCTTAAACCCCCAAAATCGGAGGTTTCTTATTTTTATTGTTTATGATGGAATGAGATGTAATATGAAACCCTTCTCTTCTATCTCATTTCATTTTATTCCATTATAAACTCTCCTCCCAAACGATGGAATAATATTACATTTCATCTCATTTTATTAATAAAACCCCAACCAAACATAGCCTTTTCGCAAATTAAGTTGAGTTTGGTTTGACTATCTTGAATTTCAGCTCAAAAGGATTAAATGACATAAACTCGAAAATGAGTTAATTTAATTTAAAATTTTAAATTAATATCAAATTTCTTTGGGTGAACTTGAGGAGAGAAGCTATCAAAGTTTGTTTAAATGAATTCAAATATGCGGTTCAAATTTGATTGAAATTTTAGTCAAACTTAAATTACTTATTGGAGGGTAGGGTTATGTTAGGATTGAACCCATTAACAAGCCTCGTTACATATGTTATGACCATAATTATCCTTTATAGTGTAAGTTTTCGTACTTAATATTCAAATATCAACACACAAATCGTTCATGTCCAATAAGATTTTGAATATAATAATAACAAGATAGATGAAACGAATAAATTACTTTCCTTAAGTAAAATTTGACATGATGTAGAGAGACCTTTAAACAATCACGAACTAGTTTCTCTCCCTTAACCCTCTTTTTGTAGCAGATAGCTTAATGGATAGCAAAGTATGTTCATTATGTATTTTATCTTCTTTGCCTTCTTAATTAGGGTGGAGATATGACTAGTTTATATACCTGTTAATATTAAATCTTATTCGCCCATCAAATACTAAATTAATGGTCAAGATTTAATATACTATTAAATTAAAAAAACCATAAACTAAATTTAATATGGGCCTACAGAAAATATGATATATAACATTAGGCCATATTTCTTACATTCTCCCACTTGGTCGGATTTTTCATCATTACATTTAATAGTATAACATATGAGGCTAGCAAAAAAAAATCTTATAAACCATTAATATCATAAATACCTTAACAAAACAAAATACATAATGTGATTTATGACAGACATACAAAGTATATATACCACTACATTAAGAACCTATTATGTTTAGGTTCATAAGTTGCATATAAACAATATACAGTCCACATATTTGTTATGAAAAATATATATAAATTTCTTATTCAAACAATCATATATACATAAATGTAATGAATAAGGAATATAAAATTCAGAAACATATTATTATTAAACTCAAAAGTGTTAAAACATCATTATCAAACATTATTATTAATCATTAATACAACTAAGACCCATCCTAAACACAAGTTCTTTGAATGTCTTTGGTTGTAAACCCTTAATTGGAGGATTTGCAACCATGAGATTCATCCTAATATATTCTATATACACTCTTTGTTTCTGAATCTCCTCTTTAACAACAAAATACTTTAATTCCATGCGTTTTGTGTCTCTAGAGTATTTTCATTTAAAGGATCGAATGGTATGATCCCTCCATCGCCCTATAATGGGAAAATCCAATTTGTTAGCAACAGGTTCGATTGATATTAGTCTGGATGCCAATCTATTGAGATATGGGGATAGGGCTAAGCAGAGCGAAAAGGTTTCCATACCGCTTCAATGACATCTTTTATTCTGGTCGGCGAAAAAACTACCAAACATATTGCATTCCCTCACGTTTAAGAAAATATTGCAGAATCAAAAGTGGCTCTAGTCTATGGTCAGATGAATGAACCACTGCAGAAAGAACTCATCTTCTTTCTTTTTTGATTACCTTCCTTGAAAAATCCAAGCATCTCAGAGATAGATAAAGAGGTAGGAATTTTTTTTATTTTAGAGAAGAAAACTATTTTAAAATTGTCACAATAAATTTCAAGTGGCTTGCTAATAGTGTTGACAACCCTAAGATTTGAAATAAAGTTCCGCAACTATAATGCACGAATTGTAACCTCATAACAAGCTACAAATCTTGCTTCTATAGCGGATGAAACAATGATAGAGTGTTTGATGCTTTTCCATGAGATTGCCCCTTTAGCTAATAGGAACAAATAGTCAAACATGTAGTGTGTTGTTGTTTTTGTCGTAGGAGACTAAGGAGAGTATTATATTTCTCCTAACGTTGCTCTTCATCTTTTATCTATCAATCAAATTTTTAATTAAAAAATAAATAGTCCAATGTTGACTTTCTACTATTAACACACCTAGTAAAATCTGAAGCTGAATATCCAATCACTTTTAAATGATCAAACCTCTAATAAGTGAGCATGTAATCCTTTATTCCTTGAAGGCATCTTAACACTTTCTTTGCAACCTTACAATGATTAATAGCAAGATTGCTTTGATATCTACCCGACATCCTTACTGCAAAACTGATGTCAATTATAGTACAAGTTTGTAGGTACATCAAACTGCCCACAACAGAAGCATATGAAATTGTTTCCATTTCCTTATGTTTCATATCATTCTTTAGACATTGTATAAGGATAAATTTATCTCCCTTTTGAATAGGGACTACACCTGTTGAGCACTTGCTTATGTTAAATTTCTCAAGAATTTTCTCAATATAAGTTTTCTAAGACAATTCTAATAAACCTTCTAATCTCTTACAAAATATTGAAATTCCAATTACATAAGATGCCTCTTATATCTTTCATTCTTAGAAAAATATTCTTTAGTTTTATACAACAACCTAAGTCATTAACAGCAAGCAAAAATGTCATCAACGTACAAAACTACAAATATAAACTTACTCCACTGATCTCTCGGTAAATACACCATTCAATAGTGATTTCCTCAAAACCAAAAGAAGTAATGATGTTATTGAACTTAACATACCATTATCTGGAAGCATGTTTAAGTCTATATATTGACTTCTTCAATTTACACACCATACTTTCTTTACCTTCAATGAAAAATCCTTCAGGTTGATCCATATAAACTTTCATGTCATATCCTCATTTAGAAAAGTTTTTACACATCCATCTGATGTAGCTCTAAATCAAATTGAGCTACTAATGTTAAAATTATTCTTACTGAATCTTTCTTTAAGACAGGTGAAAAATTCTCCTTATAATCAATGTCATCTTTTTGAGTGTAACATTTAGCAACAAGTTTAGCTTTATATCTTTCAACATTGCCATTTGAGTCATGTTTGGTCTTAAAGACCCATTTACAGCCAACTCATTTGAAACCTTTTGGCAAGTCTACAAGATCTCAGACATTGTTTTGAGCCATTGATTTCAACTCTTCTTTCGTAGGATTATTCCATCTTTTAGATTTATCACTACCTATGACTTGTAAAAACAAAACAAGATCATTATCAATGCCATAATCAGACTCTAGCAAATAAACCACATAATCATTATAAATAGCCAACTTTCTAACCTTATAGGTTTATTTAAAGTTATACCAACTGTTTGATTTGCATGAGTTGGTAGTAAGTTAACTTCTTCATGGGGTGCTTCTTCATTATCCAAATGTTGTTATTGATTATTTTGATCTTCCAAAATAGGAACAAAATTTGTTATAGTTGTGGCTTTAAGAACATTTATGGGTAATGGAACATCAACTCTTATTACATTAATGTCCACGACTTGATTTTCAACACTTCCACTAACCTCACCATTATTTAAAAATTTGGCAATTGCTGTTTTAACAATTCTAGAACTGTGGTTCAAATCGTGAAACCTGTACCCTTTGGATTTCTGTAGGTAACTAATAAAGTAACCATTAATTGTTCGAGCATCCAATTTTCTTTCATATGGATTATAAATTTGTGCTTCTACTAGACAACTCCAAATATGTAGGTGTCTTAAACTAGGTTTCCTTTCAGTCCATAACTTAAAAGGAGTTTATAAACTGCCTTACTAGGAACCCTGTTTAACATATACATAGCAATTCTAAGTGCATAAATCCATAAGCTTTTAGGTAATGAGGAACTACTCACTATAGTCCTATCTATATCCATTAATTTTCTATTTTGCCTTTCTACCGCACTATTTTGTTACGGTGTGTCTGACATAGTATACTGTGCACATATGCCATAACTTTCGAGGAACTTAGCAAACGGACCAGGACACTGTCCAGATTCATCATATTTTCCATAATACTCACTACCTATGTAAGATCTTATCATTTTCACTTTTCTATCTAATTGTCTCTCAACCTCCTTTACAAACTCCTCAAGGGTACTTATAGCTTGAGATTTTTCATGCAACAAATAAATACATCTATACCGTGAAAAATCATCTATAAGATGATGATGTATTTTTTCCATTAAAGGACGGAGTGTCAAAACGTCCACAAACGTCGATGTATATTATTTTAAGAAGCTAATTGCTTCTCGTGGCTCCTTTCTTGCGATGTTTGGTTTGCTTGCCCTTAATGCATTCCATATATAAGCCAAGATTAGTAAAATCTAGATTTGCTTGAATCTTATTCTTTACTAATCTTTCTAACCTTTCGTTGAATATATAACTCAAATGTTTACTCCACAAGTAAGCAGAATGTTCATTAACAATAAATAGGGATTTAGAAAAGAGATACTCAAGTTTCAATTTATATAAACCATCCATAAGCATTCCATAACTAATAAAGGAATTATTCTTAGACAAATTAAAACAACCATGTCCACCCTTAAAGGTTTATCCATTAGCATCAATTCTAGAAACAAAAATTAAATTTCTAGAAATTGAAGGTACATAAAGAGTGTTCATTAGATCCAAGTGATGCCCAATATCTAATGTCAGGCTGTAAGTCCCTACACCTTTAATTGGGGCCTTCATTCAGTTTCTTATAAATAGAAAGTTCATTCAGTTTCTCATAAATAGAAAGTTGCAAGTTGGGCTTATGGTTTGGATTATAAGGAATCCATGTATAATATTGGAAACATAAGTAGTGGAACCAGAATTAAACCACCAAGTGTTAGAAAGAACTTCAGATAAGTTTGATTCAAAGCATACAAAAACATAATGTATACCTTTCTTTTGAAACTAAGCCTTTCATTTTTGGCAATCTCTCTGATAATGTCCTTTTTTCTTACAGAAATGACATTTATCTAACTTTTGTTCCTTCCTTTCACCATCAACAACTTGTGGAACTTTAGCATGTTCTTTCTTATTAAAATTTTTGGCCTTTGGTTTGAGTTTGTTTCTAGTTTCTTGACCCACTAGGTTAATAAAATGAATACCTTTTTTCTTTAATCTCATTTCCTTCTGAATAAGCTTATTGGAGAATTCATCAATAGTTCACTTATCCTTTAATGTGTTATAATTGATATGGAATGGCCCAAATTCAGTAGGAAGTAAGTTCATGATAAATTGCACTAAGAAGGAGTCTTCCACAATTATACCAGTGTTTTAAGTCTTGCTACAATATTAGTCGTATCAAGGATATGTTGTTGCATACACTCTGACCCATCAAACTTTATGGTGGTGAGTTCAACCATAAGTGTCCCTATAAGAGCCTTATCAACAGAACGAAACTTATCTTCCACAAGCTTAAGAAAATCTTTAGCATTTTGATTTTCAATGCTAGGAAGAGTAGACTTATTGTTTTTGGCAATTGTTATTTACATAAAATTCAAAGATAACCTACTAGACCTTGCCTACGCCTTATGGTGCACCTTTTAAACCTCTGTAGTAGTATCATTAAGGTCACTAGACTTATCCTTTAATAGAGCCAAGTCAAGATCCAAAGCACCTAAATAAAAAGTATCTTGTTTGCTCATTAAGAAAAATCACACTAGTGAACAAGGTAACAAATGAAGCTTGAGAGTGAAGGCTAATAATTGTAAACATTTAAATGCTCACTAATCAATAGACAAAAAACACATACATTCAATATATTGCAGGTTTCCTTTGGGTAAACACAATAATACATATCATCACTATTATTAGAACGCATTTAAACTTTATAAGAAAATTAAATAAACTTCATCAAATACATATAACATCTTTGTATAATTTTATATATATGACAAGTGTATATCAAAAATTTCCTTTATATTTATTAGTTATAGAACATTGATTTACCTTTGAGTAAAGTCATTAATTTCTATTAACTAATTTTTTCATAATATCATTTCATAAAATACATAAATTATATTACCACACAATCAAAATTATTTTGGCCACTTTGGTGATGAATAAACTAATTTTAATCATACTATAATAATAATAATAATAATAATAATAATAATAATAATAATAATAATAATAATAATAATAATAATAATAATAAT
>JANZXR010000152.1:5009-15808 GCA_027575705.1 Erythroxylum echinodendron | reverse complement strand
CGAAAAGAAAAACTTACTCACACATATTTATCAATGTAACATAAATCAGGGTCATAAAATATGTTTGCATTGATTAAATCACGCAATTAAAATAAATAAGGAAAAAAATAAATTAAGAAAACAAATTTAAAACACCCTTTTTTTTGGCAGTTGCAACGTACTTTTCTCCAGCTGTACGTTGCTTTTTCTCCAGCTCTTCACGTGTGTCTCAAGTAGTTGCTCATGCTCTCCTTCAAAACCAGCAACAATGAATTTTTTTTCTACTCACCAACAGCTGCCACGTCCTCCTTCAAAACCCAGCAAGATGTCCTCCACTCATAAGCACCTATGTTGCTTCAAAGTGGCTGCTTCAAATCATTGCCACCTCCTGCTTTGATTTGGTATCTCCACAAGCTGCCAACGTCTCCTAAACCATCAGCTTCTTCAGCTCCACCACTTGCACTCTCCTCCACCAACTAACGTTTATTTTCTTTTTAGCTTAGGTGATTTTTGTTTTTTTTTGGTTTTTAAGCCAACAACTGCCTTCATTTGCTTCAACGTGTGTGGTTTAGTCCTCTCTTGCTGTAATGTTCTTCTCTTCCATTCACTAGCTCAACGTGTCTTCTTCAGTTGTGCTTCAACGTCCCTTGCTGCAGCTCCTCCTTCACGCTGTCTAGCCTCCTTCTTTTGTTTATATCAACCAGCTGCTTGCGTCTTTTCTCCTCTTCCTTGTGCAACGTGTGAGTCTTCAACGTGTCTTCCTTGCTGCATGTAAAAGTCTTCAACATGTTTTCCTTGCTACATGTAACGTGTTTTTAATCCATGCCCAATGTTGTGTGAGTGGAGAGAATTTTTGGGTGGGTTTTTTGCGTGAGTAATTTCCAGCTCACGTTTATTATTCTCAGCCCAACGTTTTTGTCTTCTTTTCAACGTCACTCCAGCCAAGCCATAGTTGTTGTAACCTTTCTCTCCACCCAACCAGCTGCAACGTGTAAGGAGAGTTTTTGTCGTGAGTGTCTAATGATGGTGCCCTCCTGTATCTATGTGGAGAGTCTCTTTTCTAGCCTCTTTTTCAGCTGCTTCGATTGTTAGTCTTTATGTCTTCATTTTCTCCTATCGTTTTTGGTCCAACACCTTTTTCATGCCACTAATCTCTCCACCAACCAGCTGATTTATTTTCTATCCTTTCAGCAAGTCATCTTTTCACGCGACCCTTCTCAAGCTGCTTTGTTTTTCTTGTTGTCTGCATCTGCTTTCTTCCCTTCATTGTCTGCACCGCCACTCCCCTTTTACTCTCTTCATTTTATATTTTCCTGCCTTCACCAGCTGTTGCTATTTGTTTATTTCCTATTCAATCTCCACGCCTCTCTCTATTTTTCAACTCTACTGCTACAACCATCTTTTTTTGTCTTTTATATATTAAAAGTCCATCATCTCATGCTCTCTTTTATCTACCGCCAACTGCTGCATTCTTCATGATTTTAGGAGAGTTTTTGTCACCTTTCAAGCACAGCTCTTTCAATTTTTTTTTAGTTCTGCGCAACTGCTTTCTTTTCTTACTTTAGGCTTTTGAATGTCCCAAATTTAATATGTGCCTGGAATTAAAATAAATAACTCTTAATTAGTACAATTCAAACATTAAAAGGACAAGAGTTTAACAATTTATGTATCTAAAATTAATATAAAATGCCCATTAACAGAGATTGAATGACTTAGTATTCGTTTATTACAATTTAAAGCTTCAGGAAAGGTATGTTATTATCATTATTAATTTTGATGTATTTTCTTATAATTTTATAATAATTAAAATTTATTGTTTGCTAGGACTCTTAACAGCACAAGTAGTTCAACAAATCCAATTTCTATTGATAATATTGATCTTTTGGCGGATTAGGTTCCTGAGGAGCCAGATTTGATAGATGCGAATGACTTGGAAGATAATCTTGGTTGGAAAAGTATTGACATGTCATTTGGTGCATTAAATTTGAATGATGATGATCATGAAGCTCCCTTCAATGATGATGATTTTGTACCAAATGATAAATAAGGTCAGTGCAGTTATAACGGGTATCCTCCAGTAGACGATTGAATGAAGTTCTAAGTTTTTTTTCCTTTTCTTTAAATTTTACTTATATTTGATGTATATGTTAGGTTCTGTATATGTAATGTAATTGTAAATGTTTTTGTTACATGTTTCACTTTTACTTGATTGGTTTCTCATCACAAACTCTTTTTGTAAATTGTAATAGTTTGAGAGTTGAGGATATTTATTATTCTTTTTATTGGATGTTTTGATGTAATTATTATGTATTATATGATGAAATTGTAATATTTTAAATATTTTGTATTATTCTTAATTTTATATTTGTATGATGATAATTGTCTTTTTTCATATTAATTGTGGTTATTATTTATTATTATGATTTTTGGAAAATGGTTGATGTAAACTTATAAACTATACAATATAACTGTACAATATGATAGTGGACTATTTTGCAATTTAAAAAAATTCAGGGGCTATTTCATAAATTTAAAAAATTACCCAAATTGGTAACCAGTATTGATTAGTATCGGTACAGTACTGTACTAAAATCCAATCCGGTACCAGGTCTGGTATAGTATTTGCAACATTGTCTAACACTACATGAAAATTTTAAAACTTAATATTCAAATATCAACACATAAATCACATATATTTCGTTCATGTCCATTAAGATCTTGAATTTAATAATAACTATATTGATGAAGTGAATAAATCAGCAGGTAGGTTAATAAACTTAACAATTTTATTGTAATGGTTAAGTTTACTAACATACTTGCCACGTGCTTTAGATACCCTAATTATTAATACATGTCGGTCAAAATTAATATAACAAATGAAGATTAATAAAACGATGCCATTATTAAAAATAAAATCTGTAAATTAGTTTGACCATTTTATTTTCACTTTCTAAAGTTCGAGTTATAATTACAAAATTGAGCCAAGTTTGAGATTTTTTTGTAATTAAAAAAAGAGGGATTAAAATGTACACATTTGATATCTCATTTGATCCATAAAATCAAATTATTCATATAGTCTTTATTGATTGAAATGTGCATAAACACTATCGTATAGTGACAAGTAGTAATGGCAAGAAACACAAACATACTACATATTTTTCAAGAAACAATCTTAGCCTCAGTAATGAAAAAGAGTTCAGCTTCAACAGTTAAAGTATCATTTACGACAAAGCCCTTGAAGGCTTTGCGAAGATCTTCCAATGGCATAAACTTTTGACGGCCGAACGGGAGAAACTCTGTGAAAGTGTACCACGTACTAACTACACAAGAAAACAAGAATAGCCAAATCAACATCCTTTAATTGAATAAAAACATTACGTGATTCGATCGTCTATATTTTTGACTGATTTCACAATATAATAAAAATAATAAATACCATTAAAACTATATTGCTTCATTTCGTGCTCACCACATGATTAGAAAGTTTTTATTCACTTTTTTCTTATAATTCATGGTAAATTGTTATAATTCAAGTCTTTTGTAGTTTAATATTATTAATATTGCAACGCATTGACGACGGCGAATCTTATAATTAACCTAAAGGTAATTAAACAACTAATAAGCTATGATTAAAAGTAATTAAGAAATTCATGGTGGGCAGGAGAACTTACTAGTTGCTCTGACATGCCGATCCTTGTCTTTGTTCAGTACTCGCAGCTCGAAATTTGCCCATACTTGTTCATTCGGTCCAAGCTTCTCTGCTCCTATTAGTTTTAAAAAGACAGAGAGAGAATTTCCTTTTCCAGCACCATTTCCATTGGGAAATAGTAGTATTCTCCTGAAAATATTATGGAAAGTTGCAAATTAAATATTGTAAAACTAAGTCTACATCGAGATTTAGGTTTGACATTTAATATTATATACATACGCACCACTTTTTATTTTCTGAGGTAAATTCTTCAGATTCAAGAATGGTGCTGCCCAATTTGGAAAAATTCGTAATTTTCCATGTGAGAAAACCATTTGATGGCTCCTTCACCGTGTGAATGGATTCAAGTATTCCGGATGGCTTGATAACGAAAACCTCAGCTCCAAAGACACAGGAGTCATCGACAAGGTAACCATTAAAAGCATCATTAAAAGTTCCGATGGGAAGAAATTGATCGAAACCCCATACAGTTTTCATCTCATGAAATCGCTTCACCGTCGCATCTACACATTTTCAATCAGTGTATCAGTAAATCAAATCCTTGGCAAAAAGAGAGAGTGAGAAGTAGGATTGACAAATCCAATTAGCCCCGAGTCAGCTCGATAAAACAAATCGTTCTGATCTCAGTTCAAATCTGATTGAACCATATCTTTAAAGTGCTAGTCTTTGGTCCGACCTGTTATCATTCCTAACAAGAAGGAAGATAAGCGTATATACCTTGGACGGCCAAATACTTGTTCTCTATTTGGTTTTTGACAAACAATTTAAAGTAAACATTGACCTCCCAAGTTTTGGGAAGAGAATCTGTGTCTTGTATGGCCAAGTAAAGGGAAATATGATCCTTTCCATTTTCAGGAGGTGATGTCTTTCCTTTCGGATAGAGCCATAGCCTCCTGCAATTGGCACAAGAAAACTAATGAACACAAAGTAAAGAAAAGAACATACAGACCGTCCATCCCTTTGGATAGAGCCATAGCCCCCTGCAAGTGGTACATGGAAGATCTTTTTTATCATGGACCTAGCGAGGGAGTATACTCGTAGACTTTGGCACTATATTCTAACCCAAAATTTTAAAGTATTAAATTTATGAGTCCTTTTCACTTTCATCTAGAATTCTCAGTCACACTTGGTATCTCAACAAATTTAAATAGACAATTTAAAACGGCGTTATTTTAATTGAATAATTAAATTATTTAAACTTTTCTTTACAATATTTGAGACTGGCTTTTAGATCCGAACTTTGCCCAGGCTCAATTCTCAATACCAGACAATATATTAATTAATTATTTACAGGCTTGCGAGGGAAAGAGGACAAACCATTTGTATCCCCCAGCTTCGAACGCAAAAGATACATATTTCTCATGTTTCTCGGCCAGTAAGGAAAATTGTTATCCTGATAGCGAAATCCTTTGGAGGAAAGTCTCTTTTGGTTCTCATGATTCCTGGAAAATGGAAAGCATGAAATTACCAAAAAAGAGAGTGAAACACAAAAGTTGCCAAAGGACCTAGAGATTGAAAAGAGCATACCGAGTTCTGTAATACTATCTTTGCGCTGAGTCCCCATTGCAGTAAACATTATAGGTGTTGGTGAATCTGGAAGAGGATGGAATGGTGAAGAGGGAACGTGCATGGTGGTGATGATATATAGAATAAGATGGGATGCTTTGCTTGAGAAGTCGAATGGGATAGGTTGGGGGAGAAGGAAAGGGATTGTTTGTTTGACATGAAAATAAGTGATTCATTGAGTGAAGAGGGAAGCAGAAAGAAAGAAAGAAAGGAAGAGAAGAGATGTGGGGTGGTGCGGGCAGCACTGCACCAAGGGCAAGATTAGGTATTCTTCAAGGATGGGTATTCGCGGGAGCTTTAAACTACTAACTGTAACCTTTCTTTCAATTTCTTATAATTACAATGGATCTTCATTCACATTCGGCCCATATTTTAGGTCCACTGCTCTAAGCAATCCATAAATCCATTGTCATTTGGGAATGTATTCTTGTCTTTGGATTGTAGTGTTTATAAACAAACCACCAATTATTATGATTTTTGTTTGTGTGTGTATTGAATTTATGAATAGAAGAATTGGATCATCTTAATTAAGGAACCCTGGATACTTCTTTTGGTCGGTAAGATGTCTCTGCCCATCTAAAGCCATACCAATGAAGGATACGAGACTAAACTCCAAGTGAACTCCCCATTTTATCCTGCTAAATATCTCAACAATAGACAAAAGGCCAGTTACGAAAAATGTGGAAATGCAAGTGGGCAGCTGTGTCAAATGTCCAACGATCCATTTGGTTAGGCTTCACCAGGCAATCTGTCGACTTTAAAGGTCTCAATACAACAAATAATACAGTTACAGATGTTTTTTTTGCGACGTCTAGAAAATCATCGCCAAAAGTCAACATATTGCTACGATTTAAAACAATCGTCATTAAAACTAAGACTTTAGCGATCAAACCAAAAAGAATGACAAAAGGTAAAACATTTTGCGACGCATAACATAAATCGTCGCAAAACGCTGAACATTTAGTGACAATTAAAAAAAACGTCACTAAATGATGTACAATGAACGACGATTGCAGATGTTCGTGGCTAAATAGACTTATGGTGACGCTTTTTATAAATCGTCATCATAGCTTGTCAAACATTTGGTGACTAATCCAGGAAATTGTCACCAAAGGTTGATATTTGGCGACAATATTTCGAAGCATGACCAAAAGGTTAATATTTGGTGACGATTTTCATAATCGTTGAAAAAAGGTTGCACATTCAGTGACAAATTCTTGAAATCGTCACTAAATGATTGACATTTTTAAAAATTGTTAAACTAACATTTTTATAATACATCATAGTTAAGATATATTTTATTAGAGATTTATTTTGAATGTTTACAACGTATTATTGAAAAAATACACAACATAATTTTAAATGTTAAACAATATTATTAATTAATCATTAATATTTACTAACATTGAAAAAATTGTTAAAAAATTTAAATAATTTGATCAATATAATAATACGATATATGGAGTAGGGCAAACTTTGAATTAGAAGTGTAACAATTCATACAGTCATAGAACGAGAACAATAACAGTTCACATTTAATAGTATGCAGATTGACCCCTAACTAGTAGAGAGGTTATTGACAAATTCTTATAGATATAACAATAAATCAACTTTAAAACTGATTCCAGTTGATTGCATCGATAAATGACAATGATATAATTATTTATTTGGATTCCAAGTGACATCAAAGTTGGTAAAGGTACATAGGTCCTCAATATCTAGATTCCCAAGAAGGGTACTTGCATATTCGAAGGTACCAATTGAAACAGTAACAATTCTTCCCTCAGGTGTAGGTTTTTTCACACCCTCTTGTAATAACTTTTCCTCTATAGCTAAACTTGTAGAGGATACAATGAATGAATCGCTAGATTTAGTACCTAAAATACAATTAGTATAGAACTTAGATATTGTTAGATTAGTAAACCGTTAAATGAATCGAAATTGGAGTGACATGCATAAGTGAATGAGCAAACGAAGTATGTGGAAGTGACGAATTTTCTAAAAAAATCGGTTTCACTAATCCTTTACGAACTATTGTGACATTGCTCTAGCCTCCATGGGCATATATGTCACTTCGAGACTCAAGGAAGCTTAAAACAACATGTAGTATATACCATAAAATGTGAATATATATAATAGCTTCATTAAAGGAGATGAGATAATAAAGAAAGTGACGTTGTTCGAATGATACTAAACACGTTGAAGCAAAAGATCAACCATAGAAGGTAAATGATGATTAGTGTATGAAGTGGAGATTTTTCTGCATTGTTTAATTTTTCAGGAGGGACAATTTTGTCACATTCCTCCCAACAGAATGAATTAGGGCCATCTGGATCTAGTCTCCATGTTGACATTCCTTGATTAATCTTTAAATGTCGATTTAGAATTAAACGATGATATGTTCAACACCTATTTCATTGGTAAGTGAATGTAATAGTATATCACTTATACATCTTCAATGTACCTAATGATATGAAAGTTACCCTTACTAAAATTTAAAAAATCTATTTTGTAGTTTGTATCATAAGCAAAATTTAAATTTTAAAGTAAAATAAACATGACTATGTTCTTGATTTGCAGAAATATAGTATTATCCATAAAATGCATCAAAGATATAACAAATAAAACACAACCATAACAAATAACAAAGAAATCAACCTATTATCCACAATAACTATAAACATATTATCCACCTAACTGATTGTAAGTCCAAACTTAAGTTTGCCTTTCCCCTTGCTCTTGTTTGGATTTTCTTGGTTTCCTTCAAACAAACAAAATTTCATTCAAATATACAATAATCAGATACTAAGAATTAAACCCTAACCCTAGGTTTCATAGCTAACAAAACCCATTTTACAAGCATGAAAAAAATTATTTGGTTAAAATAAGAGTGAATTGGGATACTTATGGGTGTTCAATCATGTGTGATGGTTGAAAAAATTAAAAACAAGAGGCTATTATTAATTTTTTTGTTTATTCTACAAATGACTCAATGTTTTTGAAGTCTATTGATGCATCTGACCTTATTAGAAATACTAATACTTTATTTCAGATATTAGATGAAGTTGTGAATGAAGTGGGACCATAAAATATTGTTCAATTCATTACTAACAATGATTCATCTTATAAAGCGGCAGGAGGAAGGTTACAGAATAGGTATAATTCTTTGTTTTGGACTCCTTATGCTGCACATTGCAATGACCTACTGCTAGAGAATATAACGGATCCTAGGTATTTTCCTATTATTGATGAGACTATGCAGAAAGCTAAAAAGGCGACCGGGTTCATCTATAACGTGCATGGGTGTTGAATTTAATAAGAAAGGACTTTACCAATGGTAAGAATTTGGGTCGTCCTGGTGTGACAAGATTTAAAACAATTTCTTATCACTTCAGTCTTTTTTTTCGATGGAGCAAAAGTTAAGAAAAATGTTTATAAGGGATAAGTGGATTGCATCTCAGCATGCTAGGTCTAATGCTGGATTGGAGGTTTCCAACATTATACTATAAGATGGAGTATTTTGGTCTCAATGTCAATTAGTTATCCGAGTTTACGAGTCTTTGGTGACAGTGCTTCGATTGGCTAATAGTGAAGAAAAGGCAAAAATGAGTTATTTTTTAGATGTCATGGAAAGGGCGAAGGAAGCAATCAAGGCCAATATGAAACATAGGACTTATTTGTATACAACGTATCTTGCAATCATAAATGAGAGATAGAAAAGGCAACTTTCTTCTCTGTTGTTTGCAGCTGGGGTGTTTTTGAATCCTAGTGTATATTTCAGACCGGATTTTACAAATAAAGCTGAAGTTAGTAGAGGAATGTTAGTCACTATTATAATAATTGTTGTCATGAAATGATGCAAGATCTCTTAAGCTCACAAATTGAGCTTTATAAGCAGTCTTCTGGAGATTTTGGATTGCCGATTGCTATTTGACAAAGAGCAAAACTTTCTCCAGGTATATTAGTTGTTTCCTTTTTCTTATTTTTTGAAAATTAATTATCACTTTATTTTGTTTGTAACGCTACTTTGTTATCTTACGACTTACAGTTTCTTGTGGGATCAATTCAGAAGTGGTGTTCCAGAATTGTAAAGGTTTGTAATTCAAATTTTAAGTCAACGTGTGAGTGTGATAGTCTGTGAACGGAATTTGAGCACATTTGAATTCATTGATTCCAAGAAAAGGAATATATTATAGCACAAGAGATTAAATGGCTTGGTATTCGTTCGTTACAATTTAAATCTTCGGGAAAGGTATGTTATTATCATTATTAATTTTGATGTATTTTCTTATGATTTCTAATAATTAAATTTTATTGTTTACTAGGACTCTTAATAGTACAGGTAGTTCAACAGATCCAAATTTTATTGATAATATTGATCTTTTGGCGGATTAGGTATATGAGGAACCATATTTGATATATGTGAATGACTTGGAAGATAATCTTAGTTAGGAAAGGATTAACATGTCATTTGATGCATTGAATTTGAATGATGATGATCATGAGGCTCCTCTCAATGATGCGGATTTTGCACCAAATGATAACTGAGGTTAGTGTAGTTATAGCGAGTATCCTCACGTAGGCGATTGAATGAAGTTTTAGGTTTTTGTTTTTCCTTTTCTTTAAATTTTACTTATATTTGATGTATATGTTAAGTTCTTTATATATAATGTAATTGTAAATGTTTTTTATATATTTTTTACTTTTACTTGGTTGGTTCTTCATCACGAACTTTTGTCTCAAATTGTAATAGTTTGAGAGTTGAGGCTATTTATTATTCTTTTTATTGGATGTTTTGATGTGATTATTATATATTATATGATGAAATAGCAATATTTTAAATACTTTGTATTGTTCTTAATTTTATATTTGTATGATGATAATTATCTTTTTTCATATTAATTGTGGTTATTATTTAAATGTGAAATATTTGAAAATTATTGTTATTTCATATTAATTGTGGATATTATTTATTATTATGATTTTTGAAAAAAAGGTTGATGTAAACTTATAAAATATATAGTAGAACTGTACAATATGACAGTGAACTATTTTACAATTTCTAAAAAATTCAAGGACTATTTCATAAATTTAAAAAATTACCCGAAACGGTATCCAATATTAACCGGTACCGGTATAGTAATATAACAAAACCCAATTTAGTACTAGGTGTGGTATGGTATTGGCAACATTGTCTGATGCTACATGAAAATTTTAAAACTTAATATTCAAACATCAACACATAAATCATAGATATTTCGTTCATACCCATTAAGATCTTGAATATAATAATAACTACATTGATGAAGAGAATAAATCACTTACTTTGAGCGGAATTTGACATGATGTAGAGAGAGCTTTTAACAATCATAAGCTAGTTTCTCTTCCTTAACCCCTTTCTGTAGCAAGATAGCTTGATGGATAGCTAAATATTTTATTTTATCTATCTTCCGGATGAGGGTAAAGAGACACTACAAGAAAACAGTAAATTACAGACGGAAATTACCGACGGAAAAAGCCAATATACCGTCGGTAAATTTATTTA
>JANZXR010000151.1:97816-111785 GCA_027575705.1 Erythroxylum echinodendron | reverse complement strand
CTCCACCCACGAAAATTTGCTTCTTGTCTCTAATGGAAGATTAAACCTTCCTCTTTCTTTTTCCTTCTTGTTAAACTTTCAAAAACACTTTTCTAAAGCAAGGAAAGATGAAACCCTTACTTTTTCTTCTTCTCTTCTTTCTTTCTTTCTTTTACAAGAAACTAAAATGACCTAAATACCCCTCCTTACAAGCCTTAACCTTTAACAACTTAAATGGTTTTCCCAAATTGTCCTTCAATAATCTTGCTCTTTTAATTTAACTAACACCATAAAATTCTATAACTTAATCTTAATTTCTCCTTTTAATTTCATCAATCTAAGAAATAAACTCCTCCATCCATAAACATTCTAATTAAATCCTAACCAAAACAAATTAATCAAACCCAACCTCAAAATAAACTGAACACATGCTTATTTAATAAGAAAAGGAATCGGGGCCCAACAATCTAGGCCTAGAAGTTAACACTCTTAAGGAAAGAATAGGCACAATTTTTATATAGAGACATATGATAGCATTCAATCTCACTCATACTAAGCATAATGACATGACACCTTTTTACACTCATTATAAGCATCAATATAATAAAAGAAGCATAACTCATATGTACAATTATGCTATGTCTCTTTCGCTATCTAAGAAGAGCATTCAACATTTTTCATATCCAAAAGGAGATCCCTACCAGTTATACATGCATAGAAAAATAAGGCATGGATACATATACCAAAATCATAAGGTTTATTATCATATCACCAACTCATATCATTCATATAGTAAACATGGACATGTTAAGAGATTTTACTTCCTAAAGAAAGAATGGTAAGTAAAACCTTGAGGATTAGGTTGAAAATAAGAAGGATGGTACTAATCAAGGAACAAAGTTTATTTGGTTACCTAAAATAAAATTGATGACTTTGTTTTAAAGAAAAGGAAAAAAGGTACAGGAATAGTGAATGCTCAAGGAATATTTTTTTTCTTGGTTGTTCTCATAAAGTATATAGAATGTTTAATAGGAAGACTTTTGTTATTAAAGAGTTTATATATGTTGTCTTTAATCTAAACTCCTTGCCTTTAAGAAATTCTTGAAATGTTATAGAAGGGTGTAAAGAAATTAACCCTTAAATATAAACATGAATAAACACTAAGACTTCTCAAAGAGCTAATTCTTAAACCAAGGGAGATGAGAAGGATGAGATACTTCCAATGGATTGAAAATTTAAGAAGAATCATCATCTAAATCATATCATGGGTGGTGTTTTAAAAAGGAATTATTTGGTTTGTGTTTTATAAATTTGTCAAGTCTTGTATTTATTTGTCAATAGGTCTAAATATTTAGTGATGATTATTAAGTTTGCATTATGAATAAGGAATTGAAAATTTTTAAGGAATTATATCATAGAAATTAATACCTAGACTTAGAGATTATGAGAACAAAGGGAATATTAAATTGAATTTATTGATACACTACGTCGACTGAGCAATAATTTCATCAAACCAATGAATGAGGATAGACTTTACACAATTAGAAGAAGATTAAGTGTTACTATAGGAATTTATACATGACAAGGATCACCTTATATGATTGAACTCATTCTTGCTTAATATATATTTGATTGATTATATGTTTTAAAGCCTTGATTTTGAGTTTTGATTTTTTTTTCTTAACTTTTCAAAACAAATTAGCCCACCTGTACCTAAGTAAGGTTGATTAGTGTCCTAAAAAATCTATCTTTTTTCAATCTTTTTTGTGAGTTTGTAAGGAGACTATTAGTAATAATGGTCGAACATATACACATACTAGTCAACCAATATAGCTTCATAGTCGATCAATGTCTTATATGAATAAAATAAATGGGTTTCACTAAGTTTGGAATAAGTTTGGCTGCTAGTATGGTTGATCACACACAGACACTAGCCAACGAGTAAAGCTATATGGTTAAATAATCCTTATATTTTAAGGCCCTTCTTCTCCTCCTTTTTTATATGGTTAAACCATCCTTATAGTTTAAGTCCCTTCTTTTGTCACGACCCGAAACCATATTGGTTATATGAAAACCACCATATACCCAGGCTAAGGATACTCACGATACCCTTAAATTGACTATGCAAGGCTAAGTGGACATCTTTAAAAAAACATTTGGACAACACAAAGAGGTTCCCATATAAGTCATTTACAAACCATAAGATAGTCAAAAGTTAATTTACGAAATTTTTAAAGCATATCAACGTAATCATGAGCCACTATACAACAAAAGAATAAAATAGAGACTATCCACGTGCAGTAATGCTCTGAATATATCAAAAGACCGCACAAACCACTTAGTGTTTCAAGATTATAAATTAACCTGCATGGTTGGGAAGTGGAGGGGGGAGTACACTATGTACTCAGTAAGCAGAAAGAAACATATATCGTAAATAGAACTCGGTACATACCAAAACGGTCAAAATAACCTAAGGATAGTTTAATACATCTAACATGCATATAACTACCTATGAAGTGAATACACGTGACATAGAAACATATAGATCTAGTATATGCCTCATGCCATACTAGTTAGGAACCACATAGGCGCCTACCCTATTAATCAATTTTTTAGTGAACGTAGGTTCCAATTCCAGTACACAAGAGCGGAAAAGCATCACATGTGAAATCAAATATCATCAGGAAGCTAAATCTCATAATAAGCCAAAACAATTATGTATGTCACCACTAGTCAGCCAAACTAGTGTGCATACCTACCGAATCCTGGTGTTAGCTCGACTTTCTTCTGTGGTGAGTCCAGACTACAGTCGACAAGAGTGTCATGACCCTAGGTGATGACCTTGTCAATAACCAGACCTTTTGGTGTGCAATCACTCGCAAGTCTTATAGAATGGTGTCGTTACAAGGACTCGACTTGTATGTACTAGTGTCAAAGGAATAGGGGTCGCTTAATCTATTGTTCCAAGCACACTATTGGCTATTCGTTTCCTCACCAATCATCAAAAATCATATGCAAATATTGAATACTCAAAACAAGTAAGGTACCATGCCTTTATTTATCTGTCCAATCGATAAAATGGAACCGTACAAGGCTCTAAGCCAAAAGAGAATACATGTATGCAGTATACATGACTCAGTTAAGCATATGTAAGTTTCAAAACGTTATTTTATGCAGTGATAGTCATCTTTTGAAATCCAAGTGCAAAGTTATTCAAAACTGTAGTAAGAAAATCAAACATTGTCCTTTGCCCTTCAATTGTTGAAAACAATATCATTTCTCAAAATATGAAATAAAAACATTGGTTTCACTCCTAGTGCAAAGACTTATTCCAAGCAAGGTTATTTATTAAATACATAAGTATACTAGCTTTTATTTGAAAATCAATTCTACTATGCTTACCTAGGTTCAAAATTCATATAGTACAAGTCATCATACATGTCTTGGGATGTCCTAATCTCATTTGAGAGATATGTTTTCCCCAACTTACATCAAAAGAAGGTATACACTCCTTTGATTTCAATAATCCTCTACGCGAGCTTCTTGATCCACAGCTCCCGAGCCTTTATACATACAAATGTAACGTAGTTACTACTACTCCAACATGTAACTCATATTTACACCTCAACACGTAAATGTATAAACAAATTAGCTATAGGATTCGACCATTAAGCTTCTTACATAATTAATTCCCTTCTTATTCATATAAGCTCTCTTTCACATTTTTCTACGGCATGTAATGCCTTGATCCAATACCTAAACATTTCAAAGCATAATTGAGCTTATTTTAATGCAAGCACATTAGGCCACTACTCATTAATCTAAGCAACAATTCAAGATTACTCTAAGTAAATATGAAAGCCTCTTTCCAATGCACACCATCAAAATCTTTAAATTCAAAGCCAAGTTCACTTAGGCATTTTATCAAACACCTAAATGCATAACTTGAAAATCTCCTTCCAATGAACATGTCCCTCATTTCTCATCATCAATTCACATTATACATACACAATTAACATCATAAAATTCATTTAAACCATCAATTTCAAAAGATATTGAAAATTTCACAAACTTTCACCAAAGAGAAACTATTTCGGCGTTGGCTTAAAGAAACTTCTCCATGACTCATTTCATTCATCTAAACCATGTTTTATGTATATTCAAGAATGGCGAACAACAACATATCTTAACACCAAACTCAAAATCATAATGTAGAGAGAGATGAGACAAAATTTACTTAAACTTTCCTTTGGTGATATCTTCAAATCTTTGAGAATTTCTCAAAACTAATGATAGATTTGAGTTCCTTGACCTCAAATTACCTTAGAACACCTTGGTTTGGGTTGAAGAATCAAAAAAATGGTTAAACTTGGTGATGGCAGAATGTTTCCCTCTACTCTTCCTCTTTTCTCCTTTCTTCTCTCTTTTAATTAAAACCAACAGTTCTTAATGTTTAATAAGGGGTACACGGTTATACTATGAAGAAGGGTCTAGAATTTGACTCTTCTTTGACCAAATATGGTGAAATTATCCTTTTAGCTTGTGTGAAATTACCATTATACCCTCCAAACTTTCCTAAATTTGCAATTAAGCCCAAAATTTAAGAATGACCAAAACTTTTATTTTCATTTTGGCCCTCGAACTTTTGTCAATTATAATTAAGCCCCTCAACTTTATAAAATTACATATTGGTCCTCCAAGAATTGAAAATTTACATTTATCTTCTAACAATTTGCAAATAAGCCAAATTTTTAAAAAAAATCACAAATAAGCCCTTAGTACATCAACTTTTCCAATTAAGCATTCTAAATTTCCAGTAAGTCTATAAATCATGTCTAATCACCTATAAGGCATTAGAACATGTTTAACTCGGCCACTATGGCCCTATCCATCCAATGAAATTGATTTTACTTGATTTTACACACTTAGAAGCTTATATGTCAAAAATCTCCAAGATTTCGCATAACGATGAACTTTAAGTTCTTGTAAGGGCATATAACATTATATATCAGTGGCATAAATACCTAGAGGATTCAAATACATTTTTAAACTCATATACAACTATGTATATATCAATATACAACTATGTATATATAGTATCTGCAAGTATAGACCAATACAAAAAGGGCTCAAAAAGTCCCGCGTTACAAGTCCTCCTCCCCTCAAAAGAGTTTCGTCCTCAAAACTCCTAATTCGAGGAAACAAATAAATAAGGGTACTGACATCTCATAGCATTCTCAATTTTCCATATCATTTCCTCGACCCTGTCTCTTTCCAAAGAACTTTAACCGTGGGAACTTCCTTACTATGCAACCTCTTTATCTGTCGATCCAAAATTTGGACTAATTTCACCTCAAAACTTAGGTCTTCTTTTAGCTCCACACGAGGTGTTTCCAAAATATGAGACGGGTATGGTATATAATTCTTAAACATCGAGACATGGAACACATTATAGATCCTGTCCAAATCTTGTGGCAATTCTAACCGATACGTCACAGTCCCAACACGCTCTAAGATATGGAAAGGTCTGATTTATCAAAGGTTTAGCTTCTCTAGGTTCTGAAATCAGATTATACCTTTCTATGGTGATATCTGAAGAAAAACCATATCTCCAACTGCAAACTCCAATAGTCGTCGCCTCTTATCTACATAACTCTTTTGACGATTTTGGATTGCTTTCATTTTCGCCCGGATGACTTTTACTTTCTAAGTGGTAATTTCTATCATTTCGGCTCCTTTGACTTTAGCTATACTAACCTCATCCTAATATAGAGGCATCCTACATATTATCCCATAAAATGCTTCATATGGTGGCATACTGATACTTATCTGATAACTATTGTTATAAGCAAATTCTATCAAAGGTAAGTGTCAGTCCCAACTTCCTTGGAATTCCATTACATATGCTCTCAGTATGTCCTCTAGTTTCTGAATAGTCCTCTCTAACTGACCATCAATCTGGGGGTTAAAGGCAGTACTAAAGTTCAGTTTAGTTCCTAAAAATTATTGAAATTTTGGCCAAAATCGATAGGTGAATCTCGAATCCCTATCCGATATTATAGAAATTGGCACCTCGTGCAGCTTCACAATCTCATCAATATACAGCTTTGCCTACCTCTCCAATAAGTAGGCTATGTGGATAGACAGAAAATGAGCAAACTTCGTCAATCTATCCACTACAGCCCAAATAACATCGTGACCTTCTAATTCGGGAATGGGCAAAGACTGTAACATACCCACTGGCTTCTAATGCTTTACCTTTATCTATTGATAGGGACGGCATCTGCTCACAAATTCTACTATCTCTCTCTTCATCCCTGCCCACCCATAGTTCTCTCTAAGAGTTCGATATGTCTTGCTGCTACCAGGATACATATAATATGCCGAACTGTAAGCTTCTTCCAAAATAGCTCGCTTGAGATCTTGGTCATCCGATACACAAACTCTATTTCTGAAGACTAACAACCCGTATTCTCTCAATCGGAACCCCTCATCCTCTTTAGATGGTAATTTCTCTTGAATGACCTTTAACTCGAGATCTTCGGCCTGTGATCTCTTGATCTCATCAAATAATGTTGGTCCTTCAAACCTTGCTAGCAGTGTTCCGTCATCCTCAGCCACTGATAGTCCAACCCCAAGGTTCCATATACTTATCAAATGAGTCATATAAGGATTTTTCCTGACAATCTCTACCTAGCAGGACTTCTGACTCAATGCATCGGCTACCACATTTTCTTTTCCTGGGTGATATTCAATCACTAAATCATAATCTTAATTAATTCCAACCATCCCTTTTTCTGAGGTTTAGCTCTTTTGTGTCATTAGGTACTTCAAACTCTTGTGGTCGGTGTATATACGGGAAGTCTCCCCACAAAGGTAGTGTCTCCAAATTTTGAGTGCAAACACACTACTACGAGCTCCAAATCATAAGTAGAATAATTTGATTCGTGCTTCTTCAATTGTATAGCAGCATATGCAATCACTCGCCCGACCTGCATAAATACATAGCCAAGTCCCTGATGACTGGCATCACTGTATACCTTGTATCCAACCCCTTGGGTGGGTAAAGCAAGCACCGGTGCAAAATTCAATCGCTTCTTCAATTCCTAAAAACTCACCTCACATTTTTCATCCCACTGAAATTTTACCTCCTTCTGGGTAAGCCTCGATAAAGGAGCTGCAAGTAATGAGAAGCCCTCAATAAATCTCTGATAATAACCAGCTAACCCCAGAAAGTTGTGAATTTCTATCACATTCTTGGGCTGTTCCCACTCAAGTATAGCTTCCACCTTTTTTGAGTCCACATAAATACCTTCTCCTGATGCCACAAGTATAAGAAATCCTATCTCCTTCAACCAAAATTAACACTTTGATAATTTGCATACAATTGCCTTCCACGAAGTATTTGTAGCACAGTCTGGAGATATCTAGCATGCTCCTCCCTATCCTTAGAATAAATTAGAAGGTCATCAATAAAGACTATGACAAACTGATCTAAACAAGGATGGAACACCCTATTCATGAGATCCATAAATGTTGTAGGTGCATTTTTCAATCCGAACGGCATCACCAAAAATTCATAGTGTCTATGTCTAGTCCAGAAAGCAGTCTTATGTGCATCGCTTTTAGCAATCTTCAACCGATGGTACCCAGACCTTAGATCTATCTTCGAGAATACTGTAGCTCCTCTCAACTGATCAAATAAGTCATCAATCCTGGGGAGTGGATACTTATTTTTGATGGTAACCCTATTTAACTACCGATAATAAAAAAATAAGTCATCAATCATGGGGAGTGGATACTTATTTTTTATGGTAACCTTATTTAACTACCGATAATCAAACACATCAACGAAGGGTCCCATCCTTCTTCTTGACAAACAATACTAGTGCTCCCTACGATGAATGACTTAGTTTGATGAAGCCCTTGTCTAATAACTCTTGCAACTGAACCTTCAGCTCTTTCAATCAACTGGTGCCATATAATATGGTGGTATAGATATTGATTTTATCCTTGGGAACAATTCAATAGCAAAATCAAACTCCCGATTAGGTGACAATCTAGGTAACTCCTCCAGAAAGACATCGAGAAACTCGCATACACTAGGAACATCTCCAAATTTGACCCTCTGTGTCGAAGTGTCAACCACATGTGTGAGATATGCCTAGCATCCCTAATAAATCAACTTCTTAACCTTGACTACCGATATTAAATAGCTAAGAAACATCGGTCGATCACCAGTAAATTTAATTGGGAGTCTACCCTAAGTGTCAAACTCTGCCTCTTTCTTATAACAATTAATTCTAGCGCAATGCCTCTCTAACCATTCAATTCCAAATATTACCTTAAAATCTTAGAAATCAAGGGGAATAAGATTTGCCTCTAACACCGCATCACCAACCTTACCTCACAGGCCATATATTCTTCATTACAAGCCACTTGCTCTCTAAGAGGAGTGACTATAGTGAGAGGGGGATCTAACGATTTCAGCACTATATTCCTCTGGCTTGGGTTGTAAAGGTCTAACCTTGTGACAATTTCCCCTTCCTCGTCCAACCATGCTATCACTATAAAATCAAAGAAAAAGAAGTTGTTTAATAAAATAGATCGAACTAAGCCTAGCTTATCTAATGTCCCTTACACCCAAAGGGATGTCGACAAGTATTCTCATCGAGGTTAAAATCATCCTACCGTTAAAGACGTCAACTTAACGATTCGAGACTCAATTTCTTGATTAAAGACTGTCGACACCCAGACTCAACTCCTAAGGCTCATGAATCTTTTGAAAACAATAATAACACTTTTGAAAATGTAAAAAACCATGCTTTGATACCAATTTAATTGTCACAACCTGGAACCACATTGGGCACATAAAAACCGCCGCATACCCAGGCTAAGGATACTCATGATACCCTTAACCCAACTATGTAAGGGTAACTGGACATCTTAAAGAAAACATTTGGACAGCACAAAGAGGCTCCCATATAAGTCATTTACAAACCATAATATAGTCAACAGTTAATTTACAAACTTTTTAAAGCATATCAACGTAATCATGAGCTACTATACAACAAAAGAACAAAATAGAGACTACTCACGTGCAGTCAAAAGATCGCACGAACTACTCAGAGCTTCAAGCTCACAAATTAACCTGCATGGTTAGGAAGCGAAAGGGTGAGTACACTATGTACTCAATGAGCAAAAGGAAACATATATCGCAAATAGAACTCGATACACACTAAAACGGTTTAAATAACCTAAGAACAGTTTTATACATATAACATGCACATAACTACCTATGAAGTGAATACGCATGACATAGAAACACATAGACCTAGTCTATGACTCATGCCATACTGGTTAGGAACTACATAGGCCTAGCCTATTAATCACTCTTTCAGTAAACATAGGTTCCAATTCCAGTACACAAGAGTAGAAAAGCATCATATGTGAAATCAAATCTCGTCAGGAAGTCAAATCTCATAATAAGCCAAAACAATTATGTGTTTCACCACTATTCATCCAAATTAGTGTGCACACCCACCGAATCTCGGTGTTGGCTCGACTTTTATCTGTGATGAGTCCAGAATATGGTCAATAAGAGCATCATAACCTTAGGTGGTAACCTCGTCGATGACCAGACCTTTAGGTGAGCATTCATCCGTGAGTCTTGTAGAATGGTGCTATTACAAAGACTCAACTTTTATGTACCAGTGACAAGGGTACGGGGGTCGTTTAATTTGTTGTGCCCAGCACATGATTGTCCAATCGTTTCCTCACCAATCATCAAAAATCATATGCAAATATTGAATACTAAAATCAAGTAAGGCACCATGCCTTTATTTATCGATCCAACCGAAAAAATGGAACTCTGCAAGCTCTAAGCCAAAAGAGAATACATGTATGCAATATACATGAATCAGTTAAGCATATGTAAGTTTCAAAACGTTATTTTATGCAGTGATAGTCATCTTTTGAAATCCAAGTGCAAAGTTATTCAAAAATGTAGTTTCAAAAATTCAGACATTGTTCTTTTCACTTCAATTGTAGGTTTGTTGAAAACAATATCAATTTTAAAAATGGCTAATAAAAACATGAAATACATAAGTATGCTAGCATTTATTTGAAATTCAATCCTACTATGCATTACCTAGGTTCAAATGCATGTCTTGAGATGTTCTAATCTCATTTGAGAGATATGTTTTCCCCAAATCACATTAAAAGAAGGTATACACTCTTTTGATTTCAACAATCCTCTACACGAGCTTCTTGATCCACAGCTCCCGAGCCTTTATACGTACAAATGTAACGTAATTACTACTACTTCAACATATAACTCATTTTATACCTTAACACGTAAATGTAGAAACAACTTAGCTATAGGATTCGACCATTAAGCTTCTCACATAGTTAATTCCCTTCTTATTTATATAAGCTTTCTTTTACATTTTTCTAAGGCATGTAATGCCTGAATCCAATACCTACACATTTCAAAGCATAATTGAGCACATTTTAATGCAAGCACATTAGGCCACTACTCAACAATCTAAGCAACAATTCAAGTTTACTCTAAGTAAACATGAAAGCCTCTTTCCATTGCACTCCATCAAAATCCTTAAATCCTAAGCCAAGTTCACTTAGTCATTTTATCAGACACCTAAAGGCATAACTTGAAAGCCTCCTTCCAATGAACATGTCCCTCATTTCTCATCATCAATTCACATTATACATACACAATTAACATCACAGAATTCACTTAAAACATCAATTTCAAAAGATATTCAAATTTTCACCAACTTTCACCAAAGAGAGACCATTTCAGTGTTGGCTTAAATAAACTTCTCCATGACTCATTTCATTCATCTAAACCATGTTTCATGTATATTCAAGCATGGAGAACAACATATCTTAACGCCATACTCAAAATCACAATGTACAGAGAGATGAGACAAAATTTACCTAAACTTTCCTTTGGTGATATCTTCAAATCCTTTGAGAATTTTTCAAATCTAATGATAGATTTGAGTTCCTTGACCTTAAATTACCTTGGAACACCTTGTTTTGGGTTGAAAAATCAAAAAAATGGTGAAATTTGGTGATGGCCGAATGTTTCCCTCTCCTCCTCCTCTTTTCTCCTTTCTTCTCCTCTCTTTTAATTAAAACCAAGAGTTCTTAATGGTTAACGGAGGATGCACGGTTATACCATGAAGAAGGGTCTAGAATTTGACTCTTCTTTGACCAAATATGGTGAAATTATCCTTTTGCCCTTAGTTTGTGTGAAATTATCAGTATGCCCTCCAATCTTTCCTAAATTTGCAATTAAGCCCAAAATTTGAGAATGACCAAAACTTTTATTTTCATTTTGGTCCTTGGACTTTTTCCAATTATAATTAAGCTCCTCAGATTTATAAAATTACATATTGGTCCTTCAAGAATTGAAGATTTACATTTATCTTCTATCAATTTGCAAATAAGCCCTTATGTATAGCAACTTTTCCAATTAAGCTTTCTAAGTGTCTAATAAGTCTATAAATCATGTCTAATCACCTATAAGGCATTAGAACATGTTTAACTCAGCCACCATGGCCCTATCCATCCAATGAAATCGATTTTATACACTGAGAAACTTATATGTCAGAAATCTCTAAGATTTTGCATACCGATAAACTCTAAGTTCATGTAAAGGCATATAAGATTATATATCACTGGCATAAATACCCAAAGGATTCAAATACATTTTTGAACTCATATACAACCATGTATATATCAATATACAATAGTATCTCTAGTTATAGACCAATACAAAAAGGGCTCAAGGAGTCCAGCGTTACATCTTCTCCTCTTTTTGTATATTTTCCACTTTGTTTGTTTATACCTCCTAAAACTATAGAAAAATCATCTCTTTTATGAAAAAAAAATCATCCCCATTGCAACTAGCTACCATGATTCATACAAATTGCGTAGTTTTAATTTCATAAGTTAGATTACATCGAAGTGAAAAAAATTTAGGATTTTAAATTTGGTTTTTATCAAAATTTTTCTTAATTTGGAGTTATCCTTTCAAACTGATGCTTCCATAGTCAAACTAAAAAAGATTCAAGGTTGTTTCTCTTTTAATTATATGTTTTGATTTTGTTAAATTTTGGCATTTTGAGTAGTTTTCTATCATTATTCTTGAAATTTTGGGGCTTTTAAAATTATATCCTCTTTTATGAAATTATTGGTTAGATATTTCAATTATGTTAACGTTTTCACAATTCTAACATCTAATGTTGTCAAAACATGCTATTTTTTTACTCCAAACGACCTTTTCAGTTTAGGCATAATACGAAAATTGGGAACCTTCAATTGATTTGTGCTTTTACCAAATTGATTGTCTATAAATCTAATTGAGGTTCTAATCAATGTATTTTTATCTAATTGTACTTAATTATTAGTGTTTAGTTTGAGTTTTGAATATGATTGACTATTGAAAGTTGGAATTTTTCTAACTTCATACAATTCATGATATTATATTTTTCTTAGATAATTGATTTCTTTTGTAGGATTACAAAAAAAAAGGAAAGAAAGGTTAGTGAGATTAGATTAAAGAGAAGTGATAATATTGGGGGGAAGTGAATTCGTATTCCTTGTACTTTATGTGATATTTATGCTTCAAAAAATTTATGTTATGTTTAAGTTAACTTATTTAAATATATGAATATTTCTTTTACACTTGATATTAAATATTTCTTTAGTTCTTGATATTAAATTACATCTTATGCTTTAATTAATAGGGAGCTAATCACTATATTGATTATGTGTTTAATTTTGTTATTACTCTCTAATATTAAAAATATTTTGTCATCATCAAAAAAGAGAGATTGTTTAATTAAGGGAGGTTTTAAACAATGTTTTAGTGACAACAAAACATAAATAATACCAATGATTTATTATTTTGGTGATGAGTAGTAGAAAAATAAGGTGCATTCATAACTAAAGAATATAGTTAACGAAGATGATAAGGGAAAGTTAAAATTTGCAGCTTTGCAACTGAATATCAAGTCAAAAACAAAAGAAGATCAAGAGATCGTCATATATCTTGTAATATTAATTGTAATCTCATTTAGTCATTTTAAAGATCGTAAAGGTTCACTAAGCATAAGTATTTCATCTTACTTTATTATATGAGTCTTTTCATTCATTAAAATGATATTAAAGCTTTTGTCTTTAAAGAAAAACCTCTTGATCTTTCAAGCACTCTTTAATAAAATTTTGAAAAGTTACTTTTAATTACGTTAAATAAATGAAGTTTAAGCATTTAAAGTAGCTAAAGTCATGATTTTGGAGGGATTTATCAATTAATATAAGTTAGTGATCAACCAACGTGTATTAAATATATAACAAGATTGTTCTTATGCAACTAATATGGTGATTTGCTCATTCAATTTCCCTTTAAGGGACACACTAGTTGATCATTATGTGTCAAGTTAGTCAATCAAAGTGCAACAAATAGTAAATATTGCGATTTAAATGCATACTAGTCAAACAATTTGACCTAGAAGTTGACCAATGTGGTTGAACTAGCCATTATAATAGCTAGTTTTGGATCTAATGGTTAGTAGGGATTCCAAAAACCCTATATATAGATTATTTCGTATTGGTTCTTTTATTGAAAATTATTTTGGTGTCTTGTACACATATTTCTAAGTGCTTATCAAGCATTTGAGCATTTAGTATCTCATATTTGAGTGACTAAGCGTTATTGATATTATCAAAGTGATAAAGTGAGGCATTCAAGTAGTAAGATTCTTTTGAGGTTTTGTATATTGTACTTAGGGTGTCTCAAGTGGCATTAAGATTCTCTTCGCTGTAAAAGAATATTGTAAAAAACTTGTTTTTCATTGGAAAAAAATATATACAAAGTTTATTCTTTACATTAAAAAAAGAGTAATAATATAATTCTAAAAAGAATCTTAGGAGTGAACATAAGCAATAGTTCATTGTCAGA
>JANZXR010000151.1:80154-92688 GCA_027575705.1 Erythroxylum echinodendron | reverse complement strand
TTAAATCATTACAGTAGTGGTATTCAGAAGCCCGACAGCAAAGTTTCTGAACATGGGTGCTAGCGCAACAATGAGGCATATTCATCAAACTTATAGAAGTCAGCATAAGGAACTCGTAACCAATCTAAAAGTGAGAAGCAGAATGTTTCGTCATGGAATGTCAAGCATTTAAAAAGAAAAAGTTTTAACGGATGTAGCACTTGGTTCGAATCAGTAGAAGTAACTTTATCGATTAAAAAGAAAATCCCATCATTTCAGACGGACCGCAAGATTGGTTGAATGACTACTTTCCATCTTCTCTTCCAAGTTCTGTTCCCTAGCAGATCTATAGATTGTGCATAAAAGTCTTGGATGTATTTTGATGAACAATTAGTTAAGGCTCCACCATTTGAGTATATTTCACCACAAGAGCCAGACCTTTCTCTCGTGGAGGACATGATTATTGTCTTCTATATTTGTATTGCACCATTTGCAAGATAATTGATTAAAGGGTAGTGACCCTCATCTACTCTCCAAGAATATATTTATGGTATGCTGTCATTTAAGGCTAACCAGCAAAACACCTAGAATCCAGTCGAAGAAAGCTATCCCAAATAGCGTCATACTAAGGTAGTTTGGTATTTTCTTGGTCGAGTAGAAGAGAATTCAGAAATAAATTTGAAGTCACAACTCCAGAATTATCTTGAACCCATACAAGTTTTTCATGTTTGAAAGATTTGATTGTTTGGATATTATACAAAGTCAGCAAGCTGTCAAACTGATTTTGTTCCCAATTTTTGAGGAACTCTAAAAATTATAACAGCCCACCAAATGTATTTGTTCTTTGAGAAACTATGACAGACCACCACTTTTGGGCTCTCTAAAAGGAAGAAGCGAAGTTTTAGGAAAAATTTTCAAAGAGATTCAGTTGCTGCAAAAGTATCAATCCAGAGAGAAATGGAAATGGAATTACCTTTCCCAACATCCCATTTGAAGAAGTAAAAATTAAGCAAATATTTGAAAGGTTCCTTATTGGCAGTATTCAAGATTTGATAGAAGTTGGCGAAATGTTCATATCCCAGTGCCAAATCTCTTAAGAATTTAGATTCCACTTGTATTTGACAGATGAGAGCGTTTCTTTGGAATGTTGAATTTCTACTCCCATTTGCTAAGGAGTGAGATATTCTTGTTAATGAGATCTTCTACTGTAAGTCCATCACGGAATATATCTGTGCAGATTTTGCTCTAGGATAATTTGTAAATTCTTTTCTTTGCTCTTTCACACTCCTTTAAAAGAAGAATTACTTACCACACTTACGCTGACGTTTTGAAAATAAATAGGAAATAGATGGGGTGGCTTGAGAGAACAAAAAAAGATGAGGATCAACTTTCTAGCCATCGAGAGATGCCTACTTTTTTAGAAAATGAGCTTCGTATTGAATATATTGACCACCTTATTCCACATTTTATGATTGTCCAAGATAGTGGGAATAAAAGGGAGCTAATTTTGTATTCAATGATGTTTACTGGATGATGAGGATCGTTGGATAAACATGCAATTGGTATAATTAATCTGACTTTCCGAGAAATTTATAAAGAGCTCGTAGACTAATTCAAAGCATTTTAGCACCTTTTTGATATTCAACAAGTTTTTATCAGAAGCTTTTGCAAACGTTGCGAATTGGAGGTCGGAAATTGTCAATTTTTCATATAGTTGTTCCTTGTATCTCTACAATTTCGGTGGCTTTTGTAACAACAAGGTGGAATGTTTATATAATCATCAAGGAATGGAAAGGAGAGAGGGGGCACCCTTGCCTTAATCCTTATCTATAGTAAACTCATTTCTAGGTTTATCATTTATGGGAACGGAAACCTTGGTTATAAAGACGAAAGACATGATCAGTTTCCCCATCCGGATATTCTCCATAACAGTGGCGAGGAAGCTAAGATCTTAAACCTTTTCGAAGTTCAACTTCAAAATTAATGTTGCTTGGTAGCCTTTTGTAATGAATTATTTCGTTTCCAATGAAGATTCCACCTATAAAATTCGTCAGCAGCAAATTAAAAATCGCTGATTACTTTGTGCAGAACTTTCCTTAGTGTGTTTGAGAGGATCTTTGCAATGATTCAATTTAAAGACTAACCAGACTGATTAGACAATACTCGTTCCAGGAATTTGAGCTGTCAGTTTTCGGAGTAAAGCGTATGAATGACGAATTGGTGTTTGGTAGTAGAGAGCCTTTTTCCACAGAAGTATTATCTTTAATTAATTGTAATTCTTCACTTCATAATCCTTCTTTTAGTATTCCGTTGATCATGTTCTGATTTAGTTAAGACATCGGTAAAGGAGTTAAAGTACGAAAGTGTTTTTGTCTTTCTTTTCGATCCAAGTTTCACGTGATTAGTACTTGCAGAGACTTTAAGGTCCTGTAAGCTTTCCTTAGTTCCTTTCGATACTTACATTTTCCTTTCGTCTTATCTCCAGATAAATCCAGATAAATTTGTATATTCCTCCTTCTTTCTGAACTTTCCTGCTTTATCTTCTAATGATTTGATTCTTATCTGTTATGTCACTCAAAATATGTCCTATTTTCATTTTTTAGGTTGAAGGATGTAAATTACAATGATACTATGTCTATTAAAAAGAATGATAAAAGAAGTATTCTTTCTCATTGACTGTAAATTTTCACAAATTGCTATGGATAGAGCACAATGTATCATTTTAGTATATAAAATGATTAGAATTCAATCGTGATCAAATCATGGGGCAAAAAAAAAACATAAAAATTTTTATAAATTCTGAGCAGATCCCAATAATTGATTAACTTAAATAAAACAAAATACGATTTATAAGAAATTATAACTTGTTTGTGTTCTTGTTAAAAATTCTTTAAAACTTTTTCGATTTATCAACCACAAGTTGTTCACTTGTCCAATCTTTGATGGTATTCACAAAACAACTTCTCTAACACTTTAAGAGGAAGAACGTAAGAGTACTAGCTCAATTTTCTTTTCTTCCTATTAATAAAAAAATCATTAGGGTGGTTTTGTAATTTTATTAAAATTAAATTCCTTAATTATAATTAAAGTCATACTCTAATTATAATTAACTTAATTTTTATAAAATCAAACATTTTATATTTGATCCATAAAGTTTTTCAAACTTTATAATTAAGCTCAACTTAATTAAATTGATTTTTTTCACAAATTGCTCTTTGATGTATGACCCATTAGGTTCCTAATATATTGGCAATAATTATAAATTCTAATTCTAATTCATAATTAGAATTAGAAAAATTAAAACCCTTTTCAATCTATGATTATAAATTGTTTAATTGGAGAATTAAAGATAAATTAAAAGGGGTTTTAATTTATCTTTAATTCTCCAATTAAACAATTTATAATCATAAATTGAGATTGACGTCTAGCAATATGTCATGACCATCTAAATATCAAGAATGTCAAAATGGTTTGATTTAACTTTTCATGCATGGTTATGAGATATAATTTAATCCTTTTGTCATTCAATATTCCAATTAGATAGAATATGGATATAGTGTCTACTCTTTTGGTTCAATCATGTTCATTCTTGTTAATTAGTAATTAATTTATAATTGATATTTGAAAACGCCTTTTCAAATGCTAATTTACTCTAGCTAGAGAATTCCATAAATCATTACTAATTAAGAACAGTGGAACATTCTTTCTAATTACTTTAGAATAATGAATCATTTCTTGACTTACTTAACTATCTCCATATGTTTCATATTGTATTCAAGTACTACTGAATAAATTATCCTAGAACAATTCATAAATAGTATCAAAACACAGCAATTCTCACACCAGATACCTTGGTAATCTCAAGTCTAAAGATCAATTATACAACCATCATTATGAGAAAATCCACAGATACATAAGTAATATTCCTTTTGGGATTCTCATAGCCGATTTAGTTCAGTAACTTATTCTCTAATAATCACCCACATATTAGTTTAAGTATCTTCATACTTTACTTTATGAGATCAGTTATTTTCTTCATAAGAAAGAAACATAATGTGTGCTAGTTTTACCATTTTAATAATATCTCATCTTAATGAAACTACAACTAGGACCATTTAGAAATAATACATAAATATAAATTGAATCTCACAATTATGATCTCATCATAGTTTCAATTACACAATAATTATTCGAAGGATTTTATCTTTAGTATTAAAACATCAAATGTAATTAACACATAAAGACAAAGGATGCCTTTATTGATAATTTTGTCACTAAACTACAACCAAAGTAATTAGCTGTAAGGCATAAACTAACATGTCCCACTTTTACTAAGCCAATCATTTAAGTATTTCATATCATATCACTATATGACGATTATTCTACTACTGGGATAGTGACTTAATAAGAGAATTCTCCTAGATTCTCTATAGTGAGCACTTAAATCTTACAACTTCCATCTCAAATATCATCATAATTTCCGCAATACATCATTGAATCTTTGATGATACCTTAGCTCCTTTTATATGTCCAATGACTCTAATGTTCTACAGTACATTACTGTCTTGAACAATACAAGGAATTATATTAAGTTCACTAAATAACTTATTGATCCAATTAATCATTTCTACTATATGAAAAATGTATTGTGACTTAATTAGCAATTATTGCTACATTGGAACATTTCCAATCCTAAATGATAGTGTTCTAAGTAATAAAAACTTAATTAGGATTTGCTTCTAAAGTTATATTCTTATCTTCTTGAACTCAAATATCAACTTATACATAGAATAGTAGATATCATCAATAATTCACAAGTATTTGATAATAGATATCGTCAATAATTCACAAGTATTTGATATCTCAAATACTAAATACTTTTAGTACATTATCTGTGTAATTGGAGTTAGAGTAGGTAAGCAACTTCTAATCTATCTCTATAGATCTAATTCCAAGAATTAAGTTGTTACCTTTTCATATCCAAATAAGAGTTGTTCTTGGACAATAATGTTTTCAACAATTGAAGAATAACTAAATAAGGTTGATTTAGTTATTCTTCAACTTTACAAGTTTCATAAGTTCCATATGATTTATAATCAGAAGGATACACATATCCTTGTATATAACTTTATGATTCTTGTTATATTGATTTAACCAACATAGCATAAAAGGATAGTCTCGGTTATCTAACTTTATATTCTTGCCACTCATGTTAAACATAAGTCTCCTTTGATCTAACACATACAAACTATTTATACAAAATTATATCAACTAATTTTACTTAACAATCTATTTCTTATCATGCTTTTAACATTATAATAATATTGAATCCAATTTTAGTGTCAAATACTTATAAGAATGAGTTAGAAATACATATGATCATTATCATATCTTTTATAGGCAAGAAAAGTTATGTAATAATTTTCTTCCCATTTTAACTATTATCATTGTATAGCAAATGCCTTTAATCGTAGTCCATAAATATGTTTTTAGTAAACTAAATTAAGTAGAATAATTCTAACAAGGTATTATACCTTTCAATTCAACTCTATGCAACCTCTTACATCTTGTTATCATAGTGTTGACATATATCTTACATGTTATCAAAGTTTTATGAGACATTAGTCAACTCAAAATATTAATACATTTTGTCATCCATATGATTTTGACATATCTCTAAAACTTTAACATTAAATCCTTAATAAGGGTTATAACAAATTTGCATAATGGGCATACAATTTTCTTTTTTAACTTTTGAGAACTCCTCTTTAACATAATCTATGTCCAAGAAATTGGGTTTAATAACTTAGTATCAATTATACTAAACAAGGTAAATTTCACTCAAAACAAAAACATAAATGTAAAGAAAACACAAATAATTAATTATATGCCACGACTACCAAATGAGATTAGGACTTTAATCATATATTTGGTTACTCCTACTATTTTATTCAAAATAATAGCCCTCACTACTATTCATAAAGATTATTTTAATCTTTCTAGTTGGCTATGATCCCATTCAAATTTAATTGATCATGAGTTTGCTCAACAAACTAACTAAACTTAAATTAGGTAGATAACAGCTTTATCAATCACATCTCATGTGACTTCTAAATCCATTAGTTGACAACTCTTGTCAAAACATATCATATATGTTATTCCTAACCCTCTCTCTAAATTTATGGGATCATGAGTTTGTTCATCCAAATCATACAAATTTAGTTAAGCAAAACCTATTGTTATAAGACTAAACATGTTCGGGCTAAAGCGGCCTTAAGTTTGCTCAACAAGTATACTATAAAGAGAACTCTGGTTTATTTTTATAAAAATGAAAGGAAATAATCACATTCTTAACGTGTACTTAATATTTTAATGAGAGATTTCAATTTTATTTGTCTCATCAATCATAAATTGCATTTAAAATATTAAACATATAAAACATACAATTTATCATACATCCAATATATATATCTACCATATAAATAAAATTTGTATCTTATGCACTCATAATCAAATTATATGGATAAAACATGAAACTTTCATTTTCATAATCTAAAGTAATATTTCTAACTCTTTGAACAATTACATTAGATTAAACTCATTGATTCTTAAATAAAATAAATTCCTATTCCAAATAGAAATTTATTTTGATTTGACCACAAATTTTCAAATCCAATTGAAAACTATTTCCTATTATCTTAACTTCTTTAACAAAATTTAATTAAAAACAAATTTCAATAAATTATACTACTTACTTGTTATAATTTAGAAAAACTCCTTTTTCGAAATTACATAAATAACAAATCCTAATTTAATTAGAAAACTATTTCTAATCTAATTAGAAATTACTATTTCTAATCTCATTAAAAATTACTTTTCCTTAATTAGAAAACTATTTTCTACTATTAAAGGAAACTTCTTCCAAAATTAAATAAAACACTTTTAAATTTAATTAAGAAATTCATTATATATTTATTTAGAGATTGATTTCTTAATTAATTAGGACATCTTTCTTTAATAGATTAGAAAACTATTTTTCAAAAATATTAAAGAAATCCCAATTTTCTTAATTAATAGATAAAATACTAAAAATTTAATGAAGAAAAGTACTTTTTCTAATAAATCATGAAACTTATTATTCATAAATAAAGAAGCAATTTCTAAACAAATTGAATAGTGATTCTCTAAATAAATATAATCATAAATTTAATTTATCTCAATAAAATTGAAATAAATAAATTTAATTAAGAAACATCTTTCCTAATTGCTTAAGAAAACACAGGAGTCTAATTAATTAATTTCAATCTAATTGAAAATAATTAATTATAATTTAAAAATTACTTTTCTAAAATTAAATAGGAATCAATGTAATTGTTAATCTTGATCATATTAAAAATAATGACTTTAATCTAGAAATTAAGATCTCATCTTATTTAATATAATCTCATTATATTTATAATTTCTAACACAATCCAATTATGAAAGAAATAATTTAAAACATTGTCTTGATTCTAATTATTGATTTGATTAGAAATTTAATAATTCAACTCTTGGAAAACTAAACTAAATTTCATAACATTCCTAATAAAAATTACTCTTTGAAATCAATTTTCAAAAATTGGAAAAACACTTTTTCAATTTTATTAGGAATATAAACTAATTTAATCTCCATTAAATTAATTTAATTTAATTTCAATTTTAAAAAATTAAAATAAGATAAAAGCATGGAAGGAGGTCATCAGTGCACGCGCCAGAGCAACAATCAACAGGAAGCGTTGACTGGCACGTGCATCGCACGCATCAATCACGTTTGTTTTAGGTGTGCTCCGGAGACGCTGAGTGTGTGACTCACACGCGCCTATCGTCTTCTCCGTAAGCTTCACCATATTTTTGTAACCACGTCCCACACATATTGCCACCATCCATGATATGTGCCACTCCCACGTTTCGTAAACCACCTCTCCCACGCTGTGTCATTTGTTCCCGCTATTGGGTCGCCCCTTCCATGGGTGTTAATCACCACGACATCGACCAGTGGCGTCGCTAGTGATTTACTGGCGTTACAAGCGACTCATTGGTGTCACAAGTGACACCTGGTGTCACCAGGTACCCAATGACATCGCTAATTCGCAAAGGATTTCAACACTTCACAAAAGTAAATTTCCAGATTTAGAAAATAACACAGACATACACATAGAGGCAAAGAGAAAAAACGATTTCCAAAAACAAAATCACACACGCATGAAAGGAAGAAAACGCAAAGCTTGAACACGAGAACAAGATGCAATAAGTATTCCAGAACTAGGCAAATGCTATTCCAGAATACAACAACGATATGCACAATTTCCAAAACAAACGACAGTCATATGGAGACGCATATATCATTTCCGAAATGAATATACTTGCATAAACAAAATTCCATAAGCAGACAAGAACAATCACAGAGAATAGACAAAATCAGTTTGTAAGACCTTAATTTTTATCAACTTCAATAACAATCAAGGCTTAATTAAAGTTAAACAATTAAAGCAGACTTTAATACTACTGTTAGAATTTAATCATGATCGAATCACGGGTACAGTAGAAAATAAATTTTTTTATAAATTCTGAGCGAATCCGATAATTGATCAATTTGAATAAAATAAAATACGACTCATAAGAATACATACCTTGTTTATGTTCCCGTTAAAAATTCTTTGAAAATTTTTCGATTTGTCAACCACAAACTGTTCACTTATCCGGCTTCTGATGTTATCCTCAGAACAACTTTTTAACACTTTGAGAAGAAGAATGTAAGAGTGCTAGCTCATTTTTCTTTTCTTCCTATTAATAGAAAATCATTAGGGTGGTTTTGTAATTTTATTAAAATTAAATTACTTAATTATAATTAACTTAATTTTAATAAAATCAAATATCTTGTATTTGATCCCTAAACTTTCTCAAACTTTATAATTAAGTTCAACTTAATTAAATTGATTTTTTTTCATAAATTGCTCTTTGATGTATGACTCATTAGGTTCCTAATATGTTAGCGATGATTATAAATTATAACTCCAATTTATAATTAGAATTAGATAAATTAAAACTTTTTTTTAATTTATCTTTTATTCTCTAATTAAACAATTTATAATCATAGATCAAGATTGACGTCTAGCAATATATCATGACCACCTAAATGTTAGGAATGTCAAAGTGGTTTAACTTAACTTTTCATGCATGATTATGATTTATAATTTAATCCTTTTGTCGTTCAATATTCTAATTAGATAGAGTATAGATATAGTGTCTACTCTTTTGGTTCAATCATGTTCGTTCTTGCTAATTAATAATTGATTTATAATTAATATTTGAAAACGCCTTTTTAAATTTCAATTCACTCTGACTAGAGAATTCCATAAATCACTACTAATCAATAACAATGAAACATTCTCTCTAATTACTTTAAAATGACAAATCCTTTATTGACTTAATTACTCGACTATCTCTATATGGGTCATATTGCATCCAAGTACTACCAACTAAATTATCCTAGAACAGTTCATAAGTAATATCAAAATACAATAATTCTCACATGGGATACCTTGGTAATATCAAATCTAATGATCAATTATACAACCATCATTATGAGAAAATCTACAAACAGATAAGTAATATTTTATTTGGGATTTTCATAGTTGGGTTAATTCAGTGACTTATTCTCTAATAATCATCCACACATTTTTTTAAGTATCTCCATACTTTAATTTATGATATCAATTACTTACTTCATAAGAAATAAACATAATGTGTGCTACTTTTACTGTTTCAATAATATCTTGTCTTAATGAAACTACAACTAAAAATATTTAGGAATAATACGTAAATATAAATCGAATATTAAAATTATGCTCTCGTTATAATTTCAATTTCATATTAATTATTCCAAAGATTTTATCTTTGATATTAAAACATTAGGTGTAATTAATACATAAAAATAAAAAATGATTTTATTAATAACTTTGTCAGTAAATTACAACTAAAGCGATTGACTGTAGGATATAAACTAACAAAAATTTTGTTCCATTAAATCTCATAACTTGGTGAATCTTTATTTTTTAAAAAAAGATTTACACATCTTTTTAGTTACAAGCTATCATTTTGGAATACAGCACATAGCATTTCGGTACGAGAGAATAAACACTATCAAATTGACAAGTACCCTTCGTTTTCTTTTATAATTTCCTTTTTCTTAATTTAATTGTTTCCGTGAATTATTGGTGCTTAGCCAAGCATGTGAGAGGTCCATTCGCGCTATTATCGTCATCTGGACTTATCGATCCCACCATCTACCATTTCTCCAGATGGAAGCAACTAGAGAATTTCAGATTCAGGTACAACCATAAAGTGTTTTTTTTTGGAGGACAGTCGTGATTTATAAATGCGACCAAAAGGATCCTGCAATTTACACCACAAAATAAGGGAAAATGCATTGATAAGTCAATTTCTCTTAAGTTACAAATGTTTCCTCTCCTCCACGTCCCCTAAGCCCCAAGGGAGTTCCTGTCTCTCAATTTGTTTTGTTTTTCTTTACTAATCTATGTTTTCCATCGTTTTCTTCTAAATAGATTCATTATACTCGTCATGGTATTCAACTTAATTATGGAGAGATTATAAGAATTTTGTTTATAATGTAGATTAGGGCTTGCTCAACTTTTTGTTCTTAATATAGATTAAGTAGAAGTTCCACAATGTTATCATACTGTAAATTTGTTCCTCACATATATATGTGTAATAGTGGACACCATAATATCATTTGAAAAAGCACATGCATATGTTGTGTAAATGGGACCATACGAAGTCTGAGTCCATTACATTGCTTTGTGTTAGGAATACTTGGCTGTAAATTTTATCATCGTAAAATTAAAAGCTAAATTAATTTGATGCACTAAATCTAGATTGGTAAGATGGTCAGTCCAACCTGGCTACAGATGATTAAGTTAATGAGCACAAAACACTCAGTAAAGGTAAACTAAATTTAGATCCTTGTGATTTGTGTAATTTACAATAGCAATTCTAAGAACAGTTTGAACTGAAAGTTACGTAAATACTATCGGAGTTCAATGAGACTAACTCAGGTATTTAGCCACCAAATTTCTCACACCTTCTTCTTGTAAAAGCTTGACCCTCCTCATATATAACAGTGTGTGCCAAATGGGCGGACAAGCGTAATAGAGAATTAAGTGTTGAAGCATGGGGGAAGGAATGGCAGGAATAGGACGACTGATTTAGTTCCAATAGCTAAACAAGTAACAGAAGGAGATTTCACGAAGAATTTGTTGATCTTTGCTCATTTAAAGATAAATTGATGATCTTTGGAGTTCAGTGGGATTGGTCAAAATTTCAAGGCTTAAATCAAGAATAGAATAGTGTGAAGCAGGCTCAAGCAATCATAAGATGGAAGAAAGGACATCCAAGTCTCAAGGTGCAACAGTGTAATTATGTAGTAGATTGTAATTTTTTGCTATTAGCAGATAACATTACTAGTTCCTCAACTCTATGTTCAGGCCATGCTCATCGTTTCCAATCGTTAATACACCCCACCAACTACTGTTTCCATTGAAGGGCTAAGTTATTGACTTGTAAATAAGTAGATCGAATGGAGGGGTTTTCTTCTGTAAGTACTGAATTCACAATATTTTATCGCAGGAATCTACATGCGATGGACTCGAATAATCTATAGGAACAACGCATACTCATAATTACTCATTCAGTAGAATTTTCCTTTTTGTTTTGATACAGACGAAGCTGTACTGTCAAGTTATTAGGCATAACACTAGAAGGCAAACTTCTCTGGTCTGTTTAGACAGAAAAAGGAGGAGAGGAAAAGACCAAGGTTTTAAAAACCGAACCGGACCGGCCGGTCTGACTGGAAAAAGTTTAAACCGGCCGGTGGTCCGGTTCGGTTTTATCTAATAACCTCTATGTATTAAAACCGGCCGGTTCATCAGCGAATCGGCCGGTTTTTGTCGAACCGGCCCAACCGTAATGTGTATACTTTCAGATGCTATGTTTCTCAAGAATTGGGAATCCCTGCGTTCTCCTATGGGATGCATTATTTTTACATCATGGAAAGTTATGCAAAGATGAGAAAGTCCATCGCTCTTCTGAAAGGTACAGATGAAATATGAATCCACAACATTTCCCTCTCATCAAGTTCGTAACCCAAATGCGACTTATCCTAGAGAGCAAGAGACCCACCAAGCAAGCCAGATTTACGTTATCACGACCCATCGAGCAACCCGACGGATGCAAGATCTATGCCAGCTTTCTTCTTTTTGCGTTTTGTTGTTGGGTCACGTGAAGAACTGTAACTCCCCACTCCTGCTAGATCTGAACCCGATATCGATGGTGATACCCGAATCCGTGTCGCGCGAGAATGGCGTGTCACGTCACTTACCATTTAAAAAATCGGTATACTTTTTTTGAATTTAAAACTCTCATCAATGGTCATAAATGTGGGCCCACTTTTTCTTTTTCAAAACATTTTGTTACTTAAACTGAAAACGAAACAAATCA
>JANZXR010000151.1:61644-72458 GCA_027575705.1 Erythroxylum echinodendron | reverse complement strand
CCGACTGTATTAGAAACATTCCGATGCTAAATTTACATACGGGTAAGCCACCGGTCGGTAAATGTAGTGACGGAATATATCAGATGGTCGTTAACTTTTCGGTAGATTTTACCGACGGTTTATTTGTTCTGTCGGTAATTTTACCGACGGTAGACAAACTTTCCGTCGGTGAATTTAGTTACGGCCGAATCTCCGACATTTTTGACCGTTGGTTTATTCTGTTGGTAGTTTTGTATATCGACGGAATATTTCTCGATTCCGTCGGAAATTTTTGTCCCTAATTTACTATTTTCTTGTAGTGAAAGTAATTTCAATTAGGTCAAAACGTAAAATAAATATACTGACCAAAAAAGACTCGCATAGGAGTAACTCCGACCAAACTTCTCAATACATTAGCTACGTTAAGTAAGAAACTAAGTTAAATACTTTGAGAGGTAAATATTATGCAATAAATGCAAAGGATATGGTTTAGTGTAACTTGCAAAAACACGAGTGTCCTAGTTAAGACAAATCTGGATTAGTTCGTCGGTACGTAAAATTTATGCATTAAAGCTTAATAGTGGCATGTTTTTCTTGCCAGCAACTTGGTTTCCAAATTCCCTCGACATTAATGCGATGGGATGTAGCTAGAGTGATTTACATGTTCTGTTTAAACAATAAATAAATTTTATTGGTCATAAGAAATTAAGATTATAGTCTAATGGATTTTTTTAATATATTGTTTTTAGTTGTGTTAATTAAATTATAATATTTTATTAAAGGTACTGAGGAAATGCTTTCTTTACAACATATAGTTTCACAATGTAGTTCGGCAAGCCGATTATCACGTGTAATAGTTAGACATTTTGAGGCTTGATTTGCTTCAAACACAATGATCGGCTTTAGAACTCAAAGAAATCCTCTGTTTTTCTGAACCAACTTTATGCTCTTTTATCTCAATCATTAATTTATATAAGACCCATATAAATGCATGGTTAAGATAAAAGGACACAAGATTAGTACAGGAAAAAGGGAACAGAGGATCAAGTCCTACATAAATAAATAATTGAGATAAAAGAGCACAGGATTGGTACAGGAAAAAAAGAACAGAGGATCAAGTCCCTTTAAAACTCTCCTATTATTCTCAATTCCGCTATAAATTCGGTACTTTGGTAGGAGGGATAAGAAATATGAATTCCGTTGTGAGTTCATCATTCCAGGAAAAATCAAACTCTTTCTTTCTTTTCTATTGTATTTTAAAATTTATGATGGAGATGAAATTGAAGTGCAAACAAACAAACAAAGGTGATAGAAAAAGAACAAAAGCTACAGCATGACGCACACACAGCTATTGCACAGTAGCTAGTGTGTACTGGGTTTGGATCCTGAAGGTTTTGTACTTTGAGATTCATGATTGCTGTCGATGTGGTTAATAACAGGAATCCAGAAACCATGTCCAAAGTGGGAATAAAGAAGAAACAAATCGAAGCAAAAGCCCACCCGCTTTCTTAGCCTTACACAACTCATTTTCACATGCTGCAGAAGTACACTGCCATTTGACTAGGTATACATACTCAATTGTTGGACTTCAGAAACCATATATAAAGAGGAAACAGAGAGTAATAAAAGTGCCAACTGGGTCCTCCACATTTCTCTTGCAAAGCAATTCTATGTCTAAGAGAGAAAGTGAGAATTGTTGTGTTTGAGCGTGGGAATTGGATGGGAGGATAGACAATTAATTAAGGAGCTCCTTTCAGCCCAATCCCGAGGGCTGAGAAGAGGCAAGAGCTGCCATATCATGCAATTAGGCGACACTTAGTCATTATAAGCTAATTCAAACAAATGTTAAGTTTGGCCAACTGCATGATTTGGGAGCAACTCCTTCCCCTTCTTTTCCCACCCATTGGACTGAAGGGAGCTCCAAGATTTTTACCGCTTCTCCCAATTATATAGTGCATGGGCATTAACTACGTTATTTTTTTCTTCCTTCTACCAGTATTTATATTATACTTGGTTCCAACAGGAGAAATGAACATTATATTTCCTTCCTTATCAACGTTGTTTATTAATTATTTTCGACCCAAACATAGCTACACTTTTTGCAAGCTGATGTATTCATCAATCTAACTTTGTAGTTGTTTTCGTATGTTTACAGAAACCAATGCCAAGATACCGATCGTGAGTTGGGGAAGTTAATTGGGAGGTGAAGAATCAGTTCATAAGGTCATGAACTGGAGATCATCAAACGACGTCGGAGACATCAACTCACTGCAGGCGTATGCGGGCGTTTGCTATTTGTCCTTGTCGTTTTATTACAAATTTCTAGTAACAGCCTGCAGTTGTATGCCGGCGTTTGCTATTTGTCCTTGTCGTTTTATTACAAGTTTCTAACAACAGCCTGCAGTTGCTGTTCTTTCGTAGAAAGATCTTCTTAGTGATGACACCTGTAAGACGGACAAATAACCCTCCGCTAAGACTTGAGTGTTTTAGATCTGTACTAATGCACCGATTATTTCGTTGTAAAAAGGAAAGCTACCAATTCGAATCCAACTATCACAGAAAGATGCGTTGAAGTCAACAAGGACTACTTCTGTTTTTTTTTTTCTTAGAATGGAACTATAAATCTACCAGCGGACGATCAGTTTTCCCTTGCAAATCAATTCCAAATTGCATTGCCCTTTTCACACAGTCATGGTCTCTCTCTGTTATTTCTCCAATTGCATTCATACCACAGAATATACATGTGATAATCATATAATTTCACTTCGTCTCTCTGCAATGCTGAAAATTAAAGCTTGGAACTGGTAATTTAAAATATAATTTTTCACTTGCGTAATTCCATTTTATCCGGATTATTTGAATCGCCTCGAAAATTCTAAAATATTTTATTGTAAACCATCTTTTTATAATCAAGCCTCTTATTTTTATTCTTGTCCACGCAAGATTCTCTAATCAAAAAATTTAAATTAAATTATTTATGAAAAATAATATTTATCTCAAAAGAGATTAAAATTAACTACTCTTTAAATTTTATTAATGTTTAAGGTCGTAAACTAAATTTATAATTATAATTACTTATATTATCCTTTTTTTAAAGTTGGAATAATATTATTAATTTTTACACACAATTTTCCGCAAGTTAACTTAAGTAGCATAAGTCACGTCAAATTTATATATATATATAACTTCAATTCATAATTGTAATTTCAATTTTAAAGACATTGAACTCGAAGTAAACCAAGCCTTCACAAGATTAAAGAGACTCCTAATGTAAGACCGCCTTATATTAGTCCATTACTGCATTTAATTAAGGATAAAACTGACAATGAATTAAAACTTGATTTTACGACTCAATTGACAAACCTGGAAATGCTGACCAACTCTTTGTTCTGGAGCAATCAAAGTACGTAGAAGTTTAGAGTGAAATTGACAAATTTATACGAGGAGAGGATAAGTTGACTAAAAAATTCTAAGAATTATATTGTACACGAATAAGTATCTTGAAAATAACTATAAATTAAGAATTTATAAAAAATTTAAAAGTTGCAGACTATCAAATACATTCACTTATCCAGAAGCCATGCAGATTGTGAAGGCGAATGTTCTAATTACTGCGAAGAGGTCCTGTCCTTACCTTTCAACTCATTCACTTCATTACAGAGCTGGTTTATGCACTTCATCAGCCTCTTTACTATACTCTCAAGCTGAAGGAATCTCTCATTTGAAACGTACTGCTTACTAGATTTAGCTGTAATGAATATGGAGGATTGCAAATAGTATGTGTTTGCAAATGAACTTAAGCCGAAAATCCTTCCATGGCGGTCCCTACCACCCACTGCATCAAGATATGCCTAACTCTTATCAACAGTTTTCAGAGTTCTGAGACTGTTCAATGCCTTCTTGTATTTAGTCCTATTATAATTGTTTATATTAATAAGTGATACTTTTTAAGAGTTAATATTAAAGTATAGCTTTTACATACATGAAGTTGTCTGCATTAGGTGTTGATGGAAGTCACTCCATCATGCTTCTTAATGTAAGTGTGCAAAAAGAGTTGTCATAGTGTAGACTTCCTGCCTATAGACTTTTCATTAAAATTTACAAAAAATTTGACATAATTTTCTCTATTTTTATGATATTTACCTCCTATTAAACAAAAAATCTTAACTCAACAACACATCCATTAATGGCACCAAATATTTATAACATTATTATTCTCCATAATGCACATATATTTTTATTTTAAATTTCATACATCAAATTACATTGAAATAAAATTTCATACATCAAAGTATAAAAATCAAAATATAAGTGTAAAATTTTGATACTTACAAGTTGAAGTGCATGCTCCTGGTGGGTTAAAGATCCTCTAGTGTGTATGGTTAGACTCTCTCCATCCAGTCCTCTATGTCTATTGGTGGAATTGCGCTCTAAAATGGATATTGCCTCGAGTGATGCACTCTTGTAATTTCACATCATCTCCCCAAAACAACATAAATCCAAAATTGCAACAATCAATTTTTTTAACTGGCAAACCAAAATCCCTAATAAATTTCTTCATATTTTAGAAATTATCAACCATTGTATGATCATGAAGCAATGATTCATTATACTAAGCAAGAATTTTGTCCAAATTTTGATCAAGAATATACCCTTTAAATTTATGTTCAATATTCTAGCAATTGAAGATAATTAAGTCATGGTCTCATAATTTGGCCATAATTCTTAGTCAGTTGATTTCGGTAAGTCAAAAAAATTTGTTGCATTTGGGTTTGCTTCTTCTTCAAGATTTTCCATATTTTTCTGAAAGGTATAACCGATTGCATCATAAACCACTTAGGTGTAAGGATTTTTAGTTGCACCCACATTATTTGTTATAAATTCAGTCCCCTTTTAAATCCATCCCTATTTATTGACAAATTTACTTCATTACTCCTTGAAGTGGTACAAATTATTGACTCCCTATGTCGTGTCCACTCAAAATAATTTGGAACAAACCCTTTTCTTAACAAATAGAGATTCACTCTATCAATAGGAAGAAAAAAAAATATGTTTGCACTTTTTATATAGACATCTAATCTTTGAATCATCTATAATACAGGTTGTGAACATGCATAGTGAATAAAAGATTCAACTCTTTTAACAAACTCAGGATTAATGAAACCATCAAGTGTTAATCGTATATACATCCAAGATCTATCATCATTACTTATTTCTGCAAAACTAATATTTTAAAAAGGTGATTCATAGTTAATATCCTTTATTTCCCTTAAGTTTACAGAATATTTAATCTTTACTTTATAAAACATCCCCTAAGTTTTAACAGGTCTTTGACCATTTCCACTCCAAATTGAAACCAACCTATTCCACTATATAAGTTCACAATTAGAAAACTCAACATATGTAAGTATCATTTAAATAAAACAATATGCCAACCAATGTCCTTTAAGAAGTGACATTAAAAAGAAAAAAAGTACCTATATATATTAAATCCAACACTACATCGAGCAATCACATTGAAGTTCAAGTCTTTATGTTTGAATTAATCACCTACAAGTTCATTTCAAAAGTTTGATTTTAAACGAGACTATGGTACATGGCATTGTTACACCATATGAATTAAGAAAGCAAGTTCTCGCTATAACTCCTAGACTCATGGAATTTTTCACCGATAAGCCTCATAGAGCTACATTACAGGTTTCTGGCCTATATATATACCATCCTAGGGGGTTTATTATATAAAGAATTGTCATGTCAATTACGTGAATTTCTTATGTTAATACTATGTTTGAATTAATCACATTGAAGTTCAAGTCTTTATGTTTAAATTAATCACCTACAAGTTCATTTCCAAAGTTTGATTTTAAATGAACACTATGGTACGTGGAATTGTTACACCATATCATTTAAGAAAGCAAGTTCTTGCTGTGACTCATAGGCTTGTGGAATTTTTCATCGATAAACCTCATGGGAGCTGCATCACGAGTTTCTAGCCTATATACCATGCATCCTAGGGGTTTATTATGTAAAGAATTATCATGTTAATTATACATGAATTTCTTATGTTAAGACTAAGTTTGAACTCGTCATATTGAAGTTCAAGTCTTTATGTTTGAATTAATCACCTACAAATTTGCTTGCAATGTTTAATTTTAAACGAGCACTATGGTAGGTGGCATTGTTACATCATATGAATCGAGAAAGCAAGTTCTCACTGTGATCCCTAGGCTTGTGGAATTTTTCACAGATAAACCTTATAGGAGTTGCATCATGAATTTGTAGCCTATATACCGTCCTAGGGGTTTATTATGCAAAGAATTGTCATATCATTACGCTAATTTCTTACGTCAAAACTAAGTTTGAATTAATTACATTGAAGTTCAAGTCTTTATGTTTGAATTAATTACCTACAAATTGATTTCCAAAGTTTGAATTTAAATAAGCACTATGATAAGTGACATTGTTTACACCTGTGAATCGAGAAAGCAAGTTCTTGCTGTGATTACTAAGCTCATGGAATTTTTCATCGATAAGTCTCATGGGAGCTACATCACAGTTTTCCAGCCTATATAACATCCAAGAGTTTTATCATATATTGGATCATCTATAAGAGATTAAACTCATTCCACATACAATAAATACTTATGTAATTCATTCATCTACTCATCAATGATTCATACAAAGCCTAAACATAAAACCTTAGACTATTAAAGAAAAATATAAAAACTCATCAATGATTATAAGTATATTCTAAACAACAACACAAAATGAAGACCTCCTGTACATTCACACAAAACCCAAACACAAATACTTATACTATTAAAGCAAAACATATGATAGACATTAGTTGGAAGACTTACTTGGATGGAAGGATAATCACAAACTACAAAGTAGAAGGATGAGGTTGGATGATTAGCAATGCTTTTTAACAAAAATAGGGTTACGAAAAAGAAAATTTTGTATTTAATATTACATAGTTTTGTATTTAAATTTGTTGCATACAACGTCGTTATTTAGAATAGGAGAAAACCTTTGTTTTTGAAAGAGCTAAAAATTTACATGAAAATGTTATCTTTGAATTTCATGGATTTATAAATCAAATTGTTAAGAAAAAGTGAGGAACGAAAGAAGGATAAAAAGCTTCGAAATATAAGAATGAGAAAAAAGGAAAATGAAATGTAAAGGGAGGAAAATAAATAGGGACTAAAGCTTCTTTGACCTTTCCTTTATCCTCCATTACCAAGGTGTTGATGACTGACATTTAGAATTAATTTTTACCTTTAAAAAAACACAACTTAAGAAAACAAAATGTTAGAAAAACATCAGTTACTAAAGTATCTAATAATAAAAAAGCAAGTTTTAGAAAATAAGTTAATGTAGTTTTGGTAGTGTATGATAAGAAAATAACAATACAAGGCCCTGTAGGGAGATATTGAAAGCTACATGGAGATGATAAGACACCTTCTTTTGATTCTCATAGGTTAATTAATATTATCATAGTTAAGTTGTAATAGAATGTTGTAGCTTTAATTAGATATGGCCTTTTTAAGGGTTATATTCTATTTTCTCTTGTTTTACTATTGGAAATATTAGAAAAATTCTTTAACTTAAAAAAAGGAAATAGATTGATAAAATGAATACATAAAAATATCAAAATTCAAGCTATAAGTATATCAGTAAGCAAAACCATCAACAAATTATAAGTAGAATTGCAACACTTTTTATTTGCAAAGTTGGCATCTTTAGGTATTATAAGCAAGTAATTAGGTATAAGATATGGTGGTATTTGGAAGTCTTGTTATCAATAAGATAATGAGAAACTTTCTCCTCTAATTGATCCACATGATTTGCAATGATATCAAAGCATTTTTTAATTTCCTCAATATCACATTAATCTTAATTTGTGCCTCGATCTTATCCTACATAAGTTTGATTAGTTTTTAGTGTGTAGGAGCATCATAGTATGAATTAGGTATCATATACTCCAAGTAAACATAGATTCATCATTGACTTTTCTCACCATGTCCATTTTTATCACCTTAAAGTCTATATTAAGTTTAAAAGAACCAAATGTCAAATTCGTGATGTTATCATATACAATCAAACTTCTATAATAACTCGATTAGTAGATGTCCTACAAAATAACTTATATTCATTGATTTTCCATATTCTTTAAGTATGTTATAAAGAAAAATATAAGGTTTCATGATGCTTTCACCATAATATGCTTTAGATATAATAGATCACAAGGTATAACCATGTCATTTTTTAAAATCTCCTTATAATGGAATATATGATGACATAGTGCAAGTAATGAACAACAACATATATGATTTCCCCTATTTATGGACCCAGTGGGAGAATAGATGGATTTATCCTACAATATATTCCTATTATATTTTGGTGTTTACCTCAGGGAGATCATTTGATCAGAGTTTATCCTAGATGGGACAACTTTGGTTTGACATAAGGATCAAAACCTATACTTCACTACGAACTTATTAAATGACATGTTCTAGTTTTTGTTTCATAGAAAAAAGCTAGTGACACATTTACCATTCAAGTATAAATTTTTATGGACTTAGTTAATAAAACTTCTAATGCTATTTTATTATAGCACAACTCTTGCATTCTAAAGAATTAGTCCATTCTTTTGCTTGACCATCATAATGAAATAGAAAGTATTTTAAGGAAAAATAGATGGGGAACATTTAAAGAAAAAACATTGAAGATTTAATACAAAATGGTGGGTATTTGAAAATACATGGGATAAGAAAGCTAGAATACAAGATCACTAATATTAAGCACCAAGAGGGGCAAAAATGGGTGAGTTTCTATCACAATAAAGAGAAAAGAAAATTCATTAAATATTTTGTATACAAATAGATGGAAAAAGATAACTCATCAAAATACCATAAATGTATAAAAACATGTATCACCTTTACTTTAATATGTAAGTGCCACAATTAAGTACAAACAATACCATGACTTCATCAAAACATAAAACCCCTTGACAGTTGTTTTTAAGTAATACAAAATAATAGCTATTATTGCCACTTTTTAAGTACTATTTAAAGTTGTCAATTATTTTAGCCATGAATTAACTTCCTTGACAGTTGTTTAACCAAGTCTTACCAATATCCCTAGTAGACATTTCTCATTTTTAGAAAAACAAGATATGATATCCCTAAGAGACATTCATTGAATAATTCATAGGCAACCCAAATTCTTCTCTACCTATCAATAAAACCATTGTATTTTTCCATTATTCACCAACATAAACAAGTTCAAAAAAATAATGAATCAACCAAGGTTCAAAAAACTCAAAATACTCACTGAAAAATGAACCAATCGACTTTCTTATAACCATTTAACAACAAAATTTCTCACAAAAAATAAACCTGAGAGCTATTAGATAGATGACTAACCTCGACTTAACCGAAGAAGATGGACGATGTATGAGAGCAAAGCATGGACAGTGGATGCTGGACGATGGAAGAGAGAAGATCGATGGAGAAAAAGAAGAAAACAAGGAAAAAATGATGCAGGGGAGAGGGAGAGGGGGTCTTTGGGTGGGTTTAACATCAAACTAAAACGACATTGTTTGGTGTTGTTTTCTTTTTAATAAAAACATTGAGGCTAAAGACCCAATGATGACATTTAACTTTTAATTTTACCGATGAACATTTATTCCGTCAGTACACCCTGATGCTTATTTTATCGCCAACCATTGCCGCTTATTTTTACTACAGCCTTCACAATTCTAATCGCTATATTTTGTCGGTAAAATTGCAGGGATAATTTCCCTCCACCTTTACCAATAAATATTTTTTCTGTGGCAAAATACCTTTTTCTTTACAATTTTATCAATGGATAATCAAATTTTTTCGCTAATTTACTATGGTAATTTTTTCGTTGGTAATGTTCTGTCAATAAGTTATAATTTTCTTATAGTGAAAGAGTAATTCAACATATAGATGCTTGGGAAACATATTTTCCTAGATGATTTCAACTTGGAATTTGACCACTAGGAGCTGAATTAAATAAAACTATTGGCTAAAATAAATTTAGAGGATTAGAATATTTCAAAGGAATAAAGTATCAATGTTAATTGAAAGTATGGATATCATATTGGTGCATTATTTCTAATGTTTTCAGACCATGACTCATAATTTGAGTAGTATGAGAATAAATTAAAGGTAAATATTTACAAAGGTTTATCATTAAAAAATTATGAAGTTATTTATCATGAAGGACAAGATTTATGTTAGAAAATTAGGATGAAATCCAATCCCAACCACAGTCGAATAATTACAAAAATTTTTCACAAATTGGTTTCTCGAAATTCAAAATCTCTTTAATTCTATAAAATGATTAACGCAAATCATAATAAAGCAGAAACTTATTTCATAACTTATTCTAAATCTTAATCCTTATCTTGTTGTATCCCTCGAACCATTTTCGAAATTGATCTGTCTCAACTACCATAGCAGTACATCAGCCTCTAATATTATCCACAAAATAAGTTGAGAGAACTCTGTAACTCTTACAGATAGGGTTAAGCAAGAAGTGCTAGTTCTATAGAGCTTAAGCCTATTTATAATAAGTTTTTGAACGTTTTAATAATTTAATTGAAAGTAAATTCTAATTTCAATTAAAATTTAATTAGAATTACAAATAATTCTAATTAAATATCAATTATGCCCAAATTAGATTCAATATCTCATATTGATCTTTATTTATTAAATATCTCATATTTTGTAACATCCCGTTTCCATACAAAGGGTTGAACCATAGAAATTGGTACACGTGAGATCAATCGGAGAAATTAGGAA
>JANZXR010000151.1:44580-61544 GCA_027575705.1 Erythroxylum echinodendron | reverse complement strand
ATAATTTTAACTTTATATCATCAATCAACTTTCTGTTTAAACAAATTAAATGTATAAACAAATCAAATTATTATGCATAGATAATTCATAACTGTTTAAATTAAGCATCAACCATAAGAGTATCAAATAAAATTTATTGACAGTATATTTTTTTTAAAAAATTTCTGGTTAATTTACCGACGGACATTTGTTGTTCCGTCGGTAAAATCAATTCTATTTATCGATGGAACATGACTTACTGTCGATAATCATCAACGGAATAAGCAAATTTATCGCCAAATTTCCCGTCAAGACCTGTAGTAGCATAACTGTCGGTATACTTACTGACCGAACATAAATAACTGTCGGTAATGTTATAACAAACTTATCAACAGATTAAAAGATACTGTCGGTAAATCTGCCAATGGAAAAATAATAACCGTTGACAATTTACAGACGGTCAACCACACAAACAACCATCTGTATATTTACCAACAGTACATTAAATGTCTGTCGGCATATTTACCAACGGACATTCTATTGTTCGACAGAAATAATCACCTACGGCCATTTCTACGACGTCTTTGTCCGTCGATAAATTCTGTCGCTAACCTGACTTACCGATAGAATGTTTATGTTTTTTGTTGGTAATTTTTGTCATTAAACGATGTTTTCTTGTAGTGAAAGGAAGGGCATTGGAAAAGGACTGTAACGCCTATCTAGAATCACTGAAGCAAAAGGCATTAGATGCTCCACTATCTACTTCAGGTATGCTATTTGTCATTGAGGTTAATACTATTTCTGATCATGATATTTAAGTATTAGATATCAGATGTGGCTTACACATATGTGTTGATATGCAGAGCCTCAGGGATAGTAGATCGTTCAAGAAGGGAGAGATGGATCTACGTATGGGAAATGAAGCAAGAGTTGTTGCATTAGTCGTAGGAACTTATGTTTTGTATCCTCCTAGTGGGTTAGAGTTAATTTTGGATAATTGCTATTATGTATTTGTTGTGATAAAGAACATTGTATTTGTTTCATGTCTTCATAAAATGAGATTTCATTTAACTTTTTCTAGCAATGGTTGTTCAATTATGTTAAATGAAATGCTATGTGGTACTGCAACATTATGCAATGGTATTTACATATTAGATATGTGCAATCCAGTTTTAAATATCAATGACAATAAAAGACAAAAACGGGATAACATAAAATATTCTTACTTATGGCATAATTGACTTATCCATATAAGTGAGAGACACATGTCTAAGCTATACAGGAGTGGTAGCTTAGGGGTCATTTCATTATGAATCATATGACACATATGAATCTTGCTTGTTAGAAAAGATGACTAAATTACCTTTTAAAGGAAAAGGTGAACGTGTGAATGGTTTATTAAACTTAATACATTCTGATGCATATGGTTCGATGTCCATTCATGCCAGAGGTGGTTTTATGTACTTCATTACCTTTATCGATGATTATTCATGATATAGGTATGTGTATCTAATGAGATATAAGTCTGAAGCATTTAAAATATTCAAACAATTTAGACATGAAATAAAGAAACAGCTTGGTAAAAATGTCAAGATACTTCGATCAGATCGAGATGGTGAATACTTGAACAAGGAGTTTCTAAATTATCTCAGGGATAACAAGATTTTATCCTAGTGTACTCCACCTTACACACCGTAATATAATGATGTGTTGGACATGGTAAGGTCAATGATGGGCTTAGCAGATCTACTGAAATCCTTTTGGAGTTATGCATTCGAGACTACTATTTATGTGATAAACAAAGTCCCTTTAAAAGTAGTTGATGTTACTCCATATGATATATGGACTAACAAAAAATCCTAACTTTCTCATATGAAAGTTTAGTATGTCCGGCTTACATGAAGCGGATTCAATTAGACAAGCTTGAAGCAAAATCTGATAAATGTCTATTTATAAGATATCCTAAGGAAATAATTGGTTATAATTTCTATAATGCTTTAGAGTAAAAGATGTTATTCCCAAAGCATGTTGTCTTTTTAGAGAAAGAGTTTCTTCAAAGAGAAGACAGTAGGAGCAAAGTTGAACTTATTGAAGTTCATGATGCTTAAATAGAAGTAGATCAACTGCCTGAACTTGAGATTGTTGTTCATAGAGATGAGACAACAATTAAACCTCCTGACACACAAAATGTTTGTAGATCAAGTAGGATACTTAATGTTCTAAAGAGATATAGATTTCTTGTAAGTGAACATAATGACATATTGCTCATAGAGGACGATGAGCCTACAACCTATGAAGAGGTTCTAAAGAGTTCAGAATTTGAAAAATGGCTTCAAGCTATAAAGTCTCAAATGGATTTCATGTTTGAAAACCAAGTATGGACTTTGGTTGACCCACCCGAAGGGCTAAAACCTATAGGGTTTAAGTGGATTTTCAAGAAGAAAATCAACATGGATGGTAATGTGATTACCTATAAAGCAAGGCTAGTCATTAAAGGTTATCGTCAAAGACAAGGAGTTGATTATGACAAGACATTTAGCCCTATAGCCATGCTTAAATCCATTAGAATACTCCTATCCATTACTACTCATTATGATTATAAGAAATGGAAAATGGATGTGAAGACGACTTTCCTAAATGGAAACCTAGTCGAGGATGTGTATATGATACAACCCGAGGGCTTCATATCCAAAGATGGAAAAAAAGTATGCAAGCTTTAGAATTCCATTTATGGATTAAAACAAGCATCTAGGAGTTGGAACATCTGATTTGATGCGATAATCAAAGAGTTTGGTTTCTCACAAAACCTAGATGAACCTTGTGTGTACAAGAAGGTTAGTGGGAGTGTTATCATATTTCTTGTGTTATATGTGGATGACATATTACTAATAGGAAATGATGTCTTAAGTTTGCAATATGTCAAAATTTGGTTGTCCCAAATTTTCTCCATAAAAGAGCTTGGAGAAGCAACTTATATATTAGGAATAAAGATAAATAGAGATAGATCAAGGAGGTTGCTGGTCTTTCACAGTATACAAACACAGATAAAGTGTTAAATAAGTTTAGCATAGAGCAGTCCAAGAAGGGTTTCTTCCTATGACTCATGTGATAAAACTCTCAAAATCCATATGTCCCAAGATGCAAAATGAGAGGACTCGTAAGAGTTTGTTCTCATATGCTTCGGCAATAGGATCAATCATGTATGCTATGTTATGTACAAAACCCAATATATCGTATGCTTTAAATGTTACGAGTAGATATCAATCAAATCCTGGTGAGTGTCACTGATGCTCTAACTCTCAATTGCTGTATGAGTTTAATTGCAAGTAAATTGTTTATGATTAATTAAGCATCTACTTGAATTCATCTTGTTTAGTGCTTTAACCACTCTTACACACTGATTTTTCTTCATCTTTGCATGTTCTTCACTAGCTATTGAAGGTGTTTGGTGTTTGCTACAACCAAAACAAGTAGAAGATTTAAGAAAGGAGGAGCATTTGCAAGGTACATATGCTATAATTTCATGTTCTTACATTTTGCTTATACAAGCACATGGATTCTGGATTTTTCGGGGATCTCGTGGTGTTAGAATTTTGATTCCAATGCTTCCACTGGATAGCCATCCATGAGATGCATGGACCTATGGCTCCCCAACATATAATACAAGGTTTCTATACTATGTAAAGTACCTTGACCTTCAAAATTTACTAACATAGCTAGTAATCTAACACATACATATAGTAAGGTTTAACCACTCCAAGAAATCTGAATAATGACTAACTTTCTTAAAAGTTTATTTCTTACATGAGATAAGCACCATCATTATTACATTATCTTTGTTGCAGATTTCACTTGCTTGTTACTAATCCGCAGTATCTAAAATAATTCTCCACGAGGTGGGTACAATCTTGTTTTAGCTTTTGGCTATTGCATTCGTCATCACATGTTTTATTAACAAAATTCATAACTCTAATTTGACTTGCTCCACTAGTTTTTCTATTCTTTTAAAGCACCCGGTGTTTCTTTCTTCCAAGAGCTTATACAAATATGCACCAAATACAATCGGCACCATAATTTTGTCTTCAGTAGGCATTTCCATGGATAAGAATCATTTCATGCACTCCCCATAGTTATCTTTCTCATTTTAAAAGTGACAAAGATCTATAATGCATTTCCAAACCTGATAGGAGACATTATATTGAAAGAAAATGTGGTTCAGTGCGTCATTTCTCCCATTACACAAAGATCATAAATTCACTAAGTTCAGAAATAGTAATTGGTCTAAAGTTTACCTTTAGCTAATATCCACCAAAGAAAAGACATCTTAGACAATAAGTTCCTATCCCATATAACCTTACTCTACCTTAAATGCTCCCCTCTGCTTCATAGGATTTCTTTACAAGACTTACTTGAGAATTTTGCCTGATCTTTTGCCTAACTAGAAATATTTGTCATCTTTCTCAGAGTCTAAGTTATAGTCTAAGTAACAAGTGTAAAGCTTCTATAGGCAAGTCTTTCCATTAATCCTTCTTTATCCACACTTCCACCTTGAAACTCTTGGGGAATATGTTTAATGATGATCTACATATCTAGTTACAATGAAAGGGGTCAGTTAGGCACCAGTTGTCAGAATAAAGAGATGTTATTTTACCATTACCGACTCCACTTTTTATGCTTCCAATCACAGTCCCCCTTAACTTTAAGAAGTGGGAGAGAAAGCAAGAGTATGATGGCCCGTATTTAATTTCTCAGTGCCTTCTTCCCTTTAGTATGTGATAGATGGATATTTGACTATATTTTACCCTATAAACTTGATATATTTTGCTTGATATTTTATAAATTTTCATATATTTGATACTTAATTTGCTTTAAGTGTGTCTACAATTGATAATTGCCTTAATGGACTTAAATGAGAGGAATTCAGACGAAAATGCGGTGTAAAATAGAAAATCAACAACCAGGAAGGAGTTGGAGATTTCCAAGTATGCATATTCTTGTGTACTATCGTGCAAAACCCAAAACTGAGATTTTCATATAAAAGCGACGTTTTGGAGGCAAATTAGAGAAGGGGGTGGTAGGCATCATTCTAGAAGTTCTAGAGATGATTCCAGAGGCAATTTTGAGCTAGAAGAGCAGGAGACACAAAGATTTTATCGAAGGATCCATCAGAATACAAGATCAGACATCTACATCATCAAAATACTCGATAGAAAACAATTAGGGAGATCTAAAATTACGATTTTGTTGTTTTTTATTTAAGTTTCTGTATGTTGGATCCCGTTTTTGACAACATCGGACATGGAATCATGAAGCTTGAGCATGAAGGGAGGCTTAAAATTTGGAAATTGAAAGAAGAATTCTTTGGAAGCAAAGGCGGGCTTCGCCTCGACTAACATATATGAGTAAACCTCACTGACCCTTTCGGTGAATTACGCCATGACGAATAAGTATAACTTCACCGCGGTGAAGTCGCCACGAGAAAATCAAAATTTCCTTCGAGTGAATTACGCCACGGCGAACAAGTATAACTTCGCCGATGCGAAGTCGCCACAAGAAAATCAGAATTTCCTTCTAGTGAATTACGCAACCCATGTGGCAGAACTCATAACCTAAACTACTTATCTTACTAAAATGCAAACTTAAAATCCTTCAGCCACATTCATCAATTCAAACCAAGAACAAAATGGATAAGAACGTAACCAGAAACAGTTTCTCAAAATCTTAATCTCATTTCCATAAACTTATACTTTGAAAAACAAGAAAAAATCATCGACAACTCCAAACATATATTTCATTAATATCAAAAGTAAGAGTTTTACAAAGGTTTAATGGCATTTCAAGCCATAATACATCATTTTCTTCATAATCCAAAAATACAAAAGATACTTAAAATGCAGCTAAACCCTTAAATTCCAAAAACCTAACTTAAAATTCAAAAGAATGCAGATTCGGAGTGATGCCATGACTCTTGACTTACTCGATCTCTTACTCCTCACATAAAGATGGGACAGAATGGGAGGAAGTGAGCTTAAATCTCGTGGATAACAGATTTATAATCGAGAAACAAGCAAAAACCATTTTCAAAACTCATTGCCATTATACCTTTTGGAAACCATAATAATTTCGCATGAAAAATCTTCCAACACTTATTTCTCAAAATTCTCACTTTATCAAACAGTTCATGAGCAATTATAAATCATGTATGCATCAAACTTGTTAACATTTCAAAAGCACATAAGCATATCTGAATGATTTGGGTAAATCCCTGAACATGACAAACTATAGATTTCCACTTAATGATCCTATGTAATTGTAAAACATGACGTACTATCGCAATTCCACATGGTGGTCTTACGTAGACATAAACATGAGGGAGTCCATAAAAGAGCTCCATGCCACTTACAGGCAGGTAGGAGAAGCCTTTTCTTGGTCAACGTGCACGTGACATTCTTGAATGGATTACACCAAACTCACATAACATGTAATTCATGAATCGAAAACAGTTTGCCCAAATGGCACCTTGTTGGAAACTTGTTTTTCATGCACATGAAATATTTCGAAAAAAACATTTTTGAAAACTTGATTTCATAAACTTGCATCTTTTCAAAAAGAATCATTTTCAAAATCTTTTCATAAATCATCAACACAATTTATGTAGCAAACATATAATAATTTCACAATCCAACCAAAAGCAAATAAATGCAATAACTATTATGCAATTGAAACCATTTAGCTTCCTTGATTCAAAGAAAACAATAAATGGCTTATTTACTCTATTATAAAATGTACCCACCTTGAATTCCTTGCTTAGGGATGTCTTTGCTCTTGCTCCTCTTGCCTCTCTTGCCTCACTTGATTTCGTTAACCAATAACCAAAATTCCATTCAATTTGGTTTAGAAATTGGAAAGTCATATCTCAACAATTTAAACTATTTATTATGCTGAAACAAAATTCTATATTCAATTTCCATCCTAAAATTGAAATGCTTAGATACTGAATTTAGACTAAATTCCTTCATACAATTTGTATCCCTATGTCTCTAGTTTACAGTAAATAAAAAATCAATCCATTTGGATAACTACACCAAAGGTTTTGCCCAAAATACCAAATCTGTTCTGTGCTAGAAAGTTGAGTTCGCCGTGACTAAACCCAAAAGTTTGCCGCGGAAAAATTATCCAGAACTCACTTAGACAACATGTTTTACGATGCTGCGGTGAAATCTAGAAGTTCGCCACGGTGAAATCTAGAAGTTCGCCAGTCCAGAAACCTACTCCGAGAACGTGGTTTGCGACATTTTCCTCTTTTTACTTCCCACTTTTCACATATAACCCATCTTAATACTGACCCATCTTTTCTACTTCATTATCAACTTCATTTAAACCCATTATCATTCATAAAAAATTCATAATCTACTTTTGATCATTAATCCAAACACTAAAACATTCACATAAACCAGTCATCAACACTTCCTACACATATTCACCTCATTTTCACTTCTAACCATCACTAAATATGCTTCATCTAACAATCAAGAAAGGTTAATGCTCATTCTTTTAGCCTCAAATTCTTCAAACTCTTCAAGAATTTCCAAAAACCTAGTTGTTTTTCTCTTCTTTCTCCACTTCTCTTTCTCTCTTCTTTCACTCACATACAGGACTACCATTGCTTCTTCTCTTTTTATACCTTTAATGAGTATGAAATTTCCAATTTGCCCTTCCATTTATACCTAATGTCTATTTAAACTTAAGTGGTCTTCCAAGAATGCCCTTATATCACCTTACAACATTAATACTTTAATTCCATCAATCCATGAAATAAATCCTCCCAAACTTGACATAATAATTAGACTCCAAATAAAATGGTTATCTAACAAGACCGCAAAATTTATTTAGATCCTGCTTAATAAAATAAATAAAAAATTTCAGGGCCTAACGCTGTCTATTTGTATCTGATTTCGTATTCAGCAATGTATAATTAATTGTTTCATTAGTATCTAGATTAGATGAACCTTATTTGGATACTTTAACATTTTTTGATTAATTTGTTAATATAATTGAATGATTAATTGTTGCGATCCAATTATCTATTTTTATTTATGTTCTAGTAATCCAAATATAAGACCATAATTTGATTTCAACTTAGCAATTGAGAAATTCTAGTTTGAATAGATCCACGATAATTGGAAAGAGTTGATTGCGACCCTAGAGATAGGATTGTATAAATCTTTCACATTATGGTCAAACTTAATAAAGGGATTCATAAAACTGTAACGCAATCCTATAAGATTTAACCTGAATAATTTAGTTAGAGATCTTAGGATTAGTTATTAGAAGGGTAGCACATCTTATGAACCTCCACGGCCCAACTAATCAGCAACACAATTGGATTACAAATGATCAATTGGTAAAGGTTAAGGAGATTCAAAATCTAGATACTAATTACTCGATATCAATAATTTCCTAGTGCTTCCTGAATTCTCTGTTCAATTTTGTTTCCTATTTTATTTTACTTGCCTTTATTTTAGTTTCTTTTCATCAAAAATATAAAATCAATTCTTAAGCTAGATAATAAGGAACGGATAAGTACTAGTATTCATAGTCTTCATGAGATACTCGTACTTGCCGGTATTAGTTACAACTACGTCGTGCACTTATGGTATTAAATATTGGCTACTCATGAAATAGTTTAATTAAGTTTTTGGCCCCGTTACTGGGGACTAGGATATTAGGAAAGCCTGAATACTATTACTCTAGGCATATTTATTTTCTTATAGTTCTTATATTTTCTTTTATTTTATTGTATCTGATTGTATTTTTCATTTATTAATTTGATTATCTTTTGAATTTCTCTACTTGCTCTTAAGTGTGTGGTTTATTATAAGAATTACAATTTATTATTATAGTCACAACTCATAATAGAACGATAGAGTGGATAATACTTTTATGGGAGTCAGAATATATCTTTGCAAACTATGACATCACCATATGAGAGAGTGACGGTACGATTAAGTTATTCTTACAGAATAGCTTGCTCACCTTTTGTCGCTATATTTTTTTTAGGGGATAGGAAGATTGTCAATAACCTCATTGCATAATTCCAAGTAAATTAGTAGATCAAATTGAGTACAATTGTTTTATTATATATACTTTTGAATGTGACAATTTGGATAGCTACGTTTGTTCAAATAATTTTTGTGACCGGTGGAAATTCTTTTGAGACTAATAAGGATTTTAGTAATTAATGATGTAATTGAGGAAAATTTTGAAAAAATTGTGGGTTAAAAAGTTTGCAGCGTGACATAAACAAAGTCGCAAAACAATAGAAACGAAGAACAAAAATGCAAAGCGTCAGATAAAGAGTTCAATACGTAGGTGTTAGTAGATGTTCAGAATAAGCCAAGGTTCGTTTTCATCTTTACAAGCAAAAGAATTTCTTTATTAGAGAGGCTTAAACACATGCGACTTGGAAAGTCAAGTCTGCTGCACATGAGTACAAGGACAGTTCCCATAAATCCATAAGAAAAGGGCTTCAAATATTAAGAGCTCCAATTTCTTAGAACTGTTATGCTCGATGTCAACATTGGGAGTTTCAGCTAATTAATTGAAAGATAATTCTTAGTGAAATTAGTAAAATAAAAAACAGAAGAGAGGGAGAGAAGAAGAAAAGCCATGAATCTATGTACATTCACGTACTCATCCCCGGTTAGGATTGAAGAAAAGCCATGAATCTATGTACATTCACGTACTCTTCCCCGGTTAGGATTGATAAACGATGGTGAACACTAAAGAGTTGATGTACATCTCGTGGCTAGCTATTGCGTAGTGGAGAGCTCTCTCATGGTCTGTTCATTTTGTCTCGGTAGTATCATACTGTGATTTGCAAGAGGCTAATTAATGGTATCCATCCCCTAATGAGGTCAAGAGTGAGGACAAGAAGAAGGTACGCGTTCGACAGCTCCGCACATGTCATGTTCACATGCTCCGGAGTTGACTAGGATTTATAGAGGAAACTCCTGTAGCCAGATTTCTCAAGTTATGAGCTTGTATATAAGTGAACAAGGTGGAGGGGAAGTAGTGGTCCTTCACATTTTCCTATTCCTCTACTGAAATTAGGAGCTCCTTTCTATCCAATCCCGAGGGCCCAGAAGTGGCGAGAGCTGCCATTTCATGCAATTAGGCCATACTCAACATTTGCCAACTAAACATTACTGTTAAGTTTGGCCTAGTGCATGACATGGGAGCAGCTCCTTCCCCATTCTTTGCTCACCCATTGGACTGAAGGGAGCTCCTGTCTTCCAAAGTACCTTTTCTTATTTTTATTTTTTCCATATTCAGTGATTTTAAGTCAACCGAAATTAAACACCGGATTCACACCATAACATAATTTGTGAATTTTGATTTGTAAAAAGGAAAAAAATGTAGCAAAACAGTGCTTCTGGTGGTGGAATGGCTCCGCCTGGAAGTCGCTTCGTTTGCATACAAGTGACAGGAACAACTGTGGGAAGATGACAACTATTGCAGATTGGGTAAGGGTACGTATGCACATTCATGGCTCTTCCGTCGCCAGAAATCCTTATGCTAGTGAATTAGCCACAGCGGTCAATGCTAGAGTCGAAATTGTTCAAAGAAGAATGCGACCACCGGATCATTGCATTATTGATATTGTATTTTACGCCGTATAGGCCATAGAAGTCCAGAACCTGTCTTTTAGCTCTAGTATTAAGGCCATTAGAACCCAGCTGCTAGCTTCCCACAAATTAACCTCAATCAGCATTATCTACATGAGTCTGATACCGGTTTCTGTCACTATTCTTGTTTTTCTCCTATGTAACCTTCCCACTTTAGTCCTAACATTTTAGCATTGGAATGTGTAATCGAGAGTTCTATTATTTGAGCATGGTGTTAACATTCTTCTTTAAAGTTCAACAAATATGCTAATGCTTAGCATCGTCCACACAGATGGCCAATTATTTACAACTAGAACTCAATATAAAATTTCCAACTAAAATACATTTAACCCGTGTATATTTTATCTCTTGATATATTATGCCCCTTTATTTTAAAACTAAACTTGTTATCCTTTGGCCACTATTCAAAGGAGTTTAAAATTCACAATAACTTTTTTACTGTTGTATTGTGATGACATCACCACAGCCATACACACATTTTTAAGACAAAAATATCCTTTTAAGTGTTTTGTTGACTAAAATACATTAGACATTTTTTTTGCTTTATTTCATTATGTCTTCTATTTCTAAAATAAAAATTATTGTAAGTATAGATTACATTTTGATCATTAATAAATAAAAAAATTATCAAAAATTCCATTGTCTTCACAATTGTACATCTTAACCATTAATTTAAGGAAAAATTACAAAAAATTATTTATGAAACAAATAAAAAAATCAAAACGCAATTAAAAATGATCAAACACAAATATGATTATGCTTGAACATAAAAATTTTTATCATATATAAGCAATTTCTTCCATCCAAGTATTACAATAGCTAGAAAAACTATGAAATATATTATGATAAAAACTTTGAAATTTATCTAAACTTAATAATATTAATTAATAAATAGATATTCAAATTTTAATTTATATTAAAAAGTAGTCAGTTATCAATTTTACACACACTGTCAATTAAACCATTCAATTAATAATATTTCCGTATTACATCATATAATTAATTTGAAATTCAAAATTTTATTTTCAGTTCATATAACCCAACGATGTACAATTTGCCACCATCACCTCATTTCACTATGACCGGTGATTAACTTTAAGAGTTATAGTCATTATCATAAAACCAATAAAAACAAGAGAGAGTAGCTTGAATTGCAGATTACGTATTGAATTTCACATTGGTTTAGGTTCCGGGATAATTATGGAGAACTATGTATGCCTCGATGATCTTGATTTTGAACAAGTGTGAATGTTATTAATTTCGACACACAAATAATATAGTGAAAAGTAAGGATCTTGTTAAGCTGAACATCTTGAACGATATAAAAACAAACATGTAAAAAAACCTACAGAGCCAGAAAAACTCAACAAGGCCACAAGAGATTTCTTGTGGTTGGAGCAAGGACAAACTACTAACCTCTGGCAAACTACTACCAGAACGACAACAATATGTCTCAAAATAACGAGACTTCAAATGAAAGTCTCTACCTATCACACTTATTTTGAGAGAATGACCTCATTCCTCATACGAGATATCGTTGGGAATACTAGCTTTGGCGAGTAATAGATTGTTGGACATGGAATGAAAATTGATCACACGAATAAAACGGAGCGTTTTGCCGTTTTGATAATGGGAAAAAAAAAAAGTCAAAAAGTAAAATGTTACGACTTCAACAAGAAACGCAATAAAAAAGGGAATGGAGATTTTGGAGTTCTTATCTTGTGAAAGATGAGGATTATACAAAATGGATAATTAAGCAAAAAAGAAAAAGACTGAAAGTCATTGGTTCAGAAAGGAAAGGAACCAAGTCCCAAAGATCATAAAGAATTCTGAAGATTTTTGGGATTTAAAAAAAAAAAAAAGGATCATGGCAGAATTCTACGTCTACGCCGTGGGGTCTCTCGTTTTACATACATTTTCTCCATTTCGTTGAGTGGTCGACTGGAACCATCAGGCATGCTCACAAACTTCCATCCGCCACCACCTCCGCGCTTACCCCTCGGTCCCAATTTCTCCACCGTCATGTTCCACCCCTCGGTGGGGCGTCGCCTGCTATATTTATGGCATTTTACTTTCCCTGCAAACTGTTCAAGAGGAAATATGATGTCATTTATCCATCCAAGCTTTACCCACTTTTCCCCCACTCACTTCAGTTGGACTCGTCAATCCAAATTGAGTCCACAACAATTGCCCCCACTAGTTCAAATTAAATTATCCATACACATGACTCATCATTGAATCCATGGTATGAAAACTAGGCTATATACAATCTCCAACAGCTTTTAGGACTCTCATCAAAAGATCAATCATATGATATACAAAAAAAGAAAAAGAAAAATAAAGTTTCCCATTAGAAAATCAAATAAGATACACCTGGAACTTTACTACTACGATTCTAATATTATGACCTGAACTGGACAAAAGAACTTACAGAAATGTCATAGCTGGATTTTCATCGATAAACCGAGCTCCCATTTCATTTAGACATAATTTTTGCCACCTTAAATTATTGATATTATTCAATTAGATGGAACACACAATGACATGACAGAATACTCCTAGTGCACATAATTTTTTTCCCAAATTAGTACTAGCTATAAATTATATTTACTCTTTATTATTAATCTAATAGTGAGATTAATATTATTAACTTAATAGTAAAATTAATAACATTACTCGTCGTTGAGATTTACCCCCACACTGACCTAACTTTCTGAATCCGACATGTGGTTGCATGGAAACGAGGAAGAGGCTGATACTTCTCTTTCATGGGATAAATAATCGATTAGCATCCACAAACAAAGAATTTAGGGGCATCTAGCACCGGAATTATTTATCTAGAAGTGGCGAAAAGTCATCATTACCTTAAACATAGTTCCTCCTATGCAAATTGAAGGGATGAAGAGCATTAACTTACTTTCATTTTGTTGAAGTTAAACCTCTGGACAAACTCTTCATAAAGCATGTCATCCTCTTTCTTAGAAATCTCGTAGTGCACTTCATCAGGATCTCTTGTGGTGCCATCCCAATCCTCAGGCATGACCTTGAAATCAGGCTTATATCGGAGGGATGCTACATGAAATTCTCGGTCATGCGAATTGAAAAATCTGCAACAATAGAAAACAAAGATAATATGAGAAGTAAAACTCTACTCCAATGGAGACACTGATTTATGGAAGCTGATACTATTTCCAATGTAACTAAACTACACAACAGCATCCTCTACACTGCAAACCTTATATTTATAGAAAAAACTGGTGCATAATGTAAACAATACAGAGAACACATATTATCCACTAAAACAGCTCATTCATCTCAGTTAAAGGTCAACCACAACTGCAAGAACTTTCCATAAGGCCAAACCAGTCTCAATATTAGAAATTGATACTAGCTTCAGATCATAACGTCTTACTCGGGGCAGGTATCAAGTAAGAGCTCAACAGAGTCATCTAAAGGATTTCCAAGCTTTTTCTCCTCTTCCTCCTCCATCTCTTTCAACCAAAGAATGGCATGAACCCTCTGCCTCATAATCCTGTAATCCTTGGCAAGCCTCTCAACTGTGTAAACTTCTGGATTCTCCTTGTGCAACCGGTACATCTCAGACTTTTCTAAGTCCTTCAAGTAAGATCCTCTTGCACCGGGTTCTCTTACTTGCTTCATTAGTACACTAATCTCCCTCATCCTGTCACCCCACCCATCCACAAAAGCTTTGCCTCTCTTGTTCTCAGCCTCAAGTTCTTTTACCTTGTCTTCTATCTCATCTAAGCCAGAGAAGGTGGCCGACATGTGTTTTCTGCTATCACTAGGACTAACCTTGTGAACCACCGATTCTCCATCAAAATGATCCTTGGTCAGTCCAGTTGACCATGATGAAACAGAGTCCCAATCCAAATCATTAGAGCCACTGCCAGCAAACGACCTGTCCGCATTTCCTCCATCACCACTGCTGCCAGACTTTTCTGAAAAATTATGAGTGCCTACAATCCAATACACTCCATTTCTATTAGCTGATGAAATTCTTATACTGTTTTGAAATATTTTACTGTTTCTCAGACCTAGAAACCTTGAGACAGATGGGCTGGCTTTTAGTGAGGACAGACGAGAAATAATATGGTGGATATTCTGCATGTTTCACTGTTTATTCCAGCCTGTGTCAAGAATATCAGAAGGCACAATACGAAAAACCAGAATTAATATAACTTCCTACATGGATAATAGAACACAGTTGTTTACGTTTTGATATCCTAATAGAACCCAGTTGTTTAGGCTTCGATATCCTAATCATACTAATAAAACTCCAAGCTTTATGAAATGAACTAAAAAAAAAAAAACATGATATAGTAATCTGAAAACTAATAAGCAATCAATCTCATTTGATATATGGTAGTATCTCAATTAATTCAATAAGTTTCAAAATGAAGCAGCAAGTGCATGAGCCAAAATAGATGGGGTAACGTAGAAGAAAGAGATCAGCTAGGACACAAAGAAGCAACCAAGCGACAGAATCAACCTTAGGCAGCGGTCACCAGGGGTGAGCAGATAAAGAGACTGAAACGCGAACACGTACGAGTGAACGTCGGAAAGAGTCTTGTCGGCGGCACGAAGAAAGAGAAAAACAAGCATGAACCGTCGCGCTCGGTGGTCAGTATTAGGGAAGATGACGGCTGTGGCGGCTCATGTGGGGAGAAGAAGAAGAAAGTTCTGGTTAATGAGGAAGAAAGAAGAAGATCGGGTATAGCTTCTTTCTTCTGGCGGACCAAAGGAAAGGTTAAAGGTAGGCATGGCCACTGCCAAACAAAGGGGTGTCTTAGGGTTTCCCAGAACAGAAACCCCCTTTTGCCATAAACATCAAAATAAGTTTGAACTGATTTTATCTTTGGGCCTCGGTTTGTAGATGATTTGATTGTCGAACCCCGTGTTTTAGAATGGATGAGGAAGTAAATTGTCCAGTTGTAAGTGAAATAACTGCTTCTGTTATGCCATTTCTGCTATGCTGAAATTACTAAAAGCTTCTAAATTTACCGAAAGTAATAAAAGAAAAGGTTTTGGTTGGTGGCGTCTCAAGTTGAGAAAGTCGGTACCTGGTTGGCAAGTGTCCGATGCCTGTGACCGGCAGAGAAGAGAACTCGACGTCGGGCTGCGGTTAGAAGCTAATAAGTGACTGAATAAAAACGCATGAGAAAGAGACGCAAAAAACGAAACGAAATACTCAAAACGACTGTGCATAAGCCAAAACAAACAGTTGAAGGGAAAAGTGGATTTTTAACATTTTGGAACGAAAGACAAGGTTGCTCCACCGCACCCACCGGGTAACTTTCGTGCGTTACCTCTCAAGTAAGTTGGTCTCCTGATCTGCTTGTCTTTTTTCCTTGCTCACTCTTCGATGTATCCAGATTATTGATTGCCTCTCTTCCCGTCTATTTTCTTTGAGATTTACCTCAGAAAACGAGTTCTATCTTGTGTGGTTTTTATTTGATCCAGCTTTCCCCAAGATGGATTCTTCATCAGTGTTATACAACCAACTCAGGGTTTGTTTTTGGTCACTTTTGCACTTTTCTCTATCAACTGGTGTTCATTTTCATCTCTCAGAGCCTGAATTTTGTGGTTTCGACAGGCAGCGGAACCATTTTGTCTGTTGGCCGGACCCGATGTGATTGAATCTGAGGATCACATTTTCAGAATGGCCAAGCACGTCAAGGCAATTACTACCAAGTATGTTCGTTTTTGCCCTTTTGTAGCGAGCGTTCACTTTGGTTCATCCATTGGAATTGATGAATTGGAAGCAAGGGATCGATATCATTTGGGTTAAAAGGGGATAATGGTCGACGTTGTTTTATTTTTTTAAAACAATTCATGTATTGCATGGTTTCCAGGTTTCAGTTTTATTTTTCTACTTAGTCGCTATGTAACTTTAAATTATCAAATGATGTTGTGCTGCTCTTCTTTACTGTCTGCTTCTTTTGGTTTGTTCATAAAAAACGGAGAAGATTTCTGTTTGCTCTGTCGGTAGAAATTAGTTTCCCTGAAGTGACTGAACTTGAATGTTTATTAATCATGGGGATCTTTGACAACTTCATTTTTTATTGCTGCAGACTTGGCCGCTGTTGGTTTCCAAATCAAGCTTTTTTTTTGGATTACATTAGGTATCTCAGCTTAGCCGGATTAATCCTAAGCTTCTAAGACTCTACCCCAAGAATCCTAGAGGATGTAAATCTGAAATTCCAAGACCCCTCAGGTTCCTACGTAGCCTGTACACTTCTGCGCACAAGGAGTCGTCACATACTCGATTGGTCAACT
>JANZXR010000151.1:12512-44480 GCA_027575705.1 Erythroxylum echinodendron | reverse complement strand
ATTTTCATATGCATAACCGAGTCATATATACTGCATGCATGTATTCTCTTTTGGCTTAGAGCCTTGGTACAGTTCCACTTTATCAGTTGGACCGATAAATAAAGACATGGTGCCTTATTTGATTTTAGTATTCAGCATTTGTATATGATTCTTTTGATGATTGGTGAGGAAACGATTGGCCAATCGTGTGCTGAGCACAACTAATTTAGCGACCCCCGTACCCTTGACACTGGTATATAAAATTCGAGTCCCCGTATCGATACCTTTCTATGGGACTTGCGGGTAATTCCAAACTTGGGGTCTAGACACAGACGAGGTCATCACCTAGGGTTATGATGCTCTTGTCGACTATAGTTTGGACTCACCACGGATGAAGTCGAGCCAACACCGAGGATCGGTGGGTGTGCATGCTAGTTTGGCCGACTAGTGGTGTCACACATGATTGTTTTAGCTTACCCTGATATTTGTTTTTCGGACGAGATTTGATTTACAAATGTGATGTAATTCACCGGATGAGTGAATTAATAGGCTAGGCCTATATGGTTCCTAACCAATATACGTTAGGTTATAGACTAGGCCTATGTGTTTCTATGTGTTGTATGTTCACCTTATGGGATATCTATAGCGTCTTGGAGTGTATTGAGTTCTATTCGTGATATATGTTTTTCCTACTCACTGAGTACATAGTGTACTTAGCGCCCTCCGCTTTCCAACCATGCAGGTTAATTTGGTGAGTTTGAAGTTCTAAATGGATCGTGTGGTTTTTTACATTTTTGGGATATTACCGTACGTGGGTAGTCTCTGTTTTGTACTTTGTTGTTTAGTGACTCATGATTATGTCGATATGCTTTACAATTTTGTAAATTAACTCTTGTTTGTCTTGTAGTTTGTAAATGACTTTATGTATGAACATTTTGTACTGTTGTTGAGATTGATATTTAGTTAGTCTTGCATAGTCGGGTTAAGGGTACCATGAGTATCCTTAGCCAAGGTATGCAGCGGTTTTCATATGCCCGATATGGTTCTGAGTCGTGACAACAACTACCCAAAAATTAATGTGATTAAACATTAAAAACAAAACATGAGCATGTCATCTCTTCATGAAATTTCTGCATAATTTCTACATCATTTTGATGATCTTTCTATCTCTAAATCATCACTACAACATCTTATGAATTATCAATCATCATATATGTAAAACCAAGACAAGAACATATCCAAGTTGCTTATTTACGTTTCAGCATGAATACTTTACCATTTCACAATCATTTAACTTCTAACTATCATCATATATGCTTCATTTAACAAATCAAGAAGAGTAATGCTTTATACTTACTTGTAAGCTTCAGAGTCTTCAAATCTCTCTTAACCCTAGCTTCCCAATATCACACTATCATCATCTTGCTAAAGTATAATAAGTGGGTTTTTGTCAAGAAGAAAACATAGCAAGAACTTTGAATTAGCTAGTGATGGAAGAAAGCTAGGTTCAACCTTGATGCTTGGAGAAGAGAGTGTTGTGATTTGGAGAAGAAGAAAGAAGAAAATACGAAGAAGAAGAGAAGAAAAGAGAGCATTTGGCAAAGTGAAGAAAACAAAGGGACATTGGTCTTGCAAATGGTAAATACGAGAGTGAGGTGTGTGGCATGACAAGTGACACTTGTCACTTGCCAAGTGTCACCATCTTATGGTTCTCATTTGGTCTCTTTAATATCTAGTCCATTTATCCTCCAATTTCTAATCTAATTGTCTCGCAATTTTTAATGTCACTTGTCATTAAATCCTAATGCCACTTTTCAATAATTTCTACTAGCTTTTGACATTTAATTCTACTGTCATTTATTAATTGTTCCACTACTTGGCTTTTTTCCTAATCCAAAAATACTCATAATTATAAAAAATTTCCCATATTTCACCAAAAATTCTAAGTCACTAATTATACACACGAACTCAAATTTTAAGATACATAATCCACAATTCACATTATAACCACATTAAATATCAATTATATGCAGAAAATGCCAAATGAGTGCATGTACAGTCATTCTAATATGTGCAATACAATCAAATTCACGTATGTGTATACTGATATTATGCATGAGTATGAAATGCATTTTTCTAATCTCTTATTGCTATTTCTCATTTACAAAAATCTAGGGTGGGTTCTAACCCTTAGTATGGAAAAACCAAACGTTACATTTATACTATCCAAATTTTCATTAATATCGTATCAAACTCTTAGTTTATAATCATTCCCAACTCCTATCTTAGGCCTAAATTTTGCCCCTTCAACTTCAAATACTAGATTAACTTCATCAACACTTAAATCATCACGCTCTTCATCAACTTCCACTAGAGGTGTTGGATTACACCTAGTATGCCTCCCTTCATTAGGAACTCAAGATTGTTTTGTCCTTTGCAATTTAACAATTTAATGGAATCACTTTTCTAACTTATCTTTCACTCCATCATATATCATGTTCATGCTCTCATATTATTTTTGTATAGCCTGCACTAAATTTGTTTTGTCCTTCTTTTCCTTTAATGTTGAAACACCTTTTGAAGTCATATTTAAAATTTGAAAAAAATTTAGTAAAGAAATTTAACATTCAATCCCAAAAATATATACTCTAAAAAAATATCAAACCACTTATATTTCACCATTTAATTAGCTTTTCTCGATACTAATATTACACTCTCTTGTATTTTACCACTTATTGTTTGCTTTTCAACTTCTTTAATGAACTAAACAAACTCAAGCAAGGATTTCAACCTTATAAAGTATAAAAGCAAAAAAAACTAATGGTGAAGAAGAGAAAAAAGTCAAGTGTTAAGCAAAATTTAAAGAAATTAAATGAAACAAGGAAAAACTAAAAAGGATTATACTAAATTAGGTTTCCAACAACTAAGATTTTCATCAATTTTAGACACAAAAAATAACTAGAATTGATTACATAATTGAGAGACAAAATTTAAATATATTTCTTTATGCAACTATATCATCACATCTTCTTTTTTTTCTTAACCACATAAACTAGATCAAATAAAAATGTAATCCTTATGTTTAGGTTAATCTAGTAGGAAAGGAATGATAAAAAAGAATTAACTAAAGAAGAAACCCTAACATAATAAGAAGAGATAGAGAAATCCTCAAGAAGACAAGAGAAACCCTCAAGAAGACATTGACAAAATTTATTTATATCAAAACTTTAGAAACAAGAAGAAGATATAATAAAACGAATAAGGAGTCACAAGGAAAATATTATATGAAGAAATTAAAAAGAATTAAAAACAAAAATAAAAGGATAACCATTTCTGATTTAGAGTCAAGTTTTAATACCAATTAATGCGAAGTCCATGAACAAGATTGAATCTTATAAAGAAAGATAAATTAGATTAATGGGAATTGACTCATTAATTAGAAAACTTAAGAAACAAGTTTATAAAGTAATTTAAGCGCCATAAAAAGAGATTTCTTTGATAAGTTTATAAATACAATAAAGAATGAAAAATAAAGGCCTTTATGAATCTCAATAACAGAATTAAAAAATATATAAAAAGAAATTATTTAAAACACTCCACAAATTATATAGAAACTAAGGTTTTAGAAACAAAACGAGTTAGAACATGATCATGTTCTATACCGAAATTTTATTATTAAATGACATAGGCTCCAACTTACCCATATATATGTTCACTTTTTTCAATGTTGACTCGCAAGAGGAACACAGTTGTGTGTCATATTTTATTCGATGTTGAAACTTCAAGCCTTGTGTCTAAAGAGAGACTCAGGCTAAGATATGTTCGTGTATTAAGATTTGTTTACTCTTTCCATATACAAATAGTGATATGAGCTGCAACATGGTCACGTATGAGGTTGTGTTTCATTAAATATGAGTCTTAAGCTTCTAAATCTTCATCACCCTTATTTTAATTTAAGTTAACCAGTGTTTGATCTTCCTTTAAGTCTATTAAGTCTCACAAAATTGTTCTTAGACTGCACTTTAAAGATTGATATTCATATCTATGTTGCATTAACCCATTCAAAGTTTATTTAGCCTTATTTCTCCTAACTTTTATAAGTAGTCCATCAGATATATGCAATAGATTCTTTTCTTGGTTAGTTATATTTGCATAATTACTAATCAGAAAGACGTTAAACTAAATTAAATTACATATCTAATAGTATCAAAAGTTTATTATTAGTTTGAAAAATACTTCTTAAAGAATGATTCTAATATGTTTTTCACACTTATCATTTCTTGAAAAGAATTTTACAGTCACCTAGCATGATTTTTTATTTAAATAAGCACTATATATGGAATGTTAAATACATTTGAAATGTTTCTTACTATGTAAAATTTGGAACTTGACATGACTATTTGCATATAAATTTGTAAATATTTTTTGTAAACCCACACCATGATTCCACAAGCAAGAGTGAATTTAGCAAGAAAAATATATCAAATTAATGGGAATTAACCCATTGATTCTAAAAATTAAGGAAAAAGTTAACTAATTTCAATGCCAAAAAAATAATTCTTTGATAAGATTAGAAGTCAAATGAAGACTAAGGAACAAAAGAACTCTTGAATCTTAATAAAAAATTTTAAAACTATCATAAACATTTTGAAACACTCTTTAAATGATATAGAAATTAGGGTTTAGTAATAGTCACAGGTTAGGACACGATTGTGTTATATATTGAAATTTTAGCAACAAATGACATAGGCTTTAACTTGCCCATATGTTTGTTCATTTCTTTCAATCTTGATTTCTAAGAGTAACAGAATTGTTTGTATTCAATGTTAAAAATTAAATTCGTAAGTTTAAAGAGAGACATAGGTTGAGATAGGCTCATTTATGAAACCATATCTATTCTTTTCACATCTACAGAGGGATAAGAGTTGCAACATGGTCATGTCCGAGGTCACATTTTATTAAATATGAGTCTTAAGCTTTTAAATCTTCATCAACCTTAGCTTGATTTAAATTAATTAAAGATGAGTCTTAAACTTTTAAATCTTCATCAATCTTAGCTTGAATTAAATTAACTAGTTCTTGTTCTTCTTTTAAATCTATTAAATCTCCCAAAATAGTTCTTAAAATGCTCTTTAAAGATTGATTTGCATATGCATGTTGAATAAGCCAATCTCTTTAGCCTTCTTTATCGTAACTTTTATGGCTGGTCTATTAGATATGTGTAATAGATTCTTTTCTTGGCTACTCATTTACATCACTCGTATTCAGAAAGACATAGAACTAAATTAAATTACATATCTAATAGTTTCCAAAGTTTATTATTAGTTAAAAACTAGTTTTTAGAGAATGATTCTTACATGTTTCTTGTACGTTTCATTTCTTAAAAAGAATTTTAATGATCCCTACATGTTTCTTGTACGTTTCATTTCTTGAAAAGAATTTTATAATTGCCAAGTAAGATTTTTTTATTTGAATAAACACTATATTTAGAATGTTAAATACGTTTGATGTGCTTCCTAGAATGTGAAATTTTTATCTTAACATGACTATTTGCATGTATATTTACAACTATTGAATGTGAACGCTCGTAGTGAATCCATAAGCAAGATTGAATTTGCCAAGAAAAATAAATTAGATTAATGGGAATTGACTTGTTAATAAAAATCAAGAAACTTGTTTAAAAAATACTTTGAATGTAAAAACATCATTACTAAGTTTGGAATTCCAATGATGTATGAGTAATAAAAAAAAATTCAAGAACTATGAAAACCTATTTAAAACACTCCTTAAATGATATAGAAATTAAGGTTTTAGCAACATATATGAGTTAGGACATGATTATGTTCTTTACCAAAATTTTAGCATTAAATGACACAAGCTCCTTACTGTATATGTGTTCATTTCTTTTAATCTTGATTCCTAAGATAAACATAGTTATATATCATATTGTAAGATGTTGAAACTTCAAGTCTTGCATCCAAAGAGAGACTTAGGATGAGATTCGCTGGTGTATCAAGCTATGTCTATTCCTTTCACATCCAAAGAGCGATAGGAGTTCTAACATGGTCATATTTGAGTTCTTGTTTTTATTAAAGACGAGTTTTAAGCTTTTAAACCTTCAATACCCTTGGCTTGATTTTAAGTTAACTAATGCTTAGTCTTCCTTTAGGTCTATTAAGTCTCCCAAAATAGTTGCTAAGATTCTTTTTTAAAGATTGATATGCATATATGTGTTGAATAAACTATTTAAAATATCTTTGGGCTTTTATCTCCTAATTGTTGTAACTGGTCCATCAGGTATATGCAATAGATTCTTTTCTTGGCTTAACACATTTACATTTCTCTTAGTTAAAAAGATGTTAAATTAAATTAAATTTCATTTTAATAGCATCAAAAGGTTATTATTAGTTAAAAACTAGTTCTTTCAGAATGATTTTTGCTCCTTTCATTTCTTTCCCAAACATTTGTAGTTTTCTAGCAAGATTTTTTTATTTGAATAAATACTATATGTAGAACATTAAATACATTTGATGTGCTTCCTAGAATGTGAAATTTAGCTTGACATGACTATTTGCATATATATTCATGACTATTTGATGCGAACCCACCTAGTGAATTTATGAGAAATATTTAATATACTAACAAAAATAGTATTAATGGGAATTGACCCATTGATTATAAAAATTAAGAAACAAGTTCATAAATTAATTTGAATGCCAAAAAATTATTCTTTAATAAGTTGGAAAGTCCAATGAAGAATAAGGAAAAAAAGAACTCATGAATCTCAATAAAAAATTTAAGAACTATAAAAAACTATTTAAAACACTCCTCAAAAGATATAGAAATTGAGGTTTGAACGAGTTCGGACATGCTCGTTCTTTATACTAGCATCAAATGACATACACTCCAACCTGCCCATATGAATGTTCATTTGTTCTAATATTGATTAATAAGAGCAACATGGTTGTGTGTTATGTTGTATTCAATGTTGAAACTTCATGTTCTACATCCAAAGAGAGACCTAGCCTAAGATATGCCCATGTATCAAACCATGTCTACTTTTTTGGCATCCAAAGAGGGATAGGAATTGCAACATAGTTGTGTCCAAGGTTGTGTTGAGTTTTAAGCTTTTAAATCTTCATCACCCTTAACTTGATTCAAGTTAACCAATGCTTATTCTTCTTTTAGGTTTATTAAGTCTCCCAAATAAGATTTTAAAGTTCTCTTTAAAGATTGATATTAATAAATATGTTGAATCAACCCATTTGAAGTCTTTTTAGCTTTCTTATTCCTAGCTGTTATAACTAATACATCAGACATATGTAATAGATTCTTCTTTTCTTGTCTAGTTGGAAAGACATTAAATTAAATTAAATTACATATCTAATAGTATCAAAAGTTTATTATTAGTTAAAATTAGTTTTTATAATGATTCAAACCTATTCGTTGCACCTTTCATTTCTTGAAAAGAAATTTATAGCTGCTTAATAAGATTTTTAATTTAAATAATGTAAAACCTTGAACCTTTCCTTTCATTGAATATAAATTTTATGTTCAGTGAATTTTCATATGAATAGTTTGGGACCCAACCTTGAGATACCAAAAATTATCTAGAGTAATTATTAGAGTCCAATGATATTGAAGTGGATCAAAAATAAGTTCGATCAGATAGATTTCGGGAGTTCAGAAAGTTTAGGACTAAAATGTCCTTTTTGGAAAATAATAGGTATTGATGATTTTAAACCCATTCAAATTTTTTTAAAGCATCCAAGCAATAACTATTGACCCTAATTAGAATATTTCATGGTCAATTTGATAATAAGATAGTTACGAAATATTTTTGAAATTTAATTCGATTAGTTAATGACTTAAATGCATTAAAGTGCAATTTGGCCTTTCATATAAAATTGTGTAAGTGGATTAGTGAGTCACACCTAATGACCAATTAGAAGCTTTCTCAAGGGTTAAGCATCATTAATTAAATGATAATGAATCATTAGTGATGACAAATAAGAAGGTGACTTATGTAATCCATTAAATGAGTATAAAAGCCACATTTTGCTCCATTTGGTGTTAGCCATAAGAGATGGCTATGAGGGTGAAAAACTAAAGAGAAAAGAAGAGAAGCAAAGGAGAACGTTGGCCAAAGGAGAGAAGAAGGAAATGATAGCTAATTTTTCATGGTTTTGGAGCATGATTGGAAGAGAGCTTGATCAAGACTAAATGTTCTTTAATTGTCCAAAAGATTGAAAGAAAGTGGTAAGTTTTCCTAACCTAAATTTCTAGTTATGAGGTTTTTAAGTGGGATAGAGTCATGGAAGATCAATGGTGATTTTTGACTTTCCATGGAGTAGATAATAAGTATGGAAGCATTTAAGGGTTGAATATGATAAGAGAAGCAGCTATGTTTAGTGACATTTTGTTTTGGGTTCTTAGTTTATTTGAACCAATCCCATTGCTTTGGCCATAACTTGGCCTACAAACCTCCAAATTGGGTGATTCCAATAAAAAATGAAACCTAATAAAAATCTCTAGAAGAGACCCTACCTAATTTTGGTTGAATGACATAGGAATTTGAGATTGAAAATGGTGACCTGATGCTACCCCTTTACTCGAGCAGCTTGTGATATTTGGCTCATGTTTCATGATTTAGAAGTTCAAATGACCTGATTTTTAATTCTATGGAAACTAGATACAAATTTCTAGAAGACCTTAAAACCTAATTTAAACATTTATTATGTATAAATTATAGAACAAGTATAGGTACAAATTATAGGCAAGGGTTATGATTGTGACAGAAGAGTCCTCCCCAGGGTCACGATTGTGACCTAAAAGTAATGATTGTGATATAAGAGAATTCAGGAATTCAACCCATACATGATCATGACACATCATGTGTCATTATGATATGGTTAATATGATTAGCATCTATGTTACGCGTTTAAACATTAATCTCAAATTCAGTTAAACCAAATATATAGTTTTAATGTCTTATTTCCAAATTTGAAAATAAATTCCTAAGTAAAATGTGCTTTGTATAGGTAAACAAGAGACATAAAACACGTGAGAGTGCTTGGTGATAAGTTTGCAAATAGGGAGTATATTTTAATTGTTTTATATGAATAAATTCTTTGCAAAATAATTGATGACTAATGACTTTATATTGTATGATTATGAGTTTTATATGAATTATACATTGTGAGTGAATATTGCTAGTATTGGTTTGTGTTTTAGCAATATATGAATTGAAGTTGAAAGTTTAATTTCATATGATTTGAAGTTACATTGAAATTACGTTATTACGTGATAAAGAGGAAAGATGATTTTTTTTAGCCTATGGTACACAATTAGGTTTTATATATGTCATTATATCGACTTATAGTGGTTAACCCAGTACAGGTAAGCAATGTAGAACCAGCACTGTAACTAGTGGTTAACCTATTACGGGTAAGTGATGTAGAACCAGCTTCGTAATCACCAGTGTATAATGGTTAACTTAGTATGGTAAGTGATATAGAACCAACACTGTGACTAATAGTTAACCAATTATACGTAAGCGATGTAAAACCAACTCCGTAACTAGAGGTTAATTAGTCACGAGTACGTGATGCAGAACCAACTCTATAACGTTATGCCTAAGGGTACCATATGGTAAAGAAGTTAGTGGTAGGCTATGTCGTGTAAGAAAATTCATGACAATAATAAGGCCACCACTGGTTACTTTAAAAGTAACTTGAGAAACTAGATTTTAGAAAGCATATAGGTTGTATATTGGTATTGTTTCATAAGAAATGAAATCAATTTATTTTAGGGAGATTTAAATTATTAAATATGATTTGCATAGAAATGTTAACACTTACTTAGCTCGTTTAGCTCACACTCTACTTTCTGTTTTCAAAATAAAACCTCCTAGGTGCACACTCAGGGGCTTCAGTAGTGGGGACTCCACCTCATGAGTAGTCAACTTTGTCACACGCTGTTGTATAGACATTTTTTTCCTTATAAATATTTTTGGAACTATTGCATATTTTTTAATATGTTTGGGAATGTACATTTGTGTAAAAATGGATGTTTATAAGGTTTTTAAATGAAATGCATTAATATGTTTTAGCTTTTCAAAGTTTATTGAAGTGATTGTTGAGATGGCTTACGAGTGGACTTAAAGTCCAAAATTTGTAGTGAGGATTTTGATGCGATTATAGAAGTTTTTTGAATTTTTATAAAGACTTTGAAAATTTTGGGAAGTTTAAAATACAGTTGTTGTGCTGTCGAAAATTTTAATAAAATGGTTTTGAAAAAAAACCTCCACTGCTTATGTTTTTTTAATGTTAAGGTTTTTGGATAATAGGGCAATAGACTTAGCTCCACGAGAATCTTTCAACTAGATCAGATATCGACTGGAGGGCCACCGTAGGGTGCTGACCAGGCCGGCTACTGGTTTTAGGATAGGAGCCTATCAAATAAACATTATATGTATAATGTTTAATACATTTAGTGTGCTTCTTAGAATGCGAAATTTAGATTTTGTATGACTATTTGCATGTGTATTCATGAGCACTTATAAATAAATATAAACACAACATTCGTAAGGCAAAGATGAAAAGAAGTACATGAACAATTTAAAACACAAACTTGTACAATTGAAAACAAAATAAGGGAATGAAGTGTCTTTTGAGCTATACATTTATTTTGTCTTGCTAGTGGGCAGATGCCAAAAGTGTAATCTTGTGATTTTTCTTGTGGATATAAAACTCTAAGATGAATTTTAATTCAAAAATTTCAAGCTTTTGTATTTTTAATTTCTTTATGAGAAAATTGGCAAAAAAAAGTAAAAGCATATAAACACTTAGAAACCTAAAGCATATAAACACTTAGAAACCTAAATCTACATTTTTCTCAATTGTAGACTTATATTTTAACAAGTTATTAATAGTTAAATTAGTTGTTATTTATCATTTTTATAAGACATTTATATGGAATTATACATTGGTTTCCTATGTTTGGTTTATCGTTTTATAGGTGATTATTTGGAAGAAAAATTTGATATTTGATTGTCACTTTGATTAACTTATTTTAATCGTCAATATTGAATTAACTGCAAGTGCACGAAGTAGCTATAGCTAGCATAGGTAAGTATGAGTCGAATCCCACGAAGATAGTGACTACTAGTAATTACTGTTATCCTATTATCTAGTCTATTTTAATTAAAATTAATACTAAATGGATAAAATAAATTAGGAAGTAGCGATGAGCAGAGAATAAGGAAAATCGATTAAAAAACAATCAATATCAAGAATTAGTGTTTAGTTGATGAATCCCCTATAACTTTTATTATACAATTGTTCTGTTAACTATTGGACTATGAAAATTTATATCTTATGCTAATAACTATCTCGAAAATACTTACAACTAATCCTAAGTTTATTAATTGAATTACTTAGGTCAAAGTTTCTAGGATTGCTTTACTGATTTATGAATTCTGCTATTAGGTTTGATCCTAATTTCTTGGTTTGCAAACAACTCCTTTCAATTACGGTAAATCTATTTATACACAAGATTTCTTAATCTTAATGTTCCAAAATCAGATTATGTACTAATATTTCAAAACTTTTATTAAAAAATTGAATCATAATAGATCAATCAAAATAATTGTATTAAATAAAAGAATCAAATCATATTGTAGCACAAACTAGGGTTCATCACACCTAGATACCAAAAAGTGTTTAGTTACACATAATAGAAAAAAATCAAACATAAATTGGAAGAAAAATGAATAGAAAATAAAGAGATCATAATTCTAAATCTTCTTTTCTCTTCTATCGAATGTTCTTACAAGTGCGAGGTTTGATGTTATATTCTATTAGATCTGTTAATGATTTCTTCATATTTTCTACATTGTTAAAGTTTTAAAAGCTATTGTAAGGCACCAAAATCATGATTTAGAATTTGAGGATGTGTAGAATTAAAAGGTTAATCACCTTAAAGCTCTTTTGTTTAACCCTAGCTTATAAAAACTATTATTAAAGTTCTTTTAAAGGACTTTAGAGGCTAGTGGCAACCTCTTTTGTCATTGAGTTGTTAGTTTTAGTTTCTTTACATGAAACTTAGTTTAAAGTAAGATTTGAGGAGGATTGTGACAACCCTTCTAGTTCTTTATTTATGTTATTTTATTTTTTTGTTATATTAAGTAGTTAAATTCCTAGTTATGTTAGGGATGCAGCTTATGATAGATCTTTCAATTACTGATGCCTAAGTAATTACTATTTAGTTGAATTTATTCTCTTTTATTTTAATATTGGATTTATGTCTAATCATCATAAATTTAGTCTTAGGGATTGTATAAAGGACCGATAGGTGAAGTATGATAAGTGTACTAGTAGAATAAACATTATAGAATTAAAGAAATTGATTTACTAAACTAGGGTGATAATTAAATTTATTAATTATGCTTAGTGAGTTTGATTAAGGTTAATTATGTATATGAGATGTTGTAATTTCTTAATTGAATATACATGTGTGCCTCTAAGAGAGGTATAAAAATGTTAGGTTAATTTTTATTTTAACATTGACAATCAATCTTAGATGATAGTTGAAATTCCTCATAAGCGAACCACAAGACTCTAACATTTGTTATCTTAATTTTTCTTTGTTTTAATTACCTTGTTTTAGTTAGATGCATAATTTAAATATCATATATTAAATCTTATTTTTTTATTTTTGACTAAGATTAATAATTATAATAGTATTGCCCTTGTGGGATCGAAACTCTAGAATTCTCCAGTTTTATTACTTACTAAAATTAAATCTATGCACTGATAGATAAATTCGATCTCTCAAAATCATGTGATTTGTTATACCTAAGGATGATTAAAGTAATTGTAGAAAATACTAATACTAAAGGGAGATTAAGAAATAAAATACAAGCAGGAAGAAAATTAAAATGCATGATTTTATATGGTTAGTCTTTAAGCTTATATCCACAGGTAAAGAAAAAGCAAATTTTCACTGAAGAGAAAACACAATAATTACAAAGAGAGATATCACTCTAACCTGAAATCAAAATGCACTCAAATTTACAACTCTTTAGACATTCACAAGTTACAAAATATACATAGATTACATTATATATCATTTGGTGTATTTAATTTTTAGGAGTTGAAAAAGGATTGTTTGCCTTTTATAGTCTGCAGGTCATTACTAGTAGAAAAGATAAATCAATGGCCTTAAATTTTCTTGTTGGACAAGAATATTAGTGGCCAAGAGTTATGCTCAGTCTTTAATAAATGCTAGTGTAAAGGCATTTCATAAATCTCCACCTTGACTTCTTATTGTTACAAGTTACTTTGCTCCACCTTCTCCATATAGCCTAATTAAGGGTGTCAAATGTTATAAATAGAAATCACGTGCAAACAATGCCGGTACTTCGTTACTAAAAGAGACTTTATTAATATCTCTATTAGGATTGTATTTGGTTCTAATCTATTTCAGCATAATAGTACCTTGAGAAATCACATCCCAAACAAAGTGGTACTCGATGTTAATAGGCTTTATTTTTCAATGAAACATTTTATCTTTTATCAAATGTATAACATTTTGACTTTAATAAAAGAAAAATGTAGCCCTTGAATCTAAACTAAGCTCATGATACAAACCTTATAACTAAATGGCTTCTTTGAATGCCTATATAATTGCTATATACTATGCCTTTATTATAGACAAAGCATTTAAGATCAACTTCTAAGTAATAACACAATTTCCCAAACATAATATAAAACTAGTAAGTGATCTTTTTTCGAGATCATCAATATAGTTTGAGTCAACATAACTAACTAGGCTTTCATTTCTTCTTTTAAATTCTAAACAAGTATCAACTCCCCATAAATATTTAAAATCTATTTTGATGTCTATCAATGCACTTTACTAAGGTTAGTCATGTATTTTCTAACAAAACTAACATCATATGAAATGTTTGGTTGAGTACACAACATGGAATACATGATATTGCCGACTGCATTTGCATAATGAATATGTTTCATATCACCAATCTCTTCATCTATCTAAGAAGATAAAGTGACTCAAAGCCTAAAAAGAGTAGCTAGTGGTGTACAAACATATTTAAGCATTTTCTTACCAAAACTTTATAATAATTCTTTAACATAATTTTTAGAGTTGGAAATGATTTTCCTGCTTTCTTATCTTTTTAGATCTAAATGATAAGAATTTTCTTTATCCCTCCCAAATCTTTCATCTTAAATTCATCACTTAATTGTATTTACAAATACATGACATCAAGCATACTTTTTGTTACAATGAGCATATCATCCATATATATGAGCAAATAAATGAAAGACCCACCAATTTTTTAAAATTAACATAACTATCGTACATGCTTCTCGAATAGTTATGGTTAGTTATAAATGAGTCAAACCTCTTATACTACTGTCTAACAGATTATAAAGAGATTTCTTCAACAAGCAAACATTCTCTTTCTTGTCTTTAGTAATAAATTCCTATGGTTATTGCATATAAATCCACTCCTTTAAATCACCATATAGGAAATTAGTTTTAACATCTAATTATACCAACTTTAAATTAAACATGGGTATAAATGTGAATAAAACCCAAACCGAATAATGTTTTACTACATTTGAGCAGATATCATTGAAAACTACACCTAGTACCTAACTATATCCCTCAATAACTAGGCTAGCCTTATATTGACTCTTTTATCTCTTGGAGGGGAACCCTTCCTTTTGAGGACCCATTTTTGACCAATTATCTTTTGTCTTTGTGGTAGTTTGACTAATTGCTAAGTACCATTTTTATGTAAGGACTCCATTTCATCTTGCATTTCTATTACATATTTTCTTAATTGATAAACAATATATGAAATTATGAATGGTTCACCACTTATTAATCTCATATGTTATTAATAAATTATAAGAAACCAACCATGCATAGTTTGTATAACTTGGTGGCAGCATAATATCTCTTTGACCTTTGCCTTTAGCTACTGTAAGGACTTTGTATTAAGCTTGCTTAACTCCACCTGAACTAGATGATGGATATGACTAAGAGGTTTCTAAAGCAACATCTATCTAAATAGAGGAGCTAGTTACTTCTAATTCTAGCTTCTTTAAATTGTTCTTTACTTAATCTATTTTAATAAGGACAAAAAACTCCAACTTTGGATTAGGTGTTAAACACTCATTTGAAGTCACATCTCTATTAACTACAACTTTTGGTGAATTAGGGCGTAGACACCATAACTTGTAACCTAATGCATTTCTTAGTATATAGCTCTAAATTTCCATTATTAACATACATATATGTTAGAGTACTAAAAATATTTGAATTACTAGAACAAACTTCCTCTAAAGTCTTAAAACCAATAGAAATTGATAAAAATTGATTTAATAAATAGAAAACTATAGACACAACCTCTACCTATAACTCCCTTGGCAAACTAACATTAGAAAGCAAGCATTATGCTCTCTCATTGAGTGTCTTGTTCATGTACTTTATAGCTCCATTTTATTTGTGCATCTTTCTAAGTTTCTAATGTCAAACTATCCCATTATTTTTGTAGAGCTCTTTGAACTCCATGCTACGAAAATTCTAAGCAATTGTCTATTTTAAGGCCCATGATATACTTCTATATACTTTTCAATCAAAACTTTCTACTATTTGAGAGTAGTGAAAACTTGATTTTTTATGCTTCAAAAAATAAACCCAAACTTTTCTTGAAACATCATCAATAAAAATTGCTATGTATTTAGTTTCACCTTTTAAGGAACATATGAAGGATCACAAAGGCTTAAATGAGTATAGGCTAGGGTATTTTTAGAACTATGAGTGGTTGTGATAAAATTGAATCACTTTTGCTTCTTAAAGACATAATGCTTATAAAACTCTTATCTTTTAAATGCTTTGTTCACATAAGAAATCTCTTTTACTCAATAAGGCCATGATTTTTTTCACTCATATGATGTAGCCTCATATACCATAATTTAGTACAAGGACATCATTATCAAAAACTGATGAAGAACTTATAGCACTAGCACTTGTAATTGTGAGTCCTTTCAACAAGTACATATTCCTATACTTATTGGCTTTCATTATAACCCAAACACCTTTGACGACTTTAGGGTTCCACCTTTAGCTGAATACCTGCAAGCACTGTCATGGAAGGTACCTAAAGAGAAGAGATTCTTTTGTAGTCTAGAATGTGAAGAATAATTACTAATGTTCTTATCACAATGTCATCATACATCTTAGTTTGGATCGGTTCTTTGCCCACAACTTTGTAATATGCATTATTTCCCATTAGAATAGTTCCAACTGCTATATGTGATAAACCAATTCTGATTGGAACATACATGAATGGAACAACCAGAGTCTATGATCCATTCATCTTTAGACTTACAATTGATATTAATAGTGACTAAAAGAAGATCTATATTAGACTCATCAGTTATAATGCTAGGCTCAATAGATTTTCATTTCTAGTTATCTTTTGACTACTTTTTCTTTAACTTGAAGCACTCAGCCTTAGTATGCAACTTGTGACAATAGTTGCACATCAAATCCTTATATTTAGACTTTGACATACATCTTGCTTGCTATCACCTAAATTCTTTTACTTTACCTTTCCTCTTGCAATCAATCCTTCTATTGGATTATCACTTTTGTTATTGCTAGATAACTCATTATAGATGAGATCTTTGGACAAGAGTGCAAATTTTAACATCTTTAAAGGTTACATTCATCTTACTATAAAGCAATATTTCTTTAAAATGCAAGTATGAGGGTAGTAAGGAACTCATTAAACTCAAGGGCTTAATCTTCACCATTAATTTCCATGTCCACATTTTCAAATACAAAATAATGAATATAAGAGTGTTAGTATAAAATTTAACGAACATATGTTCCTCTATTTGTAAGTTATAAAGCTAAAACTTTTTATGAAGTTTGGTGGTGAGGGATTTTTCCATGCACAGCGACTTTACTTTGGCCTATAAGGAGGCAACATTTTTCTCACTAATGATCTCCTTCAAGACTTGATTAGAGAAATATAGCCCAGTAGACATAACCTTCTCATTCAAATAATCTTTTTTCCCTATAGACGCTGACATGTTTTCCTTCCCTAACAAAGTCTTATGATACTTATGTCGGACTAAAATATCATATAGCACAAAGTTAGAATGGCGTTAAAATTTTTTTTATTCAAATTTAGTTACCGTTATAGATTAGCTATCAAAATCCTGTCTCTGATACTAGTTTGTTCTACCTAGGGGTGATTAAAATATTTTTAGTAAATAAAATGACAAAAAGGGAGATTAAGAAATATTAAAGTAAGCCCGAGAAAATTTAAAATACAAGATACATGGTTGGACTTCAAGCCTATATTTATAGGCGGCGGAGTAAAATTTCACAAAGGAGAAAAGGGAATAACTACAAAGAGAGTTATCAATCGAACTCCAAACGTAAATTCAGTCAAAATTATAACTCAAGACGTTGACAAATGTAGCTCACAAAATCCTCTAAACGGATACTCTGTATCATTTAGTGTATTTTATTTTCAGGATGAGTTAAAAATAGTTGTACAAGTCTTTTATATGTTGAACGTGCTTGGGCATCAGAAACAATTAATCAATCACCTTAAATGTGTTTTGATGGCCAAGCGGCCATACTTGGTTTCCAAGAAGTGGCAGTGTATAGGATCCCTTGAAAGCATCCAGAGGTAAGTATAAGTAGGATATTCTGAATTGATCAGTTGGATTTTTGTTTAGAAAGCTAGTTGATCTATCCTTCTGTATAATACTTAATCTACCTCTAGTGGCCTTTAAAACTACTTACTGATGTTAAAAAAACTGTTGGTGCTACCACTGCGCCACCCAAATGGTTGTCATGGTCAAATCTTGATGACTTTTTTACCCTACTTTCTTTGTGCATATGCTCACTGATTTTGCGGCGTCAACAGGGTGCTTTGGGGCTTGTAGTTTCTGTATTAATTACTTCTTTGCGCATCCAACTCACAAGACTGGAAGTTTTAATCCGTTGGAGTGAAGATGCCAAGGATTTAGCGCTGTAAATCCTTCAGGAATTTAGGTTGTAAATTACTTAATTCACTTGCAACAAGCATGTATAAATATCTCTTAGTATACCATAGTGTTTAAAGGATCCCGATTATTTTTACTGAAGAAAAGAAGTGTATATATGTGACTTATTGCCACTATAGTCCTGCAAGGGGCATATTGTTTGAGATATCTTGATGATCATAATTCAGAGTTCTTCATTACTTTGTTATCCATAGCTCTGGATATATTCATAGTTGTAAAGAAGCTACTTTGTTTCTTGTTGAATGGCTCTTAACTATGATATAACTCTACTGTGGTGGTAGATGGGTAATCAAAGGATGAGCCAAGAGTGTTGAATCCAGTCTGAGTATATGATCCTGATGCAGTAATGGGCACATAATTTGTCCATACGTGACTCATCGTGTTTCTTCATATATTTCTGCTCTTCGGCTCTTGTATGCATTGTCTAGACATGGAGAGTATGACATGCTAGGGAATCCAATGCAAATTCACATATTTAGGCGCGATTTGATTAAAATCTTCACTGTATTCAGTATCTAACGCAAGTAATTCTCAGTCTTATCTGCTGTCTTTAACCAAAGTAAATCATGCAAGACATGATAAGCCTCTTCCTACTAAGGAATAGTAGTGTTACATTTTTTCAAATATCATTCATTTACTCTTTGTGACAATTACTTTTGAGGTGCATACAATTATAATACATTTCCAGGGATTGCTCCCAAGGGAATACTCATTGATTGGCTGTAAGTTGTTCTTAATTGTATGTGATGTCTTTCGCTACTAGACAAGTTAATCACAAAAGAAGTGATCGAATGATTGAGATGTAAAGGGGTAGTAGATTTAGGATCAGGAGCTCCTTCATTCGCTTGCAATTGCAACCACTACATTCCCCCTCGTATTTCTGTCGACGCCGTCGCCACAAGTTGTATGAGACTTGTAATTTAGGCTAAAAAGTTTCTGTAAGTTGGACGTAAAACTTTTTTTTTTTTCGTTAGCTCATAAATTATTTTAGGAGAGTCCTAATTATAAGAAGGTACATAAAAGTCTACCACTTATTAATCGCAATATTTTTGAACTCGAATAAAATAGCCCCATTTCTTTTATCTGAACTAAAAAACAAAGGTAAAAGAGTAGACAGAAATGAACTTGATTATATATAAGAAAATAATATTGAAAAAAGATGCATATATCATACGGGAAAGTTTCAGGGTCATACAAGTGTGGCACCCCAGGGCCATTACTTTTCAACCACAATTTGGTCACTCTCAATCTCAAAATTCCTTTCAAAAATAAAAATAATTTATATTATATCTCTTTAATAAAAAAGTCCCACAGAGAAAAGGAAACAGAATTCTCAAAATCCATTAAATAACTATCCAAAACACAACCACTTATTGTACATGGAGGCAAGACGTTTCATCTTATAATATCACGACTACTCTCATCCTAATATCTCCAACCAAATGAGTGGTCCACCCAACTCCCAGAGATAGCTGAAAGTGGAGGGCTGTCGTTCAATTCATTCTCCATTGAGATGAGATAAGGTTACGGACCCTTAACGCCACGTGGCACTCCGGCTACGGTGCCAAACGATAAGGCTGCGATCCAATCAGAACGTTTTAAAGATCCAACGGTTGATAGGTCTGCAATCCGTGCAAAACCAAATGTCAACCATTGGATGGAAGCTCGCATATGGGGCTTCAAGTTTATAAAAAGGGGAAGTGGTGGCACTTCCACAACCTGTGTAACAGATAAGAAGAAGAGGAAGAAGAAGAAGAAGGTGTAATGGCTTCCTCTATGTTATCAACTGCGACTGTGGCTAGCATTAGCCGTGCCACCCCAGCTCAGGCGACTATGGTCGCACCGTTCACTGGCCTGAAATCGACCGCTGCTTTCCCAGTCACCCGCAAAACTAGCACTGACATCACCTCTCTACCTAGTAATGGTGGAAAGGTTTCTTGCATGCAGGCAGGTTCTATCCTTCGAACAAAATTTGTATCTAAAGCTTTGTGTGAATTGATAAACTAATTGTCTAATATTCGATTTCTTTGCGCATGTTGTAGCCACAAGGAGTTCTATTGTTTATACCTCGAAATGAATTTACTGGTGTTTAAAGAAGAGAACCATCATTGGTGCTATAATGGTTACCTAAAAGAAACTGTAATGACAGAACTTTGAAACGGAAATTAAACAAGTTAGCTCGTGGGTTAACTCACAAGTCTATATATATATGGTGGTGAACATGGCAGGTGTGGCCTCCCATTGGCAAGAAGTTCTTCGAGACACTCTCCTATCTTCCACCACTTACTAGGGAACAATTGGCCAAGGAAGTTGCATACCTTCTTCGCATGGGATGGGTTCCTTGCTTGGAATTCGAGTTGGAGGTGATCATTTTAAGTCTTACACTACGTAATGGCAATTTCTTGGTTCAATGTTACCTTATGTTTAGTTCGCGGAATTGGAACTATATTTCCATATGTTGGAATTGATTGACGCAGTATCTCTAGCATCTTAACTATTTAAAACTTTCTTAAATATCCCAACGCAGTTTTTAAGTGACTAAATAATGTTATAGCATATGAGATTTGCAGGAGAACTAATCTAATATTCTGTTTTAACTTTGTGAATTGTTGTATAGCACGGGTTTGTGTACCGTGAGAACCACAGGTCACCAGGATACTACGATGGTCGCTACTGGACAATGTGGAAGCTGCCCATGTTCGGTTGCACGGACGCAGTGCAGGTTTTGAAGGAGCTGGACGAGGCCATTAAAGCATACCCCAATGCATACGTTAGAATCATTGGCTTCGACAATGTTCGCCAAGTCCAATGCATCAGTTTCATTGCCTACAAGCCTCCTAACTTCTTGGCGTCTGTTAAATAATGCATCAGCATGATCAACCATTTCCTTTTTCTACTATCAGAGTCTATGAATGGTTTTTGTTGTATTCATTAGGATGCTTTTGGTGTATTTTTGGACTTCAAACTTGGTTCAATAAGTCTATTGTGTAGGCCGCTGGATGTTACGACTCAAATATACATACATGGCCGGTTTATGATGTGCAATTTCTGAATTTTTACTTCTAGTGTTCAATCGTCTTAATTGCTAATAAGAGCACTTTTAGATACCGTTGTCGAGCTTTAAAATCATATTCGTTGGTTTAATATCGAGTAGAAGAAGAGATAAGAAATGTGAAGCTATTATTTAATACCATGGGTATATCTCAAAGGAGATAAGGAAATCGGGATTGTGTGGTACTTATTTGATAGGCTCCTATAATTGCGACTCAGAAATGGGCACGTCAATAAAACCAAAGGCATAGGCTGGTGGACAAAATGGACTTTTCGGTTCAGTCAGTCTTCAACTTATCATAATTAAGATTGTCACGAGGTATCAATTACCTGAGAGTTGCTTAATTATTCTAAATTAAGTGCCATTATCATTACACCTCAAAAGGCCTTCCTTAGTTAGCCTGTTACTGTAAAGTTGTCGCTGAATTATGTAACATTTTCTTTTGAGCTTCTAAGAAATATGCACAACTTTGTTGCTTCCTATAACTTTTGGAAGATAAATGCTTCTTAGACTAATCTAGTTATTTGTACCAAACTTAAGAAAATAATCCAACTGAATCATCTAAATATTCTTCCCATTTATGGTATTCAAATAGGCAGAACAAATTGACTTTAATTTGTAGTTGATTGACTTTACTTTTAGAAATAACCACTTTATTAGTTTAAGGATAAGGCTGTCAATTATTAGATATTTTCAAATCCTATGTATTAGTGGGACTTTTACTTTTGTTTTAGTGCAGTAAATTTACTTAATTACGTCTTGTTTAAAGATAAAGAAGAGGTTCTGAATAGGGAAGAGGAGAGGGATGCTCGAATGTAAAAAAAAAGGATAATATAAAAGAGAAATTCTAATTTAGAGAGTAAAATAAAAGAGTTGATTTATGTTAAGATTGAGTGGTTCTTTTTTCCTTTCAGTATTCATTTTAATTTTTTTATATTATAATTATTATCACCTAATAAGTAAATATACATACATATACAAATAGGACCCAACATATGGTAAGGGGGTGGTAACATGATTGTCTTCGCTTTTTCACTCTTTGGGTTAATTTCTTTATCATATAAATTTTCTCACTTAATAGGCCAATGCATATGCATATATAGATATGAATCATCACATATAAATTATTAGATAATCATTTTTAAGAGGTATGAAATCTCGAACACTTTTTTGTAAAGGTGAACAAATATGCATTTAACTCATGAATAAGTAGAGTAATGATAATACATATTAGATGATGTGGGTAAAAACAAGACTTAAAAGCAACAACTAAAGTCCGGCAACAAGAACTAAAATAGGATCATACAATGGTCATGAGACTCGAGTCATGGTAAGAGATGAAGTATAGAGCTCCTTCTTTGTGTTACCTGTCAAAGTGACGATTAAGAATTAGAATGAGTGTTGTGAACAGAGATCCTTTGGAATTGAAAAACATTCCATACGGAGGCCTGCTAACTTTGTGCTTATGCCTAGATAGGCCTCTTATGCTATTATTAACTCTTGAATCCATTAAAATGTGCTCTAAAAAGAAGTTTGGATGCTCAAAGATTTATGTTGGAATGTCCTTTATTCTTCTCTCTCCATATATATACATAAATTTTGTAGCTCAAAGCTAGTTTAAAGAATATTAGGTCACCTTTTTGTGTATATCTCACCTGCCAAGCCTAAACTATGAATTGAGGCCAATTGCTTTCATAGAATTGTATTTTACATAGACTTAAAGCTTGGCTCTAGAATAAGTTTTGAGTAACAATAGTTGAATAAGATTTGCTTTAAGGTTTCAGGGGCTTGGTTATAAAGTTTACACAAGATATTTGTTAGAAAATTCCTTTCAAATTATTCAATATTCTTAATCTTTGATTGATTCCTAGCAAAAATATAAAGGAAGCCTTAGGATAGTTACTAATGAACGATACCGGCTTTTTCCAAGTTGCTTTTTCTGTTGGCGCTTTGAATTTAGGTAAGATTTGTTGATTAAGCCTTTTGAGTGTGTCTCCTTTATATTATCCTATCTTCTTCTTCTATATTTGGTCTGTAATTTAGGATAGAGGTCATAATTATGGATAAACTATTCAAAAGTCTATAACCTTTAAGATTTTTTAATTTAATGCTCAAGCTTTTAAAATATTCAATTAAGTATCCAACGTTTTAAAACCTTAATAATTAAGTTCAAAAGGTTATTTTGGATGATGTGACATGTCTACTAAATGTCACGGTCCATATATTAGCCACATTAGCAAAAACTAAAGGGGTGCTTGGTTAAGGGGTTTGGGAATGAATCAATAAATAAGGAATAATAAACGTTTTATTATGATTGAAAGAACAGCTTTTTGAAATCCCACTTTTCGGTATTACTTGATACCTCCCACATATGAGAGGAATGAATTTCATTCCTTTTTAACAGACAAGTTTCATCATGACAATAAGTGTCACAAGCGTGACACTTGACACTTATTTTATATATGTTTTTCATTAAATATAATTAATTGATTAATTAAAATCTGATTAATTGAGAATAATATAATTCATTAATTAATTAAAATATAACAAAATTTTATTTTTTAATTTTTTAACAAACCAGCCACTATCAATGATAATGGTAATCATTTTTTCTGTTAACCAACTATCATAATTATAATGATTATATTCATTCCCATTTCTCACTATATTCATTCTCATTCCTATTGCCATTATCTCATGTGAATCAATAGCCTCCTAATATTTTGAGTTGAATTATTAAGGTTTTAAAAAATTGGTCGTTAATTGAAAAGTTTGAAAGCTTAGGCACTAAATTGAAAAAAATCCTAAAAGGTTGTGCACGTTAGGATTGATTATCCCCTCATAATTATGTTGAATACTTTATGTCTGTAGTGTCATTCTCCATATGAAATAATCACATTTACTTTGGTTTTTAAGTAAAATAATAGCTTAAGGTTATTCAAACACTGAATTTTGTATCAAGGACATAACTCATTTCAATTATTGAACTAAAACTATGTTTTTCTCTTATTCCTAATTCTAACTTTCATTTATTGACCCACATTATTTCTCAAACTTAAGCATTTGGTTAAGAGTCCAAAAATTATTAGGTTTGGCTTTGATTCTTTAAAAAATTTGGTCTTTAATGATATAGGAATGCAACCACTTATTATATTGTAAAGAAACTCCAATTCCTTTTGATTATAAGCATTTTATTTATCTTTCCTATTAAGCTTATTCTCAAATGTCTCTCCTCTTTAGTTAAGCAAACCTTAATCTATTTAAATTTAGCTCCTACAGCATTATTTGAATTACTAGATCGAAAGAAATTCTTTGACGACCTCTTTACGTCCTTAATTAGGTTTTGGGGCATATATAATTAATAATACAAGTAGATATAAAGATTATTCAACACTATAGTGATCAATTACATACTATAATAAAATTGAACTAAGTTAAATAAAGTTTCAAAATATTTATATGAGACTCTCTTGTTTAAAATAAAGATTCCTAGGTACTTGAATGGTAGCTCTTGGTGTTTAAAACTTGAGATTCCTGAGAAGTAACTTGCTAGATCTAGGGAGTTAATGAGAACATGTGTGTGTGTGTGTGTGTGTGTGTGTGCATGTGTGTGTGTATCTTACTATTATTTAAATTGCAAGGAATCAATAAGAGTTTATACTAAACTTGGCTCAACTACAAATATAACAATATATAAACTATAAAGGAGAGGCCATATAACCTCAACTTTTTATATTTGTATGAAATTTGAAAATTTGACTCCTTTTTATTCTTTGAGTTGTTAATACTTCTATGTATATAGTGAATAAATAAAGAGAAAGAGGGTTACCTTACCTTAAAACTTTGTCTCCATTGAATGTTAAGGAGGGTTCCTCTTAAATAGAATGGTAAAAGAGAAAGGGGAGATACATTGCTGAATCTATGATATAAATTAACTTCAAAACTTAAAAGCATTTAAAGCATCAAGAAGAAAATTCCAATTAATTGAATTAAAAGTTTTATTGAACTCAATTCTTATCGAACCACTTCTCAAGGGCTTTCAATTTTTGTAGCTTTAAAGAAATCTTGAGCTAGAAGTAAGTTGTCTTTTATAATTCCTCAAGAAGTCTCCATAATTTAGATTGATGACATTTTTCAAAACTGATTTAAGTCTTATTATTGAAAATTTTGAAATGAAATTATAAATCATATTGCATCATCATATTGGCCTATAATCATTTAAGGAGCTTGAATTTGGTTTCCTAATAATTAGACACACATAAGGTTTGTCAAATTCCTTGAGCATCACACTCTTTAAGAACAACTCCAAATTCAATTTTGATGATCATACTGTCAATCAAAAGCCTCTTCTAAAAGAAGTAACCATTTGGATGATTTATCCTAGTGCTTTATCATGATTCAAATTGAATAGAGCTTACTTGATGCCTATAGCATTCAATGGATTTATTAGCATTTCCTTATGTTAAGTTAGGGAATTAGGAATGAATTTCTTGATATTCTACACATGAGAACAAACATTGTTAAATGTCCTAAGGACGTTTGTAAAGTAGTTAAAAACCATATTTTTTAGCTCTTTTTACTTCCAAATAATCTCCCTATTGTTGTTCTTCAAATGTGTATCACATCGCAATTTCTTTTGCATAAGATTTCATTATGGAAGTATTTGGTATTTCTATTCATATCTCTTAACTAGTTGACTCTTTTTTTTTTTAGTAATGAGCGATGGTTATCCAATTCCTATATGTAATATTCTGGAGCTCCTTTCTCCTTATCTGTTGGGCCCTAAAATTTTTTATTTTATTTTAGTAAGCATGATTTGAATAAATTTTGTGGTCTTGCTAGATAAATCATTTTAATTGGAGTTTAATTATCATGTCAATGTTGGGAGGATTTATAGCATGGATTGATGGAATTTGAAGCATTAAATGGAAGAATTAAAATTAAGTTAGAGTATAGTATGGTGTAAGTTAAATTGAAGAATTAAGAATGAATAAGGATATTTTTGGAAGATCACTAAATGGAACGGCATAGTCGACTTTGCTCACTCACTCAAGGTATAAAAGGGGAAGAATTAATTGTAGTCTTTCATTTGTGGGAAGCAAAATTGTGAGTGAAAGAAGAGAGAAAGAGAAGTGGAGAAAGAAGAGAAAAACTAGGGTTTTGGAGATTCTTGAAGAATTTGAAGACATTGAGGCTAATCAAGTAAGTATGAGCATTAACCCTTCCCAATTGTTAGATGAAGCATTTTTAGGGTTGTTTAGAAGTGAAAATAAAGTGAATATGTGTAGGAAGTTGTTGATGAATGATTATGTAAATGTTGTGTTTGGTTGATGATCAAAAACTAGATTATGAATTGTTGTGAATGATATTGGATTGGAATTGTCTTGAAAATGAAGTAGAAGAGATAGGTTAGTGATAAGATGGGTTATATGTGAAAGGTGGGAAGTAAAAAGAGGAGAAATATTGCAAACATGTTCTCGCGAAAAGGGTTTATCGATATTTTCACCGCGGCGTTACAAAACATGTTCTCAGTCTGGACAATTTCGCCGCGGTGAACTCAACTTTCTAGTACAGAATATGCTTGGGTATTTTGGGCATAACTTTTGGTAGTTATTCAAATGGAATGATTTTTGAGTTGTTATAAACTAAAGACATAGGGATACAAATTGTATGGAGGAATCAAGTCTAGATTTAGTCTCTAGGACTTTCAATTTCGAAGTGGAAGTTGAATACATAATTTGATTTCAGAATGAGAAGTAGTTTAAATTGTTGAGGTATGACTTTCCGATTTCTAAACCAAATTGAATGAAATTCTAGTTATTGTTTAAGGAAATCAAGAAGGTGATCAAGAAAGGCAAGAGGAAGGACATCCTTAAGCCACTTTTATAAGAAAGGATTTCAAGGTAGGTTACACTTTTATAATTAAGTAATAAGCCCCTATTGTTTTCTTCAAAACCAAGACAATTTTGAAATGTTTTCAATTGTGTTATAAACGTGCCATTAAGGCTATTTGAATGCTTTGATAATATGCCACACATCTGTATATGAATTGTGTTATTGGTTTATGAAATAAATGATGAAAATGATTTTTTTAAAAGGATATTGATCTTTGAAATGATATAATGGTTATGAAATCAAGTTTTGGAAAAATACCGTTGAGGCAATATGTTTACAAGTTGTGAAATGCATGATTATGTGAGTTTGTGGTGGTCCTCTAAGTTATGTTAAGGGTGCTTTGACAAAAGGCTTTTCCCTTCTACCCGCTAGTGGCATAGAGCTCCTTCATGGACTCCCATAATTTCACGGCTACGCAAGACCATTAAGTAGAATTGCGATAGTACGTTTTGTTCACGGCTACACAGGACCCTTATGAGAAATATGTAGTATGATCCGTTTTGGATCCACACAATCCATTTTGATGTGCTTATGTGTTGACAAGTTTATTGAATGCAAGATTTGAATTGCTTATAAAGTGTTTGATGGTTTGAGAATTGAGAAATATGTGTTTATGATTCAATGTAAACTATTTCAACAGTTTTTCTTGTTACTAGTTATAAAATTGTTACCCACGAGCTTTAAGCTCACCCCCTCCATCTTCCTTCCCATCTTCAGGCAATGAACAAGTTATCAAGTGATCGAGTCAAGAGTCAACGCATCACTCCAGTTTGCATGTTTTGTTTTGTTGTTTTTGAAGTAAGATTATAAAAAAAATGCTTTAGTCACATTTTGAGCGATTCTAGTTTTTTATAAACTTTGTATTTTGGATTATGATGTAAGGGGGCTTGAAATGTCTGCTAAAGCATTATAAAACTCTTGCTTTTGATATTAATGAAATATATGTTGGTTTTGTATATGATTCTTCTTATGTTTTTGCAAAGTATTCGATTTTGGAAATGAGATTAAGATTTTGAGAATTTGTTTGTGGCTAGGTTCTTATCCATTTTTTCTTTTTAGGTTATATAAATGAATATGGTTGAAAGATTTTAAGTTTGCATTCTAGGAAGATGGGTAGCTTGGGTTTTGAATTCTACTGCAAGGGGTTTTCGCCGCGGCACATGTGGCGACTTTGCCACGACGAAGATTATATTTTTTGCCGTGGCGAATTCGACCCGCATAAGTTTACCGCGGCAAAGATACTTGACACCGCGGAGAAGCCTGCCTTTGCTTCCGAATGATTTTTCTTTCAAATCTCAAACTTCTAAGACCTCTTCCAAGCTCAAGCTTCACGATCCCAAGTCCGATGTTGGGCTCTGAAAGCAGGGTCTAACATGTTGTGGTATCAGAGTGACTAAGTTTCGGTTCAGGTTTTTGACTAGGTTTTGGTTCAGGTTTTCAACTAGGTTTCATTTCAGGTTTACGAGTCGGTTTAGGAGTGTCTTAGGTATGAAATGGGTAGTTTAGGACATGAAATGAACAACTTGCATTGTTTTGAATTGTTTCACAGGATTTGAATTGGTTTTACATGATTTGAAATTATTTTATACAATTTGAACTGTTTTGCATACTTTGAAATTATTTTGCATGAACTAAAGGTTTTCAATGGTTTTATATTCAAGGAGTGATTATGCCGCCTCGAAAAATAACTCAAGGAGCTATGACTCGATTTGGCTCTCGCCAATGGAGCATCGATGAATCCTATGTCTCACAAAATGCGGGGACACATTCTGCTCCTGATTCTGAGGTGCCTAGTGTGTAGCATAAGGTGCCTCCACCGCCTCCTCCTATACCTCAAACAAACCCCATGGATCCGCGATTCTTTCAGGCCTTCGCTCAAGCTTTCTCATATGCCATAGGCCAAAGGTCATAAGCTTCGCAAGTATGGAGCAGTAGATTTTAACGGAACTACAAATCCAGAAGAGGCTGAAGCCTGGTTGAAGAGGACCGAGAGGGTTCTGATTCATATTAAGTGCTCGGATGAGGAGAAGTTAGATTATGTAGTGAGCTTGCTACAGGGGACACACTTCATTGGTGGGAATCTATGCCCTACAGTCAGGTTATGCCTCTGGTGTTATCATGGAGAGACTTTTTGGAAGTTTTCAGGAGGAAATACTTCTCAAGGGTCTATATTCAAGAGAAAGCCAGGAATTTCTCAATCTCACACAGAGGGACATGAGTGTGAGTGAGTATGAGCTGAAGTTTACAAAGCTTTCTAGATATGCAGCTAACATTGTGGCGAATGAGGAAGATAAATGGCGTAAGTCTGATGGAGGTCTCCATTTGGGGATCAAGGAGAAAGTCTTGATCCATAATTTCTGTGACTACCAATAGTTGATAGATGTTGCACTCCGGGCTAAAAAAATGGAGAATATAAGGAATGAAGTGAGCAGAAAGAGAAAGAACAGGGAGTAATTTTCCAAAAAAGAGATGAGTGCTCCAATACCTGAGAGGGGTGTGAAGAGCTCCCACACACAGAGTGAGGCGGGGAGTAGTGCCTTTGCTAAGAACAAGTAAGCAAGGGCAGTGTCAGTGCAAACCTTAACAGTAGGAGGAAATAGCAGGGTGGAAAGGAGCAGGAACATGAACCCCCAATGTGAGCATTGTGGGAAGTTGCAGAAGGGAGAATGCTTCAAGTTACTTGGAGCATAATTTCGATGTGGAGAGAAGAGACACATGATCATCGAAGAGACACATGATCAAGGACTATCCCTAAGTAACAAGTAATGAGGGGTCACAGTTACAAGCCCCAAGGAGAGCTGAAACAATGGAAAACAGACCAGTCACTGAGGTGGGCAGTTCTGGAGCTGCAAGAAAGGCTATTCCTCCAGGAAGGCCAAGGGGTCAGGCTCAGGCTAAGACAAGGGTGTTTGCCATGACCAGAGAGGAATTTATAGCCGCTCCTGAAGTTGTCATGGGTATGGCTCAGTTATTCAATTATGCAGTATATTTGTTGATTGATTCTAGCTCCACACATTCATTTGTTTCTGCAAGCATGATTTCTCATGATGCTGATTTGATGCCAATGGATAGTCCTTTGATTTTTAGTACTCCCTTAGGAAGGAAGGTGATAATAAGTTAAGTGTATAGGGTTTGTAAGCTTTTCATTGAGGGTGCTCAAATAGTAGTGGATTTGCTGTCGTTGGAATTAAAGGGTCTATATGTGATATTGGGAATGGATGCCATAGAGAAGTATCATGCGAAGTTGGATTGTAACCTCAAAGTGGTAAAATTTGATTTGGGAAATGGAGAAAAGGTGATTTTCAGGGGGGGACAGGAGAGTACTATCGCCAAGAATTATTTCTGCTTTACTAGCTGACAGGATGATGAAAAAGGGGTGTGAAGCCTTCTTGGCACATGTTGTGGATGCTGATGCGAATGAAAGGAGGTTAGAGGATTTTTCGATTGTGAGGGAATTTCCTGATGTATTCCTAGAGGAGTTACCTAGTTTGCCATCAGTGAGGAAAATAGAGTTTGCCATCGACTTGATTCTCAGAACTACACCTATTTTTATACTACCATATAGAATGACTCCAGCTGAGTTAAAGGAGCTTAAGGAATAGTTGGAGGAACACTTAGAGAAGGGTATATAAGACCGAGTTCGTTACCTTAGGGAGCATCGGTTTTGTTTGTTAAGAAGAAGAATGGAACATGGTGGATGTGTATTGATTACCGGAGACTCAACAAGGTAACCATTAAAAACAAGTACCCTCTGCTGCGAATAGATGATCTGTTTGACTAGCTATAAGAAACAAGGGTCTTTTCCAAGATTGATCTCAGGTCCGGCTATCATTAGCTCAGAATCAAGAAGTTTGATGTAAGTAAGACAGCCTTTAGGACTCTTTATGAGCATTACGAGTTTCTAGTTATGCCTTTTGGTTTGACCAATGCTCCAGCTGCATTTATGGATCTTATGAACAGGGTCTTCAAGGAGTATCTGGATCAGTTTGTCATAGTATATATTGATGACATTCTGGTTTATTCTAAGAGTGAAAAGGAACATGAGGAACATCTCAGAATAGTATTACAGACATTGAGGGAGAAGGAGCTTTATGGTAAATTCAGCAAATGTGAATTTTGGCTCATGAGGTGATATTCCTTAGACATGTGATTTCTAAAGATGGCGTACATGTTGATCCGAGGAAGGTTGAAGTAGTGGTGAATTGACAGGCATTAAAGACAGTGAAAAAAGTAAGGAGTTTTTTGGTTCTAGTAGGATATTATAGGAAATTCGTTGAAGGACTTTCTTTGATAGTTGTGCCGATGACCAAGCTATTAAGGAAGAATCAGAAATTTATCTGGAGTGAGGAATGTCAGAAAAGCTTTGAGGAGCTTAAGTGTAGATTAACAAGTGCTCCAGTTTTGCTTTTGCCTACTGGAGATAAGAGTTATACAGTGTACAGTGATGCTTCGAGAAGGGGTTTAGGATGTGTGTTGATGCAGGGACAGGGTGATAGCTTATGCTTCGTGGCAACTGAAGCCATATAAGTTGAATTATCTGACCCATGATTTAGAATTGGCAGCAGTGATTTTTGCCTTCAAGATTAGGAGACATTATCTGTATGGAGTTCAGACGAAGATTTTTACAGATCACAAAAGTCTTAAGTATCTGTTGAGTCAGAAAGAACTGAATTTGAGACATAGAAGATGGTCAGAGCTAATTAAGGATTATGATTTGTTGATTGAGTATTATCCAGGAAGGGCAAATGTAGTGGCTGATGCCTTGAGTAGGAAATCATTAATAGCCCATATTCAGACAATTTATCTGTCTTTATTGGAAGAGATGGATAAGCTTAGGATAAGATTGAAACAGGAGGAACCCGAGTGTATTGTTGCTACTTTTAGAGTGAGACCGATACTTAAGAGAAAGTAAAGGAGTTA
>JANZXR010000149.1:11880-22694 GCA_027575705.1 Erythroxylum echinodendron | reverse complement strand
AGGTAACTTCGGCTACATTTAAAAATCTCTTGTTGCTTTCTTTACTCTATTACACTTGTGTTCTTTTTGTGTGTGAGAGAAATACTTAAACTCTTGGGTGTGGGTGAAGTATTCGAGGGCTAACGGAATTGTTCGGTAACATTCACGTGAGAAGGCTGAATCTTTGCTTAAGCGAAGGTGGACACGACTTGTGGCAAAAGTTTGGGTCCAAAATAGACTTTTGTAACATAATTTATTTTTAATATTTAATATCAAATATTGACATAATTATTAAATTTGTTTAATATCATACCAAACACCTATTTTTATTTGAATTCTTTTGTTACTGGTTAACAAAGGAGACGACAGTGAGTGTATCCTACCATAATGCAAAGACGTTTTTCATATCAATTTCGCATGGACTACAGTTGTTCATGGGCTCAACAAATCAGCCCATCGTCTTCTCCGGTGGCCCGACAGATTAAGCCCAAACCATCGGATCACCGATCCATCACCTTATAATAAGGAATTTTCAACGAAATACAACCCTTGGATTAACCAAAACGAATCCTGACCGTTACATTCCAGTCAAAGACATAAGTGGAACTCTTCAAGTTCAAGCTGTGCATTGCTATAAATCGACCCTAGCCTTATCACCAGAGGAAACCTAGACGCTATTGAAGCATTTTGGGGATTTTACTTATCCAGGTACTAATCCCGTCAATCAATTGCTTGTCTTCAAGATTACGGTTTCTTTAGCTGTTATTGTTAGTTTTTTACTTCGAATTCGAGATTTTTGGGTGGGATTAGGTCAATGTTGTTGCTTTTTATGTGAATGATACGATTCCGAGGAATGCGCGTTTTGATTGTTCGTGTTTGATATGTGAAAGGCGTGGTTTAATGATATCTTATTCAATTCTTGATAGATCTGGTTTTTGACAAAGATTGTGCTTTTTACTCTACTTTTTTGGTTTCGAGTCGGATAAGTCTCTCAATTTCTTTCTGTGGTCATCGATTTTGTGGATTAAAGTTTGCTTCTTGATTTATTGTTATCCTTATGTGCTTTGTGCTCAGTAATGGCGCCTTTTTTGTTGACTGCAGTTTGAAAATGCCACGCCATGATGATCGATATGCAAATACGCGACTCTATGTTGGCCACCTTGGCTCTCGGACCCGATCGCGCGACCTGGAGTATGTTTTCAGCAAATATGGAAGGTAATAAGTTTTTGAAGTATCCTTAGGTTGATCCAAAGGTCCTATTCTATATCCTTCTTTTGAATTGCTTGCCAATTCTTCGGGAAGGCGCAGAAGTTTCTACAAATTCCACCTATAAGCTGTCCAATTTTAGTTTTTGGAACTCTTTGTATTGTGATTCCATGCATTGAAATGTGTCCTCAGCATTTTGGATTGCCAGTGGTAGTTAAATAGGGTTTGTGATTTGGCTTCTCCAAATACAAAAGGGGAAATATTAGGTTTTCAGCAGTTGTTTCCTGCGTCAATTTCTGTTTGAGCTATAACATTATCTCTGTGGGAATTGCGGACCTAGGTGTCATATTTTCTTAACTTGAATGATCTTGTTGAAGGTTTCGGGCCTTTTTGCCTAACCTGGAGGTCTATGGTGAGGGGTTGCCTTGGTGGATTTGGTGGAAATTCTTGCTGAGTTATAAGAGACTTTGGCGATTCTTTCTATTATGTTATTGCGTATTTTTATGGAATTGGCAACAATCTCAAACTGGTGTTTAGTTCGCCTATGAGGGGTGAAGTATCATACACTTGCAGTACTTAAGTAATGATGGCCTTACTTTTGTGGCAACCGTTTCGCAGAATTCGAGATGTGGATATGAAGCGTGACTACGCATTTGTTGTAAGTGTTTTTGTGTTAATTCTTTCTATATCTTTATGCACAATGATTAAATCTGCATACTTTCAATGAAACTTATTCCTTTAGCTTCTGAATGATCGTGCAAGTGTTGTACAATAATCAGAACATAGTTTAAAGCAAAATATATGGGGCTCTTTTTTCTTTGTTCTCATATTTTTTGAACAGGAATTTAGTGACCCTCGAGATGCAGATGATGCAAGATATCACTTAGATGGTAAGGATCTTGATGGAAGTCGTATCATTGTGGAATTTGCAAAGGGGGTGAGTTCAATATCTTAATGTTTCATTGATTATAATGTCTATTAGCACATCTTTATGTGATTGCTATATAGGAATAGGGCCGGGTGAAATGTTTTGAGATTGCTTGTGGGATCTATAAAAACATGGAATGACGTGTGGAACTATAAACTAATAGAAAAATAGAATGTTGATTGATGGATCATGTTTATTACTTACAAATAGGCAATCTAGCTTTGCTTTTCATACATACGTTATATAATTATGTATGATTTTGGTCCCCAGAAAAGGGTTGGGTTGGATAAGATCAATGATCATCCCTGCATTTTTCATAAGTATTCCCAAACTTCATTCCCATTGTTTATGATTAGGTTTGATTATTCAGTGGCTGGGTTCTTCATTATTTTGAACAAACTGATCTTAGTGTTGTCTTTGGATACATTGTTAGGTACCTCGTGGTTCTCGAGAATACTTGGGCAGAGGCCCTCCTCCAGGATCTGGCCGCTGTTTCAATTGTGGCATAGATGGCCACTGGGCTAGAGATTGCAAGGCTGGGGACTGGAAGAACAAGTGTTACCGCTGTGGAGAAAGAGGCCATATAGAGAGGAATTGCAAGAACAGTCCCAAAAAACTAAAGTAATGTCATTCGCTTTTCCTTTTAACTGGATCCTGTCACACATTTTGGTTTTATATAATACAAAGTTGGAGATCATTTTAATTCTTGTTTTATTGTCTTTCTACCAGAAGAGGCCGGAGCTACTCCCGTTCACCAGCTAGATCTCGTTCTCCACGCCGTGGCAGGAGCCGAAGCCCAAGTTACAGCAGAGGTCGTAGTTACAGGTGAGTTGGCTTTATGTGTTACAATGCTCCTTTCTGATCAATCTCTTGGCGATTTTTGATATTTCACTGCATGGCTGGTCTTATTACATATTTCTCCATTTTTTTAATTATCAGCCGCTCGAGATCACCACCACCTAAGAGAGACCGAAGTGTTGAGAATGAAGGCAGGTCGATGAGCCCTGAGCCAAAGAATAGTCCCCCATCAAAGAGTAGGAAGCGCAGCCCTATGGCTGAGGAAGGTAGTCCACGCCCTTCTCCAAGATTGAATGATCGACAAGATAGGTCAGAATATAGTGGAAGCCCAAGGGGAAGGGGAAGGGGAAGGAGCAGAAGCAGGAGCAGGAGCCTCGATAGGTTGAGTCCTGGAAATGGGAGATATGGAAGTCCTTCCCAAGTTAATGGCCGCAGTGGTAGTCTCAGTCCTAGAAGCCCCATTGATGATGACTATGAAAATAACCGCCGCCCTCCAAGAGGCAGTGAATCACCATAGAAAAGTGTGGTAGAATGATATTGCCTTAACTTGTGACCTGGAAAAACTCAAACTTCCCAGCTTTCTTTTAAGTGGTTGAATTATTTGATATGCTTGGGGATATTATATATATATTTGGAACTTTCTAATTTTGATCAGCAAGAATAGTTTGCTTTGCGTTTTAATTTGTGCCATTTTGTTTAACTTTCATTATCAATTTTACTACTTTAGGCTGATCAGCCAAGAGGTTATGCTTTATCTCTTTTATGGTAAAAGATGCATGTTGTTTTAAGTATTAACTACTGTGGTACTACAGAAGTTTATATAGACTAGCCAACAAGAGACGTTCCTAACCAACTTTTCTGTTGTACTCTGTATTGGGACTATGAAATCATTATTTCTCATAGAATCATTTGAATCCAATTCTAATTTTGAATGTCTTCAAATATCTCCAATACAATAGGTAACGTTCGTGCATTGTCAATTTTAGGGAGCAAAACAAGCCTATCAAATAGATCTTGTAAAGCTTATAGCTACAAGGATAAACCAGAACCTCACCACCGTTACACCCACTCAGCCGGACTTTCCTTCAACGGCCAGAAATTGCTCTCATTAACTGACTACTCGACAACGGCAGTCTCCGCAGTCAGAGAAACGCCCTGTTTGTCGGAAAACCAGAAGGTGAAACAGAAGTGAAACACTTTACACGTTGGAAGCAGCTACATCCTTGATTCTTGGTGTCTGATGAGGTATTTGCTCTCACCACACAGGCTTGAGGCTTCAGGTAACGATAACCACATCCTTTTGTCACTTTTCTCGACCAAAAGGACTATATAAGATTCCAATTCCGAAGGTTGTCAAGGTCTATAAAAGGACTACCGGAATTCAGATGGGTGATAATACGTAATGGATGTCTCAATACCCAAAATCAAAAGAACATGAGCAGTTACAATTTTAAACTTTTTGTTGGTTATTTTTTTACATTCACTGAATTATTTCTGTTATGATACATTTTGAAATATCAAACTAGGGTATCACCATCCCAAAATACAAGTGCAGAACTCATCCATCACTGTACAATGGTCGGACTAAACCTTTCTTCTGGATCACTTTCAGTGACAAAATTTGTGTAAAATCAACATTCTGTACAAAAAATTATCAAATTTCATTCCTATATATCTGTTCCAAAGCCAAGTTCATCCTCAATGTCATCCTCATCTTCAAATAACTTCAGGAATCGAGCTTGTTCTTGCTCTCTTTTCTTCTTTAGCCAATATTTGTATGCAGCTAATAGACCGACTATCACTACAGTAGAAGCTAGAGTACTTATGACTATGATCACAGCAAGATGCATTCCTTTTCCACTGTCATGCGTGCCTGAGGAAGCATTGGCATATGTATACACGTGAAGAACAAAATCATAATTAGACTTCAGGACAAAGAATAAATTGCACCACAAACAAGGAGAAATGCAGAAATGTGGCCATGCATACAAATGATTATGCAAAAAGAAACTCCATAAAGCTATTCTACATTTCAAGACCTCCTAGTTTTACCAAAGAATACACAAAGGATAAGTGTCGGTGACAGAATGCCATATAACACATCTGACAGCAAGGACACAGTTTTCTATAGCATCTAATTTTCTGAAACAAACCAACTCAACCTAGGCTCACACGTTAACGTACAAGGAGTAAAGTTCGGGATAAAGTGACTACTAGCATAGACCAACTATCGAATCTGTGAAAATAAGTTGGGTGCATCAAGCAAGGCATTCGACATTCAATTAATCAAAAATGTCTGTTTGATAGCTCTAGGGACATGCCTTTGCAATCTTTACATTCTAACATAAAAGTATGTGAATCTGTATTACAAGAGACAAAAAAGTTAAAAGGTTGACACATTTGTTTGACAGTTAATAAGATATAGCCCAAGCTAGTTTCAAGCATTGGTGTTAAACATGGATATTGACTTGAGTTCTTGACACCAAAGCTAACCATTTCCTACCACCAATTTAAGCTATTAAGAAAACTCGATACACAAATAAGAAGCATGTAAAGGTGTGTCATATGCAGAAATGATAACGCACTCACCAGCAGCTAGAGATGCACATTGTAGACACAAGAACGTAGCATCAAACTCCTTCACCTTGATTCTTCTATATTTCCCGTCAGAATCCCAAAAATCTTTAGGACAAAACTCCCATTCATCAAACACATCATCCGGTTTCAAGTTGTCCTCCTCATAGAACCCACAACGCTTGCACTTCTTACTCGCAAGTTGCGTCAATGGCTGCCAATCATTAAAAATTCACAATTCCAGTGCTTAAAATCATGAGTGAAAATTTCAATCTTTAATATCTCGGAGACACTGTCTTGCCCAAAACTAAATTGGGTCCTTTATTACTTGAAAAAAATAGCACAAATTAGTCAATTACCTGCCAAGATTCTTCTCCATTGAAAGTATAAGACACGTTGATTTCCTTAACATCAGGCAATTCCGTCCCGTTCTCCCCTTTACATCGAAAAAACACCGTAGGACGTTCTGTCCTTAACAATTCGTGTGTCTTATATATCTTAATCGATTCGAGCGAGACAACTCCTGATATTGCAAATCCTGCCGAAATCAGATATGTCTTCAATTTCACAGAAAACAAAAATGTATCCACCAAATCTGTCAGGTAAAGAAAAATACGAACCAGAAATAAGTATTTACCTGGAAAGCAGCTGAGAAAGATCCAAGAGACCACAAAACCAGCTGAAACTATATAGTTCAACCAATTCAAAACCCTCATGGCGCCAAAATTCACTCCACGACCCCAAACGATTCGAGCGAGGTGTTTCGGATAACGTCAGATAAGATGTGGGTGGGATTCGCAGTACACACCTCTGACGATTGTTCGAAGAATTTGGTACTTTTGGATGCGTGGAAGGTAGGAAAGCTGAACCATTCCCGCTGCGCGTTAATTGACGAAGGTAACGACTATCTTAAGCTGAGGTGCGTAAAATTATGAATCGAATGGTCCATGCGTCTTTGACGATTATATTAATTTTGAACATTCATTATAATTTATTTAGTTAAGGGCATTTTTTAATTCAAAGTTTTATTATTTAGCATATTTTAGAAATGCTTTTATTTTCTTTAAATATCAATCTTTAAAAATAATATCGGAATTAAAAAATATTTAAAATTTAAAAGGATTAATTTACTAAATACTAAATAAAATTAAAAATTTTAAAATATAATTTAAAGAGATTGTCTTTATTTATCAAAAAATTTAAAATTTAATTAAAAATATATTATTAAATGAACATTAATTTATTTATTTTGTCTTATAACAATTTATTAATTTAAAAAAATTAACTAATTAATTAATAAATTGATAGATTTTTAACAACAATAATTATTAAAATAAATTGAAACAAAAAGTTGAAACCCGATTCAAAAAATTAGATTATTCAAAGTTTTTATGGTCGAACTTATTTTAAAATTTTTAATCATCAATAAATATTCTTAATTTATATTATTAAATGATACTATATATTTCTTTTTTAATTGGAATTTATATTTTACAGTTGATAAATCTTAAAGGTATAATTGAGCGCTAATTTTATTACATACCGTTGATAACACAAAATAAAAGAAATAAAATATTTATTGAAAAAATAAATTTTAGACTAAATTACATTTTGTGGATATAAATTTTTTAGTTGGAATTGCAAGTTTTTACTATTTTTCTTATTATCATGATTTAATTAATCTAATGCATAAATAGAAACAAATTTAAACCAAAATTTAGAATGGAATATTTTCATTTAATGAGATTGAAGTCATTAAACCCTATGTTAAAAATTGTATCGAAAGTTGAACCTGTAAAAAAAAGTTTAACGTTTAACAGATATTATAACACTATAAAACTAACTAAATATTAAATAAAATTAAAAATTTTGAAATATGATTGAAAAATATTTTCTTCACCTATCAAAGAATTTAAAATTTAATTTAAAAAGGATATTGTTAAATGAAAATTAATTGATTTATTTTGGTTTATAAAAACTTATTAATTTATAAAAATTAAACAATTAATTGACAAATTAATTGATTTTTAAAGACAAGAGTTATTAAAATAAATAAAATTGAAAAGTTAACAATTGAACAAAAAAATTGGACACTTTATGATTTTTACTATTAATCGAACGAACAGGTTGAATTTTTTAATCATTGCATTAAAGTTAATTTATGTTGATATGGTTGTTTGATTATAAATGTAAGAATAAGGTAAATTAATTAAGACAAAATGTAAAATATACATTAGAAAATAAAATAAAATAAAATAAAATAATAGAGATGAGAGTAATGTTTAATTAAATATTTTATTTAAAAGGGTCTTTGAATTTTTTTCAATTGATAAATATTTTTCTTTAATTATAATTCTATTTTTTATAATAAACGATTTGTAATGATTATTTTTAGGTGCATACTAAGTTAAAAATTTATTATAACTCTCTATCAACTGAATGCTGGACCCTGGCAATACAAATTCCTGGTACATGTACTAATACGTTATACGTGAGGACGAAACATTTGAAACAACGTTGACTGTGAGATCATTGTCTGTGAAGACCCTACAGCCTCGGAACTTCCTCAGGGTTCTCCTCCAATCCAAGCAGTTTACGTACCAGCAAACTGTAAGGCCACAAAGTTTCCCAATTTATTTAACGAAACCTTGGCACTTGATTTCCTAATTCCTGGCCTGCAGGAACATAAGCATAGAAAATTGGAAACTGAACATTGCAGAGATTTTACAGACAGACAAGTTTTTCTTGTTACACTGATACTCCAATTATGGTAAAAACACGATGTTCCATTATTAGCTGTTGTTAATGTGGTACGTACAAACCCTTCTGTCTAATTATAGTAGTGAACAATGGAGGTGACAACGAAGACACCGCACCTTTTCTCTTCTGTCTCTGCTCTTTTGTGAAAGCGGCCATAGCCATAAACTTTCCTTGGAAACGATAAGGACAAAACAGAAGTGAACAAAAAGAAAACTCATTTCCAATGTTGACATTTCGGTACCACCTCGCAGTTCCAATCCTGACATTTCTTGTTCTTATAGTCTCCATTGCTGAGAGTCATATCCATCATCAAACAGATACTCATCAGAATCAACCTCACCCTCTTCTATCTCACGAGCAACCTCAGAGTCAACCTCCTCCGTCTCAGAGCCAATCTCAGCCTCTTCCATCTCAGAATCAAGCTCAACCACCTCCGTCTCATCAATCTGATCCTAACCCTGGTAGTCCTGGGACAGGTGATGGCAACCAGAAACCTCTTTACGATGGCAAACAACTGGCACGGAAATTTATTCTTGCCCACAACGAGATCAGGCTAGCCAAAAACGTGAAGCCCTTGTCTTGGAACAAGACATTGAAGAGATACGCAACTCGTTGGGCTAACCAACGTGTCAACGATTGCTTGTTGATGCATTCTCCCAAGAGCCCCTATGGTGAAAACTTGTTCTGGAGTCTCAAAGGACACTGGACGCCGGCCGACGTCGTCAAGTGTTGGGCTGACGAGTCCTCGAACTACGACGCCGTAACAAACGAGTGCATCAACAACACTATCTGCGGCCACTATACGCAGCTTGTGTGGAAGGCGACTGAGCGTGTAGGTTGCGGCCGTGTCACATGCAATTCCAACAAGGGTTACTTGTACGTTTGCTCCTACGATCCTCCGGGAAATTACTACTTCGAGGGTCCTTTTGGTGGCAAGTTTCAGAAGTCCATTGTGTATCCTCCACCGCCGGCCGGCGTAGCATAGTCTTTACCACCACCACGCAAGACACACCTGAGGATCATATTGGTAATATTGTAGTTTTATTGTATGCACCTTGTCGTCGAAATCTTATATTTTGTTTTCGTGTATTTGTTAATTGTTCTTGTGTTTTCCACAGTTCAACTTTGGAATGGAGTTAATTTGTATATTTAAGATATTTTTATTAAATTTTTTATCTCCATTTTTTACCTGTAATTCCTTTAACCTTTTTATCATTTTTTAATTAGGAGATATCTCTTTCTTCATTTCCTAATTCTTTCATGAGAATGTAGAAGTATTTGTTACGAATTGATCATGCTAATTGTTTGAAAAATAGAAGTAATATAGGAGAAAAAGAGAACATAAAAATACAAATTTATATGATTCGGTTAATTTATTTGACAAATGTTCACAGTTAATGAGATAATTTTTTTATTACTATGAAAAAGGTGATACATGAAAAAAATATAATAACCACAATATTATACAACCTTCCAAAGATTCTTTATATTGCCAAAGTAACGTATCTAATAACTTTTAGCTATGAAAAGAAAGAACCCCAAATTATCTTTGGCGACAATTTGTCTTGTCCTCACCTATCTATTTTCGTGACGTATCTGAGATCGCTGCGAAATATTATTTGTGACGATTATGTGAAAACGTCGCCGATAATATTTTGCTATCGAAATTTTGCGACGATTCGTGCGATGAATTTTGTTCGTTGCTAAAATATTTTGGTGATGAATTATTGGCTTTTAGCAACAAAAATATTCGTTGCCAAAAGTCCTTTTGATTGTAATGAAAGGTTCTCAATCTCACTAACGTTTTCTAATATCTTATCTAGAAAACCTTATAAAATTATTTATAGACTAATGTTACTTAAAGAGTTTAATTATAGTGAAACTTTATTATTATAGAAGTCTAAGGTTGCTAATATTCTATTTCCATATATGCCTAGTGACACTAAAACTCTATTTTATCATAAGTTTGACTAAAATTCTATTTCATCAAAATTTAAGGCATGCTTCACATTTTTTTGCCTTGACTTGAATTTGCCAATATCTAATCAAGAATCACTCTTTACCTATATAAACTCCTAAAGGCTTCAAGTTATATAAGCATTCACCAAGTTCAAGCGATACTTGAAATTTTATGCAAGTAACAATTTCATCAACATGTTAGTTGTATCTTCCAAAATATGAACTTTTTTCAATAAGATCTGACTAAATGCAGTCAATTTTCTGATCTTATGAAACCTTATATCCTTCACCATGGTCCTCATCTGTCTATTTTTCACTTGGCTTTCTCTAGCCCCTTGAAGATAAATCAATCCCTATTATCGATAGTAAAAGCATACACGACCTGATCTCCCTAATTATTTCTCCTTGGATGCTTAACGGTCCTTCTTACGCTATCTTTAGTTATACCCAGGGGCCGGCGGACCCAGGATTTGAAAGATGGGATTGCGCAGTTTAACTGAGAATGTATTACAAGGCATACTTAAACTAAGTTATAGATTCACATCTATAAGTAAAGTACAACATGGAAGGTAAATGCACAAATAAAGCACAACAAAGACGACACTCCACT
>JANZXR010000149.1:0-10133 GCA_027575705.1 Erythroxylum echinodendron | reverse complement strand
GTAGTAGGCTTAAGTTCTCCTATATCAAGCTTTTGACATATAGAAAGAGGTAGGAGACTTACACTTGCACCAAGGTCGCATAAAGCCTTACCGATGTTTGTGCTTCCGATTTGACAAGGTATGGAGAAGCTTCCAGGATCCCTCAATTTTGGTGGCAGCTTATTCTGTAAAATAACGCTTGACTCTTCCATCAATGCCACTGTTTCATACTCCTCTAACTTCCTCTTATTTGACAATATTTCCTTCAAAAAATTTGTGTAGGTTGGCATTTGTGTGAGAGCTTCAGTGAAGGGAATATTGATGTATAGCTTCTTGAGGATTTCCAGAAATTTCCCAAATTGTTTATCCAGTTGAGCCTTCTAAAAATGTTGTGGGAATGGGATGGGTGGCTTATATGGAGGAGGTGGAGTGTATTTTTCAGTTTCAGCATTTTCTGGTTTGTTCTGGACAGGCTGTGCAGCTGGGATAGAATCAGATCTTTCCTTACTTGCTGCTTTATCCTTGCTTTCCACCATCAGTTCTAAGAACTTTCCACTTCTCAAAATCACTGCATCAGCAGTCTCCTTAGGATTTTTTGGTCGTGCAGGCAATTTACCCTTATTCCCTCTTGATGTACTAGCCTGTTAAGCAATTTGAGTCTCCAACATCTTGTTGTGTATGGCAAGTTGATCTACCTTAGAACTAAGCCGCTAGATTAGTTCCACCATGGACTCCAAAGTTGGTTTTTGCTCTTGAGCTTGTGGGAGTTGTGGAGGGAGGGGCTTGAGGTTTTGTGTTTTGGAATCCTGGAGGACCCCTATTGAAGTTTTGTTGCTGGCCTAGAAAGTGAGGTTGGTTTTGAGGGTAGGAAGAGTAATGGGGCTAGTTTGAGAAATTTTGTGGCTGTCTGGGTTGTTGGGACCAAGAGAAATTGGGGCGGTTTCTCCACTCAGGATTGTATGTGTTGGAGAAGGCTCCTCCTTGCGGTTTAGCTCCATAGTTACCCACTAAATTAGCTTGCTCAACCGCAATGTCTTGTCCATAAGCCTGAAAATCATACATGGGCTTTGTAAATTACTGCAATTCATGCACAGGCTGTGCGCTGCTCGCTGCCATCACATTAACCTTATCTATTTTATCCATTCTCTTTGTCAGGGCTTCAAATTTAGTGTTCATCATGGATAACGCATCAACCTCAAACATTTCTGCAATCTTCTTAGTCTCTTGCTTTAAATGCCCCCTGCTCCCACTCCATTGGTAATTATTCTGAGCAATCCTTTCTAGGAGTGAATGGGCTTCATCTTCAGTTTTTTCCATAAAATCTCCACCTACAGCTACATCTATAGCACTTTTCATAACCGGAGAAAGCTCGTTGTAGAAAATCTGCAGAAGCATCCATTTCTGAATCCTGTGGTGAGGGCATTTTCTTTGTAGCTCCTTGAATCTCTCCCAAGCTTCATACATAGATTCATCTTCTCTCGGTAGGAAGGAATGCACTTCACCCCTCAGTTGTGTGGTATTTCCTGGAGGAAAGTACTGCGTTAGGAAGGCTTGGGATAACTCTTGCCACGTAGTTATAGACCCTGGAGGTAGAGAGTAGAGCCATTCACTTGCACAATCCCTCAAGGAAAAAGGAAATAATCTAATGCGAATTGCATCATCAGATACCCCATTCTGCTTCAACATACTACATATCTGAATGAACTTCTCCAAATGAACGTGGGGATTTTCTGAAGGGTTTCCTCTAAATTGAGATTGTTGGACCATCTGCATAAGTCCGGTCTTCAGTTCAAAGTTATTAGCTGTAACTGGAGGTGTCGCGATGCTCGATTGGTAATCCTCAAAGTTCGGTATTGCATGGTCTCGTATTGTTCTCTGATTTTACCCACCATTCTGCATTTGTTTTTCCATTACTTGCTCACTTGTAGTATCAATAGGTTCAGTTTCTAGTCGCTGGTTACCCCGCATAACTTGTGCTCTTTGCTGTTTCATAGCTTTTTGGAGCGCCTTAGCGGTCTTTTTAATTTTTGGATCAAATAACAAGTTTTCTTCACTATGAGAATGTCTTATATATTGAAGGAATCACCTACAAATCAAAAATCAAAAAGAATACTTGAAGTGAAGAAATAAGCTACGAGAAAAAGTAAATAAAATGAAAAATAACAAAATAATAATGAAAAATAAATGCCCAAAGTAACCAAACAATTGATCGCCTAATATTGCCCAAAGGAAACTCCCTGGCAACGGCGCCAAAACTTGTCCAGGCCCCGCAAGTACGGGTCACGCAAGTAAATAGGGAAGTAAGAGTATCGATCTAAAGGGAGTTACTGAACAATTACTAGGCTAAAACCATTCAATTATTTGGGCTGATCACTTAAATGTTGATTATTGAGAAATTAATTAATAAATGAATTGCTAAAGCTAATCCTAAAACAAACAGAATAACTGCGTAATTTATGACTGTAAGGAATAAATCAAATATGTAAAAGGCAGGTTTCAAATTTGGTTTCGTAATCAACTTCTAATAATTCTCTTCTGGTTTATTCAATAATCTTGATCCCTAGACTTTGAAGGAACTAAATCTAAATTATCTATGATTCTCTATCGAGATGTCAAAGAAGTGTTGTAGTTAAAATCAATCCCAAGTATCGTGGCTTATGAAATTAACTAAAACCCATTAAGATTTTTATCTAGTTGGTAATTCCTCTCATAGATTTTTGCCTATGTCTAGGTCTAAACCTACAAGTTCTTAATTTTGGTTTTCCACTACCGATTTTCACCTTTTAGTTCTTCAACCGATAATTTTGACACAAATTATGTGAGGCCTAACACATAACAAGCACAATAATACTCAAAACATGAATCAATAGCCACAAATCAATTTTATTGAATAAAATCCAGAATCAAATCATGTAGAATTCGAAAACTACATTCCATCTTTGAAACCCAATAAGAAATCTACTCACTCATGTTCATGTTCAACAAAATAAATATCAAAACAAGGAAAATAAACATTAGAGGAGTAAGGAATGAAGAACTCTGGTGAGTCTTGGTGTGTGGCCTTCGTGCGTCAGCTCTTCCACAGCGTCCGTGAGGTAGCCCCTGCGTGCGTGTCCCTTGCCTCTACGTCCAGTGCTCTTGGTGCCTCCGACTCAATTCAAATTCACCAATTAAAAACCTAGCCCTTAAAACGTTTTCCTCCACTGCATTTTGGACTCTCCTTCTGGACCTTCTGCTGTGTCATTTTGGCTATAAATTCTTTTAACTTGCTAGCTGTTTGTTATGAACCCATTATGAGACTAGAATTAAGAAATAAACTACAAGACTGGAGGCCAACTAAAGAATACAAGGACGAATGTTGCAAGCATCATTTTGTTTCTGTAATCGTTTTCATTTATTTTATCCTAGCACTACGGTTACAAAAAACATCAGAATATATGTTGACACACTTGTCCTACACAGGACATAACAAACAATACAATATTCTCTATTACTTCATTCTCTCTCCTTCTTCTACGTCCTCTTCTTCTTCTATTGCTTCTCTTCCTTCTTCAGCCTCTTCTGTGAAGTTAAAAATCCAGCTGGTATACTACAATTGGTATCAGAGCTTCTTAGCTGCCATGGCTCACTAAGGTACCAGACTGAAAACCCTGGATGAACAAGTAAAGGCATTAAAAACACAAATGAAAACTATGCAGGCTGACATAGCCAAAGCTCAGCTTGAAACCAACAAGCAAATTGAAGAAAACCAGAAATCCATGCTAACCCTATTAGAAGCCATCAAAACCAATCAACACCCAACCCCTACAGCTGCAGTCGCCTCACCCTCATCCAAAACATATGCTGGAATCCTCAGCTCCCTACCCCTACCAATACCAACCACCAAACAAACATCCACAAATACCACCACAAATCCAACACAGACCCCTCTGACCACAAATATACCCCCACTACTCCAAACAACTAATAAGTTATGGCCCAAAATGGACTTTAGTCATTTTGATGGTAAGCAACCCAGGTTATGGATTAGAAAATGTCAGAAAATATTTCAGATTTATAACATACCTGATGAAAACAAGGTTGAATCAGTGGCCATGTTTCTGGAAGAGAAGTCGGATATCTGGTATCAGGATTGGAAAGAAGGTAAAACATATCTGATTTGGGAAGAGTTTCCAGAAGAGCTGTGCAGTAGGTTTACTAGCTATACTGAAGCTAATGTAGTGGAGGAATTCCACAAACTCAAGCAGACGGACACTGTGGAAGCTTATCAAGAGAAGTTCGAAGAACTCAAGTCCCTTGTTAAAAGAATGAATCCTGGCCTAACACAAGATTACCTCGTGAAAGTGTTCATTGGTGGCCTGCGAGAAGAACTGGGCTAGGCAGTCAAGAGGTTTAAACCTTCCACCCTTCAAGAAGCTTATGAACAAGCAAAGTTGAATGAAGCTCTTCATAAATACCCTACACCTCATACCTCCAAAACCTGCAATATAAACAAAGTACCCACCTCTATTACTTCCAACAAACCTCACTATCTCAACCCCTCCATAAATAACAAAACCACAGCAGCTAATCTCAACAAAACAATATTTTAACCCTTGAGGTCAAGGGTCCTTCTAAGGGGAATAGAGTGTTATGAACCCATTATGAGACTGGACTTAAGAAATAAACTACAAGACTGGAGGCCCACTAAAGAATACAAGGACGAATGTTGCAAGCATTATTTTGTTTCTGTAATTGTTTTCATTTATTTTATCCTAGTACTACGGTTGCAACGAACATGAGAATATATTTTGACACACTTGTCCTACACAGGACATAACAAACAATACAATATTCTCTATTACTTCATTCTCTCTCCTTCTTCTGCATCCTCTTCTTCTTCTATTGCTTCTCTTCCTTCTTCAGCCTCTTCTGTGAAGTTAGAAACCCAGCTGGTATACTACACTATTGTGTATTTTCTAATTCTCAGCTGATAAGTTGCTTCTTGATGCATTTTTTAGGCACATAAAAATTTCCAAACTTCTTGACGATTAAATTGCAAGGCAAACTTCTTCATTCCAAATTTTTCTCCATGGTAGATTAGGTGTGATTTGAAGCCAAACTTTATGCTTTCTACGAAGAAACAAGAAAAATAAAATAAATAACAAACTCAATAAAAATAAATAAATTAACCTAAAAATGCTACTAAAATGAATGAATGAATATCTAAAATGAATATAAATATGACCTAAATACCTATATGAATTGGACTAAACAGTGGGTTTAAGAACATTTATGGGTAATTGAACATCAACCCTTATTTCATTAATATCTACAACTTGATTTTTAACACTCCCATTCACTTCACTATTCTTTAAAAATTTAGCATTGACTGTTTCAACAATTCTACAACTATGGTTTAGACAGTAAAACCTGTACCCTTTGGATTTCTCAAGGTAACCAATAAAGTTACCACTAACTATTCGAGAATTCAATTTTCTTTCATGTGGATTATAGATACATGCATCTACTGGACAACCCCAAACATGCAAGTTTCTTAAACTAGGTTTCTTTCCAGTCCACAACTTGAAAGGAGTTTTAGGGACAACCTTACTAGGAACCCTATTTAGCAGATACATAGTAATTTTAAGTGCATACATCCACAAATTTTTGGGTAATGAAGAATTACTCATCATATTTCTAACCATATCTATTAATGTTCTATTTCACCTTTTTTCCCCACTGTTTTGTTTCTATGTGCTGGCATAGTATACTATGCACATATGTCATAACTTTTGAGAAACTTAGCAAACGAACCAAGATATTGTCCAAATTCATCATACCTTCCATAATACTCACCACTTCTATCAAATCTTATAATTTTTAGGGTGTGCTTGTTTAGTGGGTATGAAAAAAGGGGAATGGGTATGGAATAAAAGATTGAGTTTAGTAAGGGACTACAATTATAGAGTCATTATTTTGATTACCCATTTTTGGGTAATACCACATTCCTCTCCTAATCTAGAGGAATGGGTATCATTGTTATGTAAGGGTGTGCTTATTACAATTAATTAAAATATAACTAATTACAATATAATTATTAATTAATTAAAATATTGTAATTAATTAATTAATTACAATATAATTAATTAAAAAATAATTCAATCATTAATTAAAATATTGTAATTAATTCATTAATTAAAATATAATTAATTAAAATATAATTCAATCATTAATTAAAATATTGTAATTAATTCATTAATTAAAATATAATAAATTACAATATAATTAATTAAAATATTATTATTATTAAATTAATTAAAAATAATTAAATAATTAATAATAATATAATTAATTAATTAGTTACAATATAAGTAATTAAAATATAATTATTCATTATTAAAATATTGTAATTAATTAATTATAATATAATTAATTAAAATATAATTATTCATTAATTAACTACAATATAATTAATCAAAATATAATTAATTCATTAATTAAAATATTGTAATTGTTAAAATATAATTAATTACAATATAATTAATTAAAATATTATTATTAATTAATTAATTATTAAATTAATTAATTAAATTTTAATAAATTAATTAATTAAATTTTAATAAATTTTTATTTCTCAATATTTTTTACAAATCAATCACTGTCAATGGTAATGATAATCATTCCTTCCTCTTAGTCAACCATCATAATTATAATGATAATATCCATTCTCATTTCTCACTATATTCATGCTCATTCCTATTATCATTCTCCCATGCGAACCAACTGCCCTCTCACTTTTCTATCTAATTGCCTCTTAGCCTCCTTTGCAAACATCTTAAGGGTATTTACAGCTTTAGATTTTTCATGCAGCAAATAGATATATTCATACCGTAAAAAATCATCTATAAAGGTGATGAAGTATTTTTCTTCATTAAAGGACGGAGTGTCAAAAGGTTTGCAAATGTTAGTGTGTATTATTTCAAGAAGCTAACTGCTTCTCGTGGCTTTTTCCTTGCTATGTTTGGTTTGCTTCCCCTTAATGCAATCCACCCATAAGCCAAGATCAATAAAATCTAGATTCGATAGAATCTGATTCTTTACTAATCTTTCTAACATTTCTTTGGATATATGACCCAAACGTTTATACCACAAGTAAACAGAATGCTCATTCGTCAAACTACGTTTCATTCCAACATTATGATTAATAATAAATAACGATTCAGAAAAAACAACATTAAGTTTCAATTTATATAAACCATCCATAAGAATTTTATAACCAATAAAGAAATTATTCTTATACAAATTGAAATAATCGTGTCCACCCTTAAAGGTATATCTACTAGAATCAAGTTTAGAAACAGAAATTAACTTTCTAGAAATCGAAGGTACATAGAGAGTGTTCGTTAGATCCAAGTGATGTCCAGTATCTAATGTCAACCTGTAAGTCCCTACACCTTCAATTGGGGCCTTCATTTGGTTCCCTATAGACCGAAAGTTGCTAGTTGGGTTTATGGTTTGAATTATAAGGAATCCCTGCATAATGTTGGAAACATGAGTAGTGGCACCAAAATCAAACCACCAAGTAGTATAAGGAACTTCATATAAGTTTGATTCAAAGTATACAGAAACATAATGTATAGCTTCATTTTCAAACCAAGTTTTACATTTTTTGGGCAGTTTTTCTGATAATGTCTTTCTTTCTTACAGAAGTGACATTTATCTAACTTTTATTCCTTCCTTTAACCATCAGCAACCTTTGGAACTTTAGCAAGTCCTTTTTCTTAAAAATCCTTAGACTTTGGTCTAAGTTTCTTTCCAACTCCTTAACACACTAAATTAATCTAATGAACTTCTTGTTTCTTTATTCTCGCTTTCTCCTAAATAAGCTTGTTAGAAAATTCATCAATATTCCACTTATCATTCAATGTGTCATAATTGATGTGAAACTTTCCATATTCAGTAGGAAGTGAGTTCATGATAAACTGCACTAAAAAGGAGTCTTCCACAGCCATACTCAGTGTCTTAAGTCTTGTTGCAATATTTGTCATATTAAGGACATGTTGTTACATACTCTTTGACCCATCAAACTTCGTGGTCGTGAGTTCAGCCATAAGTGTCCCTGCAAATGCCTTATCTGTAGAACGAAACTTATCTTCCACAAGCTTAAGAAAATCTTTAGCATTCTGAATTTTAGTACTAGGAAGAGTAGACTTAATGTTGCAGGCAATTGTCATTCGCATAAAATTCATCATAACTTATCAGACCTTGCCTACGCCTTATAGGGTGCTTTTTAACCTTTGTACTGGTATCATTAAGGTCAGAAGGTTTATTCTCTAATAACATCAAATCAAGATCCAAAGCAGCTAAATGGAAAGTGACTTGTTCGCTCCATTCAGAGAAATTCACACCAGTGAACAAAGTAACAGAAGAAGCTTGAGAGTGAAAGCTAATAACTGCAAATATATAAAAGTTCACTAATTAACATGTTCAAACAGGAAGCACATACATTACATATATTGCAAGTTTTCTTTTAGTAAACATAACAATACATATCATTACCATCATTAAAATGCTATTTAAACTTTATAAAAAAAATTAAACAAACTTCATCAAACAAACATAACATATTGATCGTTGAGTAAAGTCCTTAATTTCTATCAACTAATAAAATTTTTATAATAGCATTTCATAAAATACATAATTATGTAACCGCACATTCAAAAACTAATTTGGCCACTTCAGTAATTAACAAATTAATTTTAATCATACTGTCATATATAAAATAATAATAATAATAATAAATCCAATGCTGAGGCATGATCAGAATCCTAAAATTAATGGTTGTTCAAATTAAATACCCTAACTGAGTAACAGAGAAATCCAGGAAGGAGATGGTCGGTGGCGACAATTACAGGGGCATTTAAAATAGAAGAGCTTTTCTTTAGGCAGCGATTAAACAAACAACCACACAAAAAAAGCAAAGTGATAAGTGTGTCAGTCCCCCTCTCATAATTTCCAGCCTTCTACCACTCCTATATCCCTCTCTCTAAATTTGATGACTCACAACCTCTCTAATATGCTTATAGATGAGAATCATAAAGAGAACATTGACACCTTACGTTAAGTCAACCAAAGCATTCTATAGGTGGCGTTTTCGAGGACTCTTAATGCCTGTTTGGATGAGTTTATACCAGTAGAGCTTTTTTGAAAAGTTCTAAATTTGTGCTTCTTAAAAAGTTGTATTTTAGCTTCTAAAAAAGTCGTTTCTATTAAAAAAGTATTTTTGGATTTTACGGCCAAACACTCATTTTTCTTGAATATAACTCTTGCAGTAAAAAAGTACTTTTTCACCCTCCAAAAGCTGAACCAAACAGGCACTTAATTAACTAGGGGCAGACATGACAGATCTAGGGTTAAACAATCATCAAATCAATAATATAAGGATTATTATTTATTAAAAAACTTGAGGCTCTAATACAATATATAAATTTTTTGTTCTTGTTTATTCAATTAACCACACATAAGTTATACATGAATCATGAATCATATCTAAATCATTCGTGCTCTTGAATATAATAATAATAACCACATAAATGAAACGAATAAATCACTTACTTTGAGCAAAATTCGTCATAATGTAGAGAAAAAGCTTTCAACCATCATAAACTAGTTTTTCTCTTTTAATTCTCTTTCTGTACGATAGCTTGATAGATAGCTCAATACGCAAATACCTACATTCTGTATTTGTTTTGTCTGCACTTAATTAGGGTAAATAAAGAACTAGTTTATATACACTTCTTTGTTGACATTAAATCTTGTACGTCCATCAAATACTAAATTAACGGTCAAGATTTAACATACTATTAACACAACAACAAATTAAGGAGGTTTTAGATGCTTATGCCTAGACGCATCTAATAAATGTCTTAAATAATCTAAGAATTGGTGGAGTTTTTAGACATTTATTTAAGACAATAAAATTTGTCTAAACAATATACTAAAAAAGTGTCTAAAATTTTTAAATTTTTAATTGATAAGATAAGAATTGACATCTTTTATAATTTGTAACAATTATGCAGATCGCTTTTATTTAAAAAAAAATCTTACATGTTAGATAGACAATGAGAATAAATACTAAGAATTTTCAAAATTGAATAAAATTCACCTTTTCT
>JANZXR010000148.1:194531-206167 GCA_027575705.1 Erythroxylum echinodendron | reverse complement strand
TAATATATATATATATATATATATATATATATATATATAATGTTATTAAATTAAACTCTATCTATTCATGTCCAATCCAGTGAGGAACGAAGAGAGCGTGGCGAAGACGGGGATTATGAGCGAGTGTGAGAGAGGCGCAGAAGGGGAAGAGTACGTACAGAATCTGTTTACGAGGACGAAAAAGGCTGGGAAGTCTGATAACTCCGTTACGTAGGTCGACGGCGAAGTCGGGGGGTTTCGCGTCTTTGTGGTGTGCGTTTTGACGGTGGACGTGGGCCCTACTAACACTAACGTTAACATGACGTTAGTCACCTGAAACTGAACGTAACATAAGCAGATCTATCTCTCTCCTGTTCTTGTCAGAATAAATATTTTAATTATGTATTTGAAATGCTCTATCGTGTTAAACTTATATTCGTTGTTACATTCAGTTCGAACTTTACACTAATACAGACTTTAAAAAGGTCTGTAGTTTTATTTTTACATAATAGGGGAATTATTTTCGATAAATTTATATATAAATTTGACAATAAAAGAATAAAAAAATTATAGTAATAATACAACAAAAACTACAAATAAGTGAGACACGTTAAAAAAAGGTAAATGAATAAAATTAAAATAAATAAATAAAAATATAATATAATATAATATAATTTTTACCAAAAATGTATCAAAGCAAACCACAACAATCTAGGTAGAAAAAATTAAAACTTTAATAAAAAAATTATCAAGAAGATATGAATGTGAAGAATTTTTATAATCACCAATTATCGAACATTCGGTTGTATGCATTAATCTATCGTTAAAAAGAGAAGAAAGGAAAAAAAATGTAATAGTTTATTATAATAAGTAGAATAAAACTAAGTGCAATGAGAATAAACCAAGTAACCATTTATAAAATTGTACATACCTAAGCTTTATCAGAGCTGTGGTGGCAGAGTAAATAAATGAGATATGTTGAAGTTAAATAATAAGAGAGATCTTCCAAAATAAAACCATAAGATCATTATAAAAATTCAATATTGACATAAACCTAAAAATATCAAATACAAAGATATCAAAATAATAAATTCATAAAACATTCCACCTATCAAAAAATGTATAAAGAATAGAAATTTCGAAAAACACAAAACTCAGGAAATACCAGAATAAAAAAGACTGCTTAATCAAAAAACATATCCGAAAAGATGGGTAAATGTCGTGTTTATCCCATGAATCGATGACCATTGAGCGTTTATAAAAACTTATGTTTCATGCGAACTATATCCGGCAATGTAGAGACTTATCTTATTTAAATTAATTTTTTCTTCATATTTAGTGACTTAAAATTATTGGTAAATTAGTACTTTCAAAATTAGTCAAGCATCAACCAAATTATATAAAATTTTGAAATACATTATAGAGACATATTAATATTTATAAATGTTAAGTAAATTAAATTAATATTTAATTTTACATTATTAACTCTTTAAAACACACAATTTAAAATGCACAATATGCTAATTTTTTCTTAACGTTCTTTACAACAAATTTTCTTCACATGAAAGGCTTAGATTTATTATATTTATTGAAATTCACAATAGAATAAATATTAAAAATTGAAATTTTGATTTTTATTATTAGTGATTTAGTGTTTATAATTATTAATTTAAATGAATAAAATTGAAATTTAATAAAGAAAAGTTTCGAAATATTAATACTAAGTTCGAAATATAAGTTTTTGTCAAGATAAATTTAGAATATCTTATCATATTCATTAGACTTTTCTAAAAATGCTCCTCGTAAAAAAGGAAGGTAGAAAAGCAAAAGAGCCAAAAACCCAAAAGAGAGTAAGAGTTTGATCTTGTTATTTCAACATTCCTTTTGTACATTGTATACAATTAGCGTTCGGTGAAAACAAAAAGTTGCATTTCATAAAGTGATTAGACAATAAATCCTAATTACTATTACAGAACAAGGAATGAATACTTGAGAATAATCAACACGAATAAGTGATCATAAAGAACGTCAAAAGAATTGTAAAAAAGTCTGATTTACATATATATATAAAGACAAAAATAGCAACTCTCTTTTATTTTTATTTTTATTTTTTATATATATTAGATATCTCGGTTTTATCGGACTAATCCTAAATTCGTAAGACCCCACCCTCAGAGTCCTGGAAGAGTTAAATTTAGAACTTCAAGGTCTTTCAAGTTCCTACATAGTCTGTATACTTTTGCGCATAAAGAGTCGTCACATACTGGTTGGTTGGCTATTGATTGATCACCGACCCTGCTCAGCATCATGTTCTCAACAGCTCAAAGTTTTTTAATAGTTTCAACTCTCACATTGCCGCTGAAAGCGAGATGTCTGTAGATCGTAGTAGTTGTCGTCGTCGTCGTAGTAATAGTCGTAGTGGTAATAATAATAATAAGAAAAAATAGGGAACATTATTTAATTTTAAATATTTGTTATTATTTTACATTATACTTTTAAATATTTTATAATTTATGAAATAGTTAATTTGATGCAACTAATTTGTAATTAAAATTTGATTTAGTAGATATTTAAATTATCAAAATTTTGATTGTTTATTTTTAAAATTAATATAACTAAGTTATTGTATAATGTATTTAAATGTATTTTTGAATGTGCCCCATAGGGGTGGTCAAGTTAGTGAAGTGAGAGGGCATAGGGTCAAAAGGTTCTGTGTTCAAATCCCTTTTATTTACGCTCTCTCGATCTAACTTGTTATATAGGACTTGCCTAATACAGAGTACCTGGTTGACGTGATTCTGATTGGCATGATTTATAGACTATTACGTCAATCAGGAGGTTTACTTAAGTACGCATCTAGAAAATATTGACTACAGATTCTCTATTTTAAAAAAAGTATTTTTGAATGTGATAGATGAGATTATTTAATAGAAACAAAATTTATTTATTTTATTTTGCACAATTTTTATTTATATAATTTTAACAATAAACATTTATAAAATTTTATCTTTATATATAATAATAAATATATTATCTAATAATAATATAAAATGCTAAAAAGCAAACACGTATATGTATACACATACAAGTGTATTTCACGAAAACGGACAAAACTCCTTAAACCTTGTCAGAAATATCTGCAACACAGTTCGGATTTCAATTATTACCGGGAGTAGCCGGTGGCCTCCCGGTTTCTCGAAACCCTATGCAGAGCAGTGCCTCCATTGACGAGAATAGAGAGTGCATTAAGGGGGACTGGTGAGGAAGCTGACTGAAACTAAGAGACAAGATTTTGTTTTTGGTGTCTGTTTAACTTCACACACTCACACACACACACACACCCAGATATATATATACATATTCTTTTTCTTTCTTTTAGGTTGGTGTGGGTATGTGTGTGTAAGTGAGTGATTGTCTCTGTCTCTGTGCGAGGATGCGTGAAATAAGCAACCCTGAGGCTGAACCCACCCATAACATGAGCTCAAGTTTTTTCTCAATCTCTTCACGTATCTTTCTGATAACCTGACCTCCTCTGCTAGAGCTTCAGACCCAGAAGCTCATGATAGCCTTTCATTTCATCATCACCACATCTCTTTCACTGTTCTCTCTCTTTACTCATTAGCTCTATCATCTTTAATTTCCCACTTCCGCTTTCTCTCTTCCTTTAGTAGTAGTAGTCTGTCTTTGTGTCTGTGTGACCATGGCGGAGGGTTACGAGGCCTACCATGTCCCACAACAAAGTAGAAGAGATAAGCTAAGAGTTGTGGCTCAACAAAACCATCATGAACTTCAAGCTTGTGCTGGTTTATTTCCTATGTATGATCCCTCACTACTCTCTTCAGATTTGCTTGCTTCATGTGCTAACAACTCGCTGTCTGGTGTAACTGAGGCTTGTAAAGCCAACCCGGTTTGTGTTGTTAAAGAGGAAGGTTCCAATTTGATGGCTTTTACTGGAGGGATCATGAATGTTTCTTCTTCTTCTCCTTCTACTCATCATCATCATCATCATCATCATCTTTACTTGGATCCACGCTCCTCTTTATCTGTAAACCCTAGTTCGATCCAAGATGTTAACAGTAACCCTTTTCTTTATACATCACATAGCCTTCAAAGTCTCAGAGATTTTGACCAGCCTTATAATAGTGAAGTGATAGTGTTCAAGCCAGAACCTTTGTCGTTGACCACTCATGACTCTAATGCCACTGGACAAGGGCTGTCTTTATCTTTATCTTCTCACCATCCCCACCAAAGTAATCTTCCTTTAGAGCTTAATTTGCAAAGATATGGCTCTGCAATTTATACTGATAAACTTAGCAGCGGAGGTGGTGTGTGTATAGTTCCGGGAACTGGTTCATCTTCGAACGACGTATCTAGAAGCTCGGTCCCTCTCGGTCCATTTACGGGGTACGCTTCAATCTTGAAGGGATCGAGGTTTTTGAGACCTGCACAACAGTTACTTGAAGAGCTTTGCGATGTGGGTCGAGGAATTTACGGCCAGAAGATCACAGTAGACGCGTCTCTGATGGATCCTCCCACTGAATGTTTGAGCGCGAGTGAGATTGTTGATGATCCAGTTAATTGTGGGAACGGAAGTGAAAGTCGAAAAAAATCCAGACTTGTTTCGATGATAGACGAGGTATGCATCTGCATCCTCTTAACAGTTCATGTTGTTCTTATCATGTATCTGCTCCCTCACTATAGGGCAATCAACGAGGTTTTCGCTGGCTCTGTAGGAGCCATTACTAGGGTTCTGTTAAGTGAAGTATTGGTTATTAAATGCATTGTCTGGCTTCGAACCAACCTGCAATTGGTTGTTTTTTGCATGAACAGGTGATTGTACAATGCAGCTTTGAAATTTATGTCTTTCCTCAATTTTGGTTTTTGTTATAGATGGCCTCGATGATCACGAAATCATCTTTTTCGAAAAGGTGATAGGAGGGAATATATGCACACATATAGTTGTTATAAAGTATCTGACAACCATCGAAAGAGTTCTAATAGGTGACAAAGTCACCATTTATGGAGCGTAATGTGCATAAAGTGGTTAAAGGGAATACATTTGAAAAGATTTATACTCCAAAAAGCCAAGCAACTTCAAGAATAATTGGATTCCAAAACCTAAAGAAAAAACAGATGAGTAGATGATAATGTGTATGCACTTTTTGAAGGAGTGGCTTAAATTTAACCAAGGTGTGATTACAATTTTTAGCTATCATTTGGTTATATGATTCTTCACCTTTTCAAAGTAACAAAGGCAAGTTTTTAGGTTCTATTATTCCTTCATGTGCATTTTATGTTCTTTTGATTCATCATGAGCATCGATATCACATTATTTGTAGTAAGCTATGATGGTATATTTGATGCCTGGTCATGTAATAGCAGTGACATCGAACTTGAATGGTACTCGGAGGTTGAACTATCCATGTCACTGATGTTTTGTGCCCAATTCCATGGTTTATTGTTGCGGAAACTTTGGACAAGAGAAATTGGATTAAGAACTCGACATTTAGCCAAAATAACGCTATCTTGACACAGACGTGTGTGAATTATCACCCCCAATACGAGCCACAGTTGTCATGACATTTCAGGGTATCTGCTAACCTACATATGTTGGGTTTTAGGAAGTGTGCAAGATACTTGTAAGGCAATTGGAGGAAGTAGATTAAGAATGAAACTGTTTCTAGATGTTAACTTACTATTTGGCTACATTGTCAATAGAAAAGAAATAAAAACTCAATGCTTATGGAAAATGAATCTCCTTTTTCTGTTCCATGTTTTATAAATTTGCTTTCTGTTGGAGGATTACAAAGATGTCTTCGCTTTGCCTAGAAGTAGCTTTTATGGTAGTTCATTATTTTTATCGATTCACCTATTTGGTAAATTAACTTCACATTGACTGTCCTCTTATCGTATTTTGCTTCACATAGACATACATAAATGTTTATGCTTACATATATTCTTGTTCTTATGCCAGCGAATTCGTTCTCGGTTGTGTTTATCCTCTATATTCGTCTTTTTCTATGAATATAGTGAAGAAACACTTGTGTTACTCAATAATTATGGCTGCTGTTCTTGGCACTTTGTGCAGCTACTTAACTCTATTTCTTGCTGTCTTGCATTCTGTGATTGCTTAAGCGAAAAATAAAAACCTCATTTGAGTGCTGGGTAGTGTCTAGATACGGTTGGTTGTGCTAATTTTAAGGGTAGTATGATCCTAAGTTCCCCAAATAAGTATTTGTTTGAACTGCTTTGGAGAATAACATTACGTACCTGGTTTCACATCTAAGCAAAAGTTTAATTTTGGACCTGTTAGTTAAACAATTGATACAGAACCACCTGCACAGGTTTTACCTTCAAGAATCAAGATTGATTAAGGCACGAGGATGAAGAAAGGGTAAACAATTGAGAAAGGACTTCAAATGGAGTCATTGTAGAAGTAAAATTGATAATCTTTTCAAGCGGGTTTACATCACAATGGGATTCTTCAGTGTAAACATGCAATCTTATGATGCAAAATTTGTAAGATATCCCTTCTTCACTCTTCAGTGAAGGCTGGGGAAATGAGGGCAATGTGCATACCCTTATATATTTGCGTGTATGTGTATGCACGAACATGTTTATATTGTCTGTGCTTATATTCAGATATCTAAAGTAGGTACAGGTACTCTAGCTTGTGAAGCCTTTTCACATCCTATTGCTGGTTTAAGAAAGTATTTGTTGCACCTTCACAAAGTACAGTTGCTCGATGAAACTGATTTGTTTTTGGTCTTCTAACTGCATTCTGCAACTTCTCCAAAGGTTCTTACCTTGCTGATTTTGATTTTTGATTAGGTATACCGGAAATACAAGCAATATTATCAGCAGATGCAAGCGGTTGTAGCATCTTTTGAGTGTGTTTCTGGGCTTGGCAATGCAGCTCCATATGCAAACTTGGCCTTGAAGGCCATGTCCAAACATTTCAAGTCATTGAAGAATGCTATAGCAGACCAGCTTCAGTTCAATAACAAATCTCAAGGTCAAATTTTCCATGGAAAAGAGGAAGCTACAAGGTTTGCTGAGACTGACAGAGGGATTTACAGCCAAAGACCTTTTCAGAACCCTGGATTCATTGAGCACCAACCCGTGTGGCGACCGCAGAGAGGACTCCCTGAGCGTGCTGTAACAGTGCTCAGGGCATGGTTGTTTGAACACTTTTTGCATCCGTAAGTATCCGAGTTTATTCTGCCCAACATTCTGGTAGAAGTGTCACCTGATTCAACTTGTGAATTTTGCTTTGTCTTTGTTTTGGTTTTTAACAGTAATTTTTTAAAGATTACTTGTAATTACCTTTAACTAATACCATATAGTTTTGCTTGTTGTAATGCAGTTACCCAACAGACACAGACAAGCTAATGTTGGCCAAACAAACTGGTCTATCCCGAAGTCAGGTGTTTTATTTTTCTCCACTTTCTCATTGTTTCTATGGATTTGAACCTCATAATTTTCCATAGAGATAAGTTAAATAGATTGATCATTAAAGTAACATTCTTGGGATTCTTCAAGTTTTGCTATGGAAGATCTTGTGATATGCTCATCTATTTGTGTAACAGGTTTCCAATTGGTTCATAAATGCTAGAGTAAGACTTTGGAAACCAATGGTTGAAGAAATACATACATTGGAAACACGGCAAGCGCAAAAATTTTCGCAAAGGGATGACCGAAATACCCAATTTTTGGGTGATCAGGTGCCAATGTCTAACCCCTCAACCTCCACTCATAGGGTTCGGGATGTCCCATTAAAGCGAACGAGAAATGAAGTTCCTAATGTACCTGAAGGTAGTGGAGAACCACTGGATTTGTCTTATAACAGCTTGTCAAACCATGCACAAATGGGAGTTGTCATGAGCATGGCAGGTCCAACTAGTGGTGTTTCCTTAACTCTTGGTCTTCACCAGAACAACGGTATGGGTTTTCCGGAGTCTTTTCCAATGAATGCAGCTCAACGGTTAGGCCTAAGCCTCGAAGCAAATAGCGAAGGGTACGTACTAGGCAGCTTCGAAGCACAGAATCGACATTTCGGAAGAGATGTTATTGGAGGGCAACTTTTACATGATTTTGTTGGCTGAGAATGTCAACATTCATGTTAGATATGGTTATTATCGAGTATCAGAATATTTCCAAGCTGGAAAAAAAGAAAAAAAGAAGGAAATCTCATATGTAACAAGTTGTTTTGCCATCAAATTGCAGTGTATATGATCAATTTGGAAGATTCTGTGGTTCGTAGGAGAGAAATATTGGTGTTATATTCTTCTGTAAATCTGTAATGGAAGTTCTAAGAAACGATACTAGAGCCAAGAAGCTTTACAGGTTCGTTTCTGAGCACACCATACGAGATAACCCTATGCTTCTGTCGAATATTAAATGAACTTGTCCAAGATTGCTCTTACCGATCGTTTGTTCTTAAATTCTGAATAAGTTGGCTATTAAATTGTTACAGGACAACGTTTTATCATACAACAAGGTTTCATTTCAAGAGAAGAAAAAGGTTCTAATGGAAAACATAGAGATGTAAACCATTCAGCAAACTTAGTCATGTTCTTGTTTTCACTAGAATTTCCAAGGAATTGGTGCCTCTTTATCTTACATCCATTTCAAGAAAATTATAAACTTAAAAATCATAAAGCATGGATTTCAGTTCTTAATGAAATGTATAAAGCAAAGAGAGAATGAATGCATTTGACACTTGGTGACAAAAACTTTCTGTCATGAACATCTTCGAATCAGGAATAAAAAGTCTTATTGATCAAAAAGTAGATTTGAAATCTTACGTTTTTATGATCCAAATAACATCAGCCATCTTATCATTCTTACCATGGTTAGTAACAGTTTGAACATGCCTACATAATCAGTTTCAGTTACTTTCAATGGAGTCCCTAAACCCCTGAAAACTCCTGGAATCTGACATGGAGTATCTGAACTTTAGACCCTGTCCTCTTCTCTGCAATGAGGTCCTTTTCAATGGCCAAAGAGAATGGCATATGTTACTCCATAAAAGCTGATTTAAGACCACCAAGAACATTATATATATGAGGAAAGCCTCTCTCTTTCAGCTAACTATCTTTGATTGAATGACAGGCTACAGAATCAACCAGCAACTGTTGTAATAAAAGCTTAAGATTCTTTCCATTAAATTAACAAGCTTCAAGCTCACTGAAATCTGCTATATTCATGGCTGTACAAAACTTTTGATATGCCAAAAAGAAAGATTTTTTTTCCCTCTTGGTAAGTTTACAATGATTTGAAACGAATCACTTGTTATTAGCCAAAGTTCTTTTCAGTCTTCTTGAAAAAGCAGTCAAGATCATCAAATATCATTGTCTTCGTAAAGGAAAGTTACCCTTGCTTATCATTGGCTTCAGAAGAACAGAATCAACAATGATTCTTACAATATAGCAGCACCTTATCATCACTTTATACTATATGCACCCCTCTGCTCTACATGAACCCTTTCCAGGGAATAAATCTTGTTTTACTGTAAGAACCCTTATAAATTCCTGTGATAATTCGTGTCAGCATCAACATCTCCTAATGTACTAATTGTTTTCTATCTATCTTTTCTTCTCAGATTATACATACCTGTTAGTTTCAGCTCGAACGTCTCCTGTGGATTATGTTTGACTTAGGATCAGGTAATCTGCATCCTGAGGTTTAGAATTCTCAGTTCTGTTGGATCTAGTCCTCAGGATGTGGATTATCTCGTCCTCACTGGCAATGAAAAAACTATTGGTGGTAAGTAATTCATGAGGCTCACCGGCTGGGATTGTTCCTCTCTTCAGGTAACATTCATGAAAAACTGCACTGGTAGTTGCTATCAGCGTCTTATTCATGAACTTTGTTGCCATTGACATGCAAACTACAGTCCTGACTAATTGAGATCTCACACACACAATATGATTACTCTGAATTCTAATACAATCAGGGGAGGGAGGAATATTAATTAACTTATTCTTTTCATCTTCACTCGACGAAATAACGCAGATTCTTGTATTTCAAAGGATCGTTGCTCTTATTCAATGAAGCTGAAGTTAATCTGGCCTGACTAGCACCCTACAGCCTCTTCCTTGCTTTGAGTCAGCTCCTTGGCATCCTTGAAGATTAAAAATTCCAGGATCTCTACTCTGAAGAAAATGAAACTTCCACATAAATGTGTAATGCAAGAGCCAAAGTCTTTTCCAACCACACAGTGCCATGCTGGTCCATAAGCTTCATCAAATTTCTGTTTCAGAATGAGATGTAATTTATGAATTTATGATGATCATTTTATACTAACATCAATTTTGCTGACAGATTACAGGCAATCTGATTCTATCAATCATTGGATTTCATAATCTGATGATAGTCCTTTGCATGTATGCAACTAGGAAGGTTGCTCATGGTGGAAAAGTGATTAGTCTGTGATGCTCTACCCTTTATGCAGAGCTTTTTCTAGGTGATTATTTAAAGAAGTGAAGCTCTTGATGGGTTCTTGTCCCACCTGCAAGTTGCTGTATCCAAGTTTACTGGATAAAGATTAAGCATAATCATGAATAATATATTCCTAGGTTTATTCTTTAAGATGAATATATAATGACAGAACATACTATGAGACAGTCTTGGGCCCCTGTAAGAAGAGGTAGTGTAGCTTAAAGTCTGTAACCTCTGTGGAAAGTGTAGATTGTTGATGGAGGATTACTTGATATACCCACAAAGGCTTCAGGACAAAGATTTGTTCAAACAGAATCTCTGTTTTTTTTTTTTTTTTGAAAGTAAAATGGAAAAGCTTCACGGTGAACTTTCCACTATTTTGTCTAATCTTGCATAATCAGAACAGTAGATTGTTGTGATCCAAGTTATCATTTTGTAAAATATCCATTCTCTTTGGAGAATGATGCTGCTAGGAGCAAGCAGAGCCTCATTGCTTTTAGAAAGAAGATGCCTTTCTAGTCACCCTCAATCTCATCACTACACAAGCTTATCTGCTGATAAACTAGACCAGAAAATTAACACTCTAGTTTATGGTTTTTGCCCAATTTGTATTTTCCCTGCCGCCTTCAAACCAAGCTACTCAAGTGAAATGGAAAATAATTATAACACGGCGTGAATCTTCAGTTATTGACTTAAATTATGTGGAGGAGAGAATTTAAGGGGGTTTTACAGATTGAAACCTGTTTGATGAAATGAGCAATGGATTGGCAATCAGAAACCTCGTGTAGATCAAGAGCCTTATATGCTAATTCCATTACGTGGCTCTGCATTAGCTCTGGCATGTCCGTCTCACGCAATATGGCTTTTCCTTCCAGCATCTTACTGAGAAAAATGAACTTTAGTTTACTACTAGAAATGGTTCGTGTGCTTTATTGGGAATCCTTTAGATACTTTATATAATAAACAGCTGAAGGAACTTGCAGAGGAAAGAATAATATATTTAGTGGTTCAGGTTGATAGATGCATTTATGATATTTTTCCTGATACCACAATGACAATGATTAGCTTTATATGTGTTTGAGTTGCATGTTGCCATCAAAACAGTTGGAATAGAAAAATCTTTGTTAACAATTTCCAAATACTGATTACTATTCCGAGACTAAGTTTTGTTGAGTTGTTTGGTAGTAAGTGTTCTTGGTGTTCAAGTATCCACA